>JAPZLL010000034.1:105422-406251 GCA_036250225.1 Cercophora sp. LCS_1
GACCTTTCGCGCCCCCCCCCCCCCCCCCCCGCGCCCCCCCCCCCCCCCCCCGCACAACGTTGAAGTGCTAGCCAGGGTTGCCCGGTTCGCCATGCAAACAGTCATGAACGGTTCTCTGAGAACCTAACGACAGACCCGTTCGCAAGGGAAGGCTCGGTACGGAAATGTTGCCGGTTGTCTTCTATTCAAGGTCACTTTCTGGAAATACCGTCCGTTGGCAAGGTAGCTTTGGTGGGAGAGATCAGGTTGTTCGTCGTAATTGGATGCAAAACTGGGTGAGCTGAGGGAGGATATTTGTTAAATGGAAATCAAGATAATGACGGAGATGAGATGAGCGGGAGTCCCTGGTATGAAGTGGTAACTTCTAGTCGCGAAAAAAAAAAAAAAATTGGGCTGCTCGGGCTTTACATATTCTCTCTGCAGCTCATCGAGTCTCCAGTTATTCCTCTGCTGCGACGGCGGTGAGGCAGGTGAACGGTGAACAAGGGTCGGGCCGAAGAATCGTCGGAAGGGAATTCGAAACCGGGCTACCGAGACATAGCCATTTCGACCGCGAGAACACGACAGTGGGAGGACCCCCGCTAGTGCGATCAAAACAACAATGCCGAGACCATTGCCGAGAATGAAACAAAACGATCAGGATTCTCAGGGAGGAGCCTCCGGAATCGTCTGCCGAGAGTTGACTGGAAGGCTGATCACCTCCAGTGGGGATGCAGCCTTAGAGGAGAGCCTCAGGAGCAGGCCCTCGGGACAAAGAACCTCGTCAGTACGACGCCGAAAGCAAACACGAACTATCATTACTGCAAGCAATGCCATTTCGCTGCCGGAACCAGCGCCAACACGGGCAAAGCTCACTAAAGAGCCACGTCAAAAGGACACCAACGAACCACATCAAAAGGATCCGAAGACGCCGAAGAAGACGCCTACACAGGCAGAAACCACAGAAGGACACTTTGTGAGGAAACGTGGGAACCACGCAGCAACCTAACGAACCACGCGGTGTGAAGAATGCGTCCGACACATTTGTATGGTCGCGCCAGGGTTAGGAGTCGGACTCATTCTTCACACAACGTGCGAACGCGCCGGGTTTTGCTGGCCGAGTAGCACCAACCGCACATTTGGCGCTAGCGTCGCGATTCCATTGGATGAGTCGTAGCCGCCCCCACTACCTGCTGCCTTGGATTTCGCACCATCCGATGACCGCCTAGGCGCTTTACAACAAGGACCGATGAGGCCCTCAGGGGCCTCGAGGCAGAAACCAACACATCCTCTCTCACTGCGCAACTTTCGTCGCCATGGACGAACCGCCTCAGAGTACACAGACGCGAAAACGACAGCTAGATAGCGACGACGACAAGCCGCAGCCAAAACGAGCGCGATTGACGCGGAAGAATCTCGCCGCATTCGACAAGATGGGCAAGAAGAAGACCTCAGACGACGATTCGGGCTCGACCGAGACCAAGACGACATCGACAACATCGTCTGGTTTTGCTATCAAGGCGCGCAATAATGGCATCCTCGATCCGCGGAGCTCCAAGCCACCTAAGAGCCTCAATGGCATCCGCAAACGATACGCTAAATCCCGTGCTACCGCCTCACCACCAGAGTCGGTATACAATGACTACGTCGACCGAATCGAGAAAGCCGGTAACGAAGCGACCATAGTCGTCAAAACGAGCGAGCTATTGAAGAGGTATCCTAAGGGCTACAGCCAAGCCTATAACCGAGCGTGCACGAACCTTCCGACAGACGTCGGATTCAATAACGGCCTGTCCACCCCACGGCCCGACTTTGTCGAAGGACTAGAAGCAGAAGAACATCGCCCGTTCCCAATCGACGGCTACATTCCTGGAGTGACCCTCTACCAGGATGACCCCTATTCCATCACCCTGCCACAAATAGCTGGAGAATGGAAGGGCCCTGCTGGAGACATGAGAGAAGCGAGACTGCAGAGCGCCTACGACGGAGCCGCGATGGTTCACGCAAGAAGCCAAGCTCTCGCCTACATGGGAAAGGCTGACCCCGCTGGTCATGCAGAAATCACAACATTCACCACAGATGGCACTAACCTCAACCTCTTCGCACACCATGCCACGCTAACGGAGGAAGGTACGCTTGAGTACCATCAGTACCCCATCAAGTCGATCAATCTTATCGACTCCTACCAAGGATACAAGGAGGGCCGAAAACACCTCAGGAACGCCCAGGACTACGCCAGAGAACAGTCGTACGCGCTGAAAGACCAATTGCAGGAGTACTACAAGCAGCAGCGCCACGGCGGTCTCCATCCTGTCGCTACATGAGTGCCGACCTTGCCTGTGCCAGGCATCGAACTGGACGCTTACGAGGACGAAGGCGACTGCGAAGTCGTCGAACACCAGCCTGTTCACCAGCCAACGCCACCTACGTCATCCAAACACAAGAGTAGCAAGACGCACTCTCACCACTCGCATCACTCGCAGCATTCACAGCACTCGCACTCGACGCCGCATTTGTCGGAGGCTCCCCCCACGACACACGACCATGCCCCCAGCAGCGGCCAGAAACGAAAGGCCCCATCCTCGCAAGGATCGCCAAGCGGTTCTTCCCATCCTAGCAAGCACATGAACTACTGGACGAGGGACAGAAAGAGCGGACGCTTTTACCACAAACATTCCGATGGCACGATCTCCCGGCTCGAGGAGGAGGAGGACGACGACTACTGAGGCCCTGCTCAAGACGTGACAGAGTATAGCCGTCTGGACGTTAGGACAAACGGTCGCTGGGACATCGACCATGAAGGAGGGGAAACCTGTTACAACCTGCCAAGCCGTGTCAGCGTCAGCGTTGTAAGCACGTGACCACGGTTGGTCACGTAATCACAGCAAGCCACAAGGTCAGGACCGACCACAGGTACAAGCACAGGACTAATAGCACAGGACAATGGCATAGGACAATGGCACAGGACAATAGCACAGGGCCTACGGGCAGGAGGACGCTAGACGACCAGGTAGTGATGGCACCTGGGATGGCACCTGTAATACAGTGTCTTAGGTAGATCGCCGGACACAGCTACCCAATAGGTTTGGCATATTGCTTGAGAAGTACTTAGGAGCAGCGAATCCCCCCTCACTGCTCACACTAGTCTTCACCTAGACAGCTTTCAATCTAAGTCTTTGTCTAATTCTCAGAGAGAGAGGTAACAAGCCTTACGCCACCCTTATCGCCCAGCGCAGCCTGACTTTCTGCCAACATAAACCCTGCACCAACAGACCCTTGTTCTGACGGACCGGTGTGAGAGTCTGGGCGTAACACCCAACCTCAAATAAATCGAGGCTAATCCAAATACACCACTATTGCGCAGTTGCTATTAAAATGGCAGCTCTTCTTCTCTACATTAGAGGTAAGTTGGTATTATGGGAAAAACTTGGTGGAGTGTCGCAAAGTGGGGTACCTGGGGTGCCAAGGCTAGCTTTTCCTCCAAAGCCGTCGTAACAATGGCTCCCCGCCTTTTTTGAAAAACGGCAGAAAAAAAAGTTCCTCCTGCGCGACCAAGCTTTTCGAACAAGCGGACCTAACTTTTGCTATTGGCGCCACAATCCTTTTATTTTCACTCTTGTTTCTTCCCAGAAGCTTTATTTTCCAATCACGATCCTATTTTTACCTGCAGCGCTACCAACCATGACTAAGTCATCAAAGAAGCGCTCGCGCGCCGCCGAAGACGATGTCGTCGAGGCGGGTGACGCTGTCGCTGAGCAGGTCGCCGTGAAGAAGAGCAAGATTAACGAGGCTGGCAAGTCCGAAGTTACCAAGAACGGCACCGAGGGGACGCCCGTCAAGGAGAAGAAGAAGAAGGATAAGAAGGATAAAGAAGAGAAGAAGGAAAAGAAGGAGAAGAAGAAGGAGAAGAAGGCGGCCGAGGACGACGAGAGGAAGGAGGGCGAGAAGGAGAAGAAGAAGGACAAGAAGGAAGAGAAGGAAAAGAAGAAGGAAAAGAAGCCCAAGTCTAAGGAGGCCGACACCGACGAAGACCAGGATGCCACAATGGTCACCAACGGCGAGCCCTCGTCTCCCGTTACAAATGGCGCCTCAGCAACCGCAGTAGGGGAGGGCGAGTCCAAGAAGAAGAGCAGCAAAAAGGACAAGAAAGAAAAGAAGTCGAAAAAGGCCAAGGCCAAGGAGGCCAATCCCAACAACCAGCCTCTCCCCGAGACTGAAGACGCCGCAGAAGAGGATGACGACAACACAGCTGAAAACGGTGGTTTCTCCAAGAAGAATCGCTTCATCTGCTTCATCGGAAACCTCCCCTTCAGCGCCACCGCCGACGCCGTGCGCGCTCACTTTGCCACCGTCCACCCGACCAACGTGCGCCTCCTGACGGAACGCGACAACCCGGCCAAATCACGCGGCATCGCCTTTGTCGAGTTTGGCCGCTACGACCACATGAAGACGTGTCTGGAAAAGTTCCACCACACCGAGTTCAACGACGAGATTTCGCCGCCGCGCAAGATCAACGTTGAGTTGACGTGCGTTTTTTTTCTTCTTCTCTTGTCCCTCCTCCCGTTCTCTTCCCTTCCGTCATCCTCATCCTCCAAGGCGCAGCGTCCCAAGCGGTGTCGCAAGCGCAAACACACTTTCAACCGCATACAGGAAAAGAACAAGGGCCACGTACTAACATACCGAACGCCAGTGCCGGCGGCGGAGGCAACACAACGGCGCGAACCGAGAAGATTGCCGTCAAGAACAAGAAGCTCAACGAGGAGCGCATGCAGCGCATGGCCAAGGAGGAAGCCGCCAAGTCAGAGAAGGCCGAGAAGGCCGAGACGCCAGAAGAGCAGCAGCACGAGGCGGGGTGGATCCATCCCAGCAGGCTGGGTCGGGTTCCCCACGAGGACCAGACCCAGGAGCAGCGCGACCAAGATGCCGCGATGGCCGGCGACAACGACAATCAGTGGGACGGCACGGGCGGCAAGTTTCGTAACAAGCGGTTCGATGGGAAAGGTCGCGGCGGCGGCGGTGGCTTCCGGGGGCGTGGTGGTGGTCGTGGCCGTGGGCGGGGCGGTCGTGGCCGTGGTGGGAGAAGGTAAATACGGGCCCGGGCCCCTGAGCCTCAGAATGGGGAACGTATGGATAAGGAGCATTCCGACGTTGTCAAGTACCACTGTTATGAAAGATACCCCTTTCTTGATAGTTTTATGGGACGGAGAAATCAGCACACCTGGTATATATATATACCAAGCACGCCGCCATCCTTCATTTCACGTGTAATTTCATTTCACTTTGTCGGTCACAAAAAAAGGAACCCGGAACTCAAAACCATCTTTCGCATTGAACCAGTAATCATCAACTATGCCTGCCGTCATAAACCCCTTATTGTCTCAACTCCCACACGCTGGGATCAAAAACTTGCTCTCTTTAAAGATATCTACAACAACCAAAACAAACAAGACAAAAATGGGGATATCCTTGGGTGATGATGCAAATTGCTAATTGCAGTGCGTGAGGAACGAAACTTTTCTGCACCGACCCCACGTCGTCTGCAAATTCTGACTCAACCCCTCCTCTGCTGGGAGAAATAGCAGAAGGATTGAGGGAACAAGGGAAGCAGCGCTGGAGCTTTGGCAAAACGGGTCACCAATTTCAGGGCCGTTCAGCCACGCCGTTCACAGGGCGCCCCGATCTCGGAAGTGGCAAAGGTGCACCTCGGGCGGTTCGGCTGGTGCCAATGAGAAAGAAACGCAGATGGATGCCTGCAGCGTATTCCGTGGCAGTTGTGCGGTGCTGATGGTGGACGTGTTCGTTCAATCGGCCACAAAAGGCGTCAAGCCGGGATGGCTTAAAGAATGGTGCACTTGCTCTTCTTCTGCTTCGCCTGTGGCTCTCTCCGAGGGTTGAGTACCGCTCTGGTCAACCGGTCAGCTTCGCTACCCCGCCTGTCGATCATTGCGGTGGGTCGTCTCACCTGATAGCTTCGTCAAAGACCGTCTTGAGGTTTCGCTGTGTCAGGGCAGAGCACTCGAGGTACTTGACAGCCTTGATTTCCTTTGCGCAAATGAGAGCCTGCTCGTACGTTACGGGCGCCATTCGCTTCTCGGCCAAAGACCTGATGGTCTCGGCGTCTTCCCGCAGATCAAGCTTGGTGCCGACAAGGATAACGGGAATGTTAGGCGCATGGTGATCGATCTCGGGATACCACTGTGACTTGCGTCAGTTCCAGTCCTCCACTCGTTGTGCAACGCAAAACTGGGTTGCACAGACCTTGGCTTTCACGTTGTCGAACGACGGCGGGCTGACGATCGAGAAGCAGATGAGGAAAACATCGGTCTGCGGGTAGGAAAGGGGTCGGAGTCTGTCGTAATCTTCTTGACCCGCGGTATCCCAAAGTCCCAAGCTGATAGGCTTGCCATCGACCATAACGCTCGCCGAATAATTATCGAAGCTGCAACCAGACACCAATTAACTTCGGTTGGGGAACATCAATGGGGGGCGAGGTCTGCACATACACTGTGGGGATATATTCGCCGGGGAAGGCATTTGTGGTGTAGGAGATGAGGAGACATGTCTAAGGCTGGCGTCAGCGTTGTGCGCAGAGTCGCTCGCAAAATCCCTGAGTATATGCTCACCTTTCCGACAGCACCATCGCCTGTGACAACGCACTGCGGGCAGAGGAGAGGTTAGCTCGTGGCTGTCTTGGATGCCCGCAATCGCAGGCCGAGGTTGAGATTGGCGGTGTCGGCGCTGTTGGCACAAACCTTCAGACTCTGAACCGCTCCTGGGGCAGCCATTTTTGCGTTTCCCTTTCTCGGTACTGGAGAATTTGAGTTTCCGCAAGCCTGCCGGGCGCAAGGTACAAATGGCGATATAAATCAAAGGGGGGTTGGTCGGCTCAAGGTGGGAAAGGCAGAAGCCGGGAGGCGGGAAGGAGCAGGCAACTAGCTGATAGCGATGGACTAGCCTGGTGCTGGAAACAAACAGCTCTCTGATGGATGAGGGATCGCGATTGCTGTAGTCTCTTTGGGATGGAGAGTACAGCTACGGAGAGGGTTGGAAATTGTTTTGACACAACGGTCGGGACGGTTTGATGCCGGGGAGGAAAGCTGGGGGCTGAGGGAGGAACAAGTGGATGAGGGGGGGCCGCTATGGACGGGGCGAGTCGAGATAAAAGAGTACAAGTAAGGTCGCCCACCACACGCACTGTGTGTCCTCCCTGTAGCTGGTGGCGTCGGGGTGCCTCGCTGTGGAGCTAGCCGGGGGAGACATCGTCTTGGCGGGCAGTAGCCTCTAACCTGGAACACTTTCGGCGTCAACTGCCTCGAGGCGACTGAGCCTCCCAGTTCTGACCAGTTCCGACCCAGCGAGCGACACGGGCCAAAACGCATTTTGCCTCCTTTTCCCGTTCCTTGCGGGCGGCCTACTAGCACCTAGGTACTGTCCTTGGGTGCTCACTGCGTAGTGATGTGGCAGCTCGGATGCAAGGACAGACGCATGGTCCGGGACCAGATGCGGAAAAGGTGGGTAGACAGCATCGAAAAACAAAAAAGGCGCGATCCGAGCTCACTCACCTGGCTGCTGGTTCACCGTATGCATGCAACTTGGCCGCTCCTCTGCCTGGACTGTTACGTTACGGTTGCTTCGCACTGTGTGCTCAGGCAGGGTACCAGCGCAAGCTCCAAAGGGGCGAGAAAAAGAGGGTCGTGTCTGCGGTGTTCTGTGCCTCGAAACGTCTGGCCACTGCGGCCCTGCGTATCGTGTAAACTTCCGATGACTTGGCGGAGAGGCTGGTGAGTTGAGTTGAAAGCTGGATGCCAGCACGAAGGCGGCTGGGGGACGGCTTGAAGGTCGTTTGAATCGCCGCCTGTCTGGCTTAGCGCACTTGAGACCCTCGGCGAGAGCAATGACGGTGTAGGTTCAGCCAATGTGATGTTTTCCAAGTGAAGCTTTTTGATTCCCATGGGGAACAGAGCAGCCCAGGAAAGCCCAGCCATCAACAGACCAGATCGTCGCTGCGAGATCGCCAGCCCCCAGCCAGAGTTTCAAACGGGCATGTCACGAAAACAGAAATGTGCGTTCTCGCGCCCGCACAGGTGGCAACTGACCACTTCGCCGGCAGATTGCACCATTTGACAATCGTGTTTTCGATGGAGGTCAGAACGCTTTCCAGCCCTCGGGACTTCAGGCGTTGCATTTGAGGCACATGTGGAACACCCGCCAAAGCTGGCTGCAGGTTCGAACGGCCAAGCGGCTGGCCATGTCCCCTGATTCGCTTGTTTCGATTGGGACCTTGTGACAGCCCACGACAACGCTGCTTGAGTGGACGAGAAAGTCCTGTTGCCGTGGAATGATCACCACCTTTTCAATCCACCAGGAGCTGCCCGTCGACCAGCACATTGGACGCTAATGCACCCCCGAAGTTCTCATCTCTCCGACGGGCGCCGGTCCATTCCGGATCTATAATAGGAATGTTAGGAAATAGTGCTCGCAACTAGCACCCATGATGTGCCTAAAACGTCGATGGAGAGGATGAACATCAGTGGGATCCCCTTATCGATAAGAGGCGTGCTTGACGTTGAAAGGCGAAACATAGATACCCTTTCTCACGGTTGTCCCATGCACAGAAGACAAAAATCCAAAAGCATGTGCAGAACGGGTACTACGGTACCTTCAAGGTTTCCGCAGCGAGGCGCCGTGCATCCGTACATCGATCGCATTGTGGCAACAGAGTTTTGACTTTTGCGTCCTGAGGTGGGGAGCAGAATCCCATCTGACCCCCACCCATCTCTCCGCAATGTGGGGTTGAGCTTCTCTCCACCAGACTTCCCAAACGCGTCATTCAACGCGTCCAACCTTGAGCAGTCGCGCAACGCCTAACTGGACTCCCGGCCACAACACCAACCCAAGCAAAAATGCGCAATTAACATTGATAAGATTTCTTATGCAGCCACTTGAGAGCCAAGTTCGAATCTAGGACACAATGGCCCGCGAAAGCCAACGCCCCTCTCTCCTCTCCTCCGAGATCTCGCGTGCCTCCCCAGGTCCCGGTACCCCCCAAGGCCGGCGCGCCGTCTCTGCCGAGCTCACCACGTCCGCTGCCTCCCGGCGCTCCATCCAGATCAGAACCCCCGGCAGCCGTACTCTGCCACTCCGCCCATCAGGACTTTCTGCATCAGGACGAAAACCCCAGCCCGGCCCCTCGGCGACACCCCATGCACGCGCAGCTTTTCGAACTATTGACTCTCGGCGTGCCGCGATTTCAACTCCTCACCGTGCCGGTCGAAGAAAAAGTGTACGTGAGGCGCGCGAGACACCGCGGGATTTTCTGCTGCAGCTTGGAAAGGCACTGGCGCCCAAGACGACGTTGATCGCTAGTAGCTCGTCGCCTAGGGATGGGTCAGCGCTCAGGGAAGATGATATAAAACAAGAGACTGGCGACGAAGATGGTGGTGATGACGATGATGAGGATTTGCCAAAGAGACCGAGGCTGTCGTTGCACATTGAAGAAGATGATTTGGACGACTATGATCTTAGGCCACACCAATCCGCGGGCTTGGAGGATGAGGAGTACACGGTTCGATCGGTTGAGATGCCGCGCCGGGCCTACAGCGAGCAGCCGGGGAGTAGGATGTCTATGGGAAGTGTGAGGATGAGTGATTTCTTTGGGAGGGTGGATGAGGACGAGGGCGAGGTGCGAATCCCGGAAGTTTTCCCGCCGATGGGGGACGAGTCTAGGCTGGACGATGAAATCCCGGACTATGAGAGGTAAGTCTGCTGAGCTGAGCAAGCGGTGAGGTCGCTATGCTAATCGATCATAGATCCGAGCTGGATCTTGCTCGTCGAGAGACACTGGCCCGAGTCAGCGACTTTGGGATTGAAGTTCCATTGGACATGGCAAATGAAACCACCGTAATGCTGGAGCCCGAGATCCAAGAGTCACCCACTCGCCCCCTGGAGTTTTTCGAGCCTATGATGGGCCAGAGGAGTGACTCTGATGCCGGGGGTTTTGATGACATGGGCATAGGTGATGATGTGGGCAACATGGACGGTGATGACGAGGATGACATTGCTGAAGTCGAGTCTGGTGCTGAGGAGACCGTGGTAGACTTGGAAGCGGCCACGGCCAAGTCAGCCGCCAAACGAAGTGCGAAGAAACGAACGACGAAATTGTCCAGGCACGGCATCGAGTATCCATCACTGCCTCCAGCGGTTGTCAAGCGTCTCGCCCAAACGTTTGCCAAGTCGAGTGGAGCCAAAGGGAAAATCGCCCCGGACACCCTTCAAGCATTAGTGCAGGCCTCGGATTGGTTCTTTGAACAAATTGGGGAGGACTTAGAGGCTTATTCACATCATGCTCACCGAAAAACTATCGATGAGAGCGATATGGTTACCCTCATGAAAAGGTATGTACCTCCTTCCTTCTATAATCGGGTATCTTGGATATACGGATTTTTGTTACATGAGGTCTTACATGGATCCAGACAACGACAGATCAGCGCTCATATGACGCCATTTGCTCTCGCTCAGCGTTATCTCCCACGAGAATTACTGCAAGAGCTGCGAATGACCCCGCCGGCACCCACCAAAAAGCGAAAAAGATCCGCTGATGTGGTAGAAGACGAGACTGTCACTTGAAGCTGGATGTGGCTGTCGAAGACTCACCAATTACCAATTCTTGTTCATACGAACACGATTGGCCACATCAGCAGGCTTCTTCTTGACAACCATCCACAGCATGATAGATGTTGCCGCAGAAAGACCGTACCTAGGCATGTTAGCAGGGTGCACGAAAGACAGGAGAAGGACCGCTCTGGAATCGAAAGTATACATACCAGGTGAAGATGTATTGCGCGTGATTGTTGCGCAGGTTGACCTCGGCTGGTCTCCCAATGGGGATACCCTTCGCCTCCATATCAAGGAGTTGAGACCAGTTGGGCTCTGAGCGGATCGTCAGCACGAACAGAAAAGGACGGCTCGGTGGCGTGTATGTAGTGTAGCAGACGAGGGGATGAGATGAGAGCTTACCCATGGTCTGCTCGATCCAAACTGGCTGGCTCCCTGTAAGTGCCGCCATCTGCACCACATCTGGGAAATAAAACTCCCCGATCTCTGGCTTGTTTTCGGGAGTGAACATGTTCTTCTTCCACGGCTGCCTGAGCATGCCCTCTATCCTGACCTCGCCTTTCGGCAGGCTCTCAGGTCGCTTCCCTTGGTCTGCCAGCTTCTTCGAGATCCACCCGCGGTTGACCAGAACTGTAGCGCCAGGATCACCATCTCTCTCGAGCGGCGTGATCACCATGTAGCCCGTTTCGCCCTCACGAACTCGCGGCCCGATGAGCATCTCCTTGTCGTGCCGGAAGCGACCCGTCGCATACACACGCCTATAGTCAAAGTCGGCAATCGCAGTGTGGTCGATCCGGTTTGGCAATGGGAGGGGAGGGCGAACGATGCGATCCTCACATTTTGCCAGAAGCTCAGTCTTCCATTTGAGGCGCTGGACTTGCCAGGACCCCAGGAAAAAGGCTGTTACGGGGATGATGGCGAGAACAATGATACCCCAGCCGTGTTTCCTCCCTGTTCGGACGAGCTCGGGCGGGTTGTCAAGTACTGAGGTGAACTCGGGGTTGTCGGCTGGCTGGCGATGCGGTCGTCGCGGGGAGGTCGAGATGCCTTGTCGTCGGGCGGGCGTCAACTCGAACCTAACGGGCGTCCATCTAGCGGATGCATTTCTGCAAAGGGAATATGCTAGCCTATGCCCCACCAGTGGGCGTAGTAGATAATTGACCGGTACTGCCCCCTGAGTCATTTTGGTTGTGATTTTGATGTTTTGTCGAGTCGAATTTCGACAATTTTGAGCTCCAGGCGGCGCGGCACGGGGCTTCGTCACTGCCCGGATTGGCGCGTGCTTCCCTCATCGGTACCCTTGTTGCCCCGCATGCGGCAGCCTCCAGCGGGCACCTACAGGGGCTTGTCAGCATCACGGCGATTGCATCACCTGCGGTGCTCCCCCAAACCCCCATCAATGAAGACACATTACCAACAAAACGTCCCAAACAGGAAACTTATCGCAAGGTTTACACGAGAAAGCCCTTGATTTACTGGCTCACGCGCCACAGGAACTTCTCAAGTAATAATTTTCATTTCTTCCAGCGCGTCTGGTAACCAAACGGTCTCAACCCACATGAGGGCAGAGCACACCTGGCACGTTCCAACGTCAACTCAAGCTCGGAGACGCCTCAACGATGTCGTTCTTTCAAGGAACTTTGCAGCAGGGCATCGCTACAGCGGTCCAAGAAACCAAGTCTGTAGTTTGTTTTGTGACAGGCAAGTCATCTCACCATTGCCTGGGGATCGAGGACTAACGAGTGACTAGACAACGAGAGTGAGAGTAAGCGATGGGAGGATGAGTATCTCACAGACGAGAACGTGCGTATTTGGCAAGGTTCATGCCCAGCCGTTGGGGGGTACTCTAACACAGCGTTCAGGTTGCCCCTTTGCTCCAGTCTGGAGCCGTCACGCTCCGTCTCGAAGCTGGCTCTCAGGAGGAGGGCTTCCTCGCGCAGCTATACCCACTGCCAAAGAAGCCAACGGTTGTGGTCATCAAGTATGCTCCCTGGGCCCGTGAGATTGGGTCCCCGACCTGACAGTCCCTACAGAAACTCCGAACTGAAGGAGTACATTGTTTCCGGAGTCGCAAAGGAGGACTTCATTCGCAGGATCACGCAGGTTCTCAAGCTGGCCACTCTTCCAGCCCAACCAGCTGCCACGGCCGTCTCTCACGCCCCCTCTGAGGCCCATTCTCAACCTAACCCTGCAGACTCTTCGAGCACATCCTCTGGCCGCGCCACACCTCCATCTTCGACTGAGAACCAGCAAGCCCAAGTGCAAGCAATGCTCACCGAGCGTGCCGCTCGTCTAGTCGCACAGAAAAAGAAAGACGAGGAGGAAGCTCGTAAACGTCGCATCGAAAAGGGGAAAGCAAAGGCAGTAAACCCAGATGCCCAAAGCAAGCACGCCGACACCCTGAAGAGAAAACAGCGCGAAGCTCGTGAGGAGCGTCAACGCATTCTTAAAGCCATCGAGGACGACAAAATAGCCCGACGCGAGGCCCAAGAGAGGCGGGAGGCCGAGAGACGAGCCGCCGCGGCTGCTGATGGTGGAGCGGAACCCCAGGTTGCGGAGAGCACATTTGCCCCAGCGAGCCCCTTGTATCCGAAGAGCGGACGGATCACGGAACACTGCGCACTTCAGGTCAGGTTGCTGAACGGATCCACCATACGAAGCAAGTTCCTGAGCAAGGATACGCTGAAGGATGTGAGGCAGTGGGTGGAACAAACGACGAACGGCGATGTAGGGGGCTCCGGGAAAGGGTACACGTTCAAGATACTGCTCACGCCTCTGCCCAACAGGACCGTCGACGTCACGGAAGAGGGAAAGACCCTTCAGGAGCTCGACCTCACACCTTCAGCGACTCTGATTCTCATACCGGTCACCAAGGCCGTCGAAGCATATGCTTCGGGAAGCAGAAGCATACTTTTTGCGCCGATCATTTTTTTGTTGGCAATATTCAATGGTTTCATGAGGGGTGTCGTTATGTTCTTCTCCACGCTGTTTAGCACAGCTGGACCACCGTCCGCGCGGCCCTCCCAACCAACTGGAGCAGACCAAACTGGGCGGGGAGCCACCACGGGAAGGGACGGGAGACACGACCAGCAGTTCTACAACGGGAACTCGGTAGGTCATCTTGACTGCCTTTCGGGCAGTGCTAACCAAGACACAGACCAATTTTGAGCCACGACCTGAAGACGAGGATGAAGAGTAGGAATCAGGGTCCTTGAGAGGAGAGAAGGGTGCTTTTGTTCAACAATCAAGCACACGATTTAACCAATAGAATTGGCTTGCGTGTCTTGCTGTAGTTTTACGAGAGGAGTTTTGTTGTTTCGTCCAAAAAAGACACAAGTCAGGATATTCCCGCCAACCCCGGAGCTGACGCTGATCGAGGAAAGAAAAAAGATGCTGAACCCCTCCTAACCTCCATGCAATGCAACCCACACTAGCTCTCGCTCACTGCCCGCCAACAGTTTAGTACTGGCTAGCAGCGGCCTGGCAGGCTTTCTATCAGATTGTTAGCATCCATCCTCCAACCAAGTAAAAACCATATATGTAGCAAACTCACAAGCTGCTCCAAGTACCACCCGCAAATCGGCATGTTTCCGCCGTGCTCATCCATGCACTTGGTGAAGTTCTGTGTCGCCCCCGCGCAGTTGTTACCCCAGCTGTTGGTGTTGTTGTTGTTGTCCTGAGCAGCCGCGGGAACCTGTGACTGCGCCTCGGCCGGCGCGCTGGAGCCACCGCCGAAGAGGCCGCCGACGGCGTTGCTGAGAGTGTGGCCAATAGCAGAGCCAACGGCAACGCCACTGTGAACACCTTGTGTCAGTCTTCTTGTCTCACCCTCTCTCTTTTGTTTCGCACTCGGGATCTGGGGAGGGGAGGGGCGAGGCGTACGCAGCGGTCGAGGCCATCTGGCCGAAGAGCCCGGGGCCCTGGGAGACGGGGGCCGAGGGAGCGGCAGCGGCCGGAGGAGCAGCCGCGGGAGGATGCGCCGGGGCGTAGGTCGTCGCGGGGCGGGTCTGTTGCTGCTGGGTGGGAGCAACTGGCTTGCGGGCCGGGGCGGCCGAGGGACGAGCGGCGGATCTTTGGCGAGGCATGGTGCGTGAGTGTGGGTGTGGGTGTGTGTGTGTGTGTGTGAGAGAGAGAGAGAGAGAGAGAGAGAGAGAGAGAGAGAGTTGGGGAGAGACTGAGGAGTTTTCGTTTACGAGTTTCGAACGAGGACGAGGAAAGAGGTTTGCGCGTTTGATGGAGGTGTTGCAAAGGCGCCGGATTTTGCCATTGGCCACTCAGCGGCGTCTCCCGGATGCCGAGCTTCTGCGGGTCTGGGGTGGTCTGGAAGCCAATCGAAGCTGCAGGAGGGGCTGCGCGATCCCAACGGAAGGCGAAAGGGTTAGGGGTATCAATAGTTTCATGAGCAAGATGAGTCTTCACAATCACGAGGAGCTAGATTTCGCCCGCTCTATTGAACTGCCATAATTTATTAGCAGCTAGTAAACTGTTTGGCCTAGCTACTTCGTACGGTGTTGCTATTGCATAACCCGGGCTTGACACCCAGCCTTTTCCAGGCTTGGTCTCAAGGTCCTGCCGAGTCTTCTGCTCTTGTCCAAGGAATCTGGACAACGACCCAGACTTTGGCCTTCATCCCGCCAAACAAGCTCGTATCGAGCCCCTTTCGTGCCATTAGGGATACCATCCATCCTTGACACCTCGGCTCGGTGTTGGCTTGGTTTTAAGATACTACTTCCGTCCAATCGGTGCAACATCTTCACTTCTTACTCTTCTTGGACTTCTTTGCGGGCTTCTCGGTGGTTTGGGCGCTCGTGCTTGCTCCTGTAGACTCCTCTACGGCACGCTTCTTCTGCGCTTTTGCAGCCTTAACAGCGGCTTTCGCGCGTTCCTTAGCAATCTGCTCAGTCAACTTCTCCTTGACCTCCTTGTTGTCCGCCTAGAATCAGTGAGCGTAAGGTCTGGATAGAGATGAGGAAACCCAGCCTACCAGATCAGACCGCACGAAGCGAATAGCCGCCTCTGTGTTGAGAGTGTTTTCGCGCTCAGGGACGGGCTCCGGGTTTTCAAGTTGCTTGATTTTTTCAAAGTATTGCTTGACACGAGTCAACTCTGCGAAAACGGCATGCTCCTTGACATCCACCCCGTTCAATCGTAAGGAAGCTGCAACCTGTTAGTATTTGCGGTGATGAGTGAAGGGGAATGATCTACAAAAAAGGAGTGACTCGATCGCATAAGAAGCCAAAACATAGAGCTTGGCTTTGTTGAGAAGGGGCAACTTTGAAGAGAGGTTTCCGACATCACCCAAAAGAGGTTTCAGCACCTCTTCGAGCTTGTCCAGAGTCTCGTTAAGGTCGTCAACCTGTGGGGTGATGTCTGAGACGTCCATGATGCTGTTCGTTGACACTGTTAGGGAGTTTAAAATTTCTTGCGAAAAAGCGTCCAAGGACTCAATGATCACTGAAGCAGCCCTTCAAACTGAAAACAAAGAAGGCGATGCATGGGTTGGTTTTGCCCAGGAACATTTTCTGTGCCAAGACCAGGACCCTGCACCGCTGCGGACACAGTGGGGGGATATCAACGATTAGCCTTATCGGAAGCTAACCAATCGCTGTGACGGTATTTTTCAGGCCATAGGAAAGCCGCGGCGCGTTCTAAAAAAATTGTTCGTGGTGATTTCATCGAAGCAGACCTTCAGAAGATCGCTGGCTCTCTTGTCACCTTCGCTAATACAGCAAAGCTCGAACAAACCGAGGTGTAATTGGCACACTCGGCATCTTCTTGGGGGTATTTCAGCGTCATATTACATTTTCTCCGGTCGAACGTTGCGGCACATGCCTTAGCCCGCGAACATCTCGGACGACCCGGCATTTGTGACGCCCACGGGCACTCAGTAACATGATCTCCCAGCGATTCACATAAAGCCGTCAACCTGTTTAACTTTCTGGGAAGCCGACCGCAGTCGCGGGTGTTTGCACGAATACCCTGCAGGCACATACAATGGAGTCGCAATAGCGTTTGGGCGGGCCGGGGGGCCAGACTGCGGTCCACAACAACGTCAACCGCCCCTGCGGAAACGCGTGACAAGCCAGAAGGGCTGACGGATCATTTTCCGGGCTTGGACGGCGGTTGGACGGCAAGGGGGCCGGTCTGGGGGCCGCGCCCCGATATCAAGCGCGATCACAGGCCTGGGGCATATCGGAAGGTGAAGCTTGAGAGCCGCCCCAAGGGCCGTACCGAGGAGCCATCTCGAGATGCGACTCAACGTTTGAAAGAAGGCGAGCGGTCGGCGCTGGAAAGGGAACCGGGACGTGGACCAGAAGCGATCGAAGAACCGGCAGAACGACAGGGCGACGAACAAGAGCCTTCTATGTCCAACCGGCTCAGCCCAACAGCAATGCTGGAGATTGCAACACCACTCAGAGAGCCGCAGGCTGAGCCAGCGCCGGAGAACGAGGCCTCAGCTACGATTGCGGAGTCGACAGTAACCCTCACAAGCAGCACAACTCTTGCGTCAACTCCGAACAAACTTCAACCTCCGCCAGAAGATACTCAAACAACAGAAACGATCAGGCGAAACTTGATACAAGAAATCCCAGAAACTGAGGAGCGGGACTTGCGAGTCAAAGAAGGCGAGGGGACGACAGAGCGGAAGAGATTGGTGCCTTGGGAACCATCAGACCAGATACACGTTCTGGGTAATGATTTGCCCGGTCGGTATATCACCCACATGCTCGCAGGCTGTCAATCTATACCCCCGGTTCGTTATCTTCTTCCAAGTCATCAGCTTTGGAAAGACTGGGTAGCATGCGGAGGGAAATCCACCCTACACAGGGGGAACCAGTCTACCACCAACACCCGAGTTGTAGGGGAATTTATTCGCCCAGTCAACCGACCACCCAAACCCTACTGGCCGGATACGAACGAAGAAGTTATCCATAATCTCGTCGTTACGGTACCTGCTGGTCTTGTCCTCAAATCCTTGGAGCCCATCGTCCACAGGCTCGATCACAGATCAGCGATCTGTCTCGTCCAGGACGGGTTGGGGATCGTCGAGGATATCATCCAGGCATACTTTCCCGATCAGTTCACACGTCCTACCTTCATACTGGGACAAATGACGACACGTTTGAGGCATCCTGGCAGCCAGTTTTCGGTAGCTGAGTTACACCAACGGCCGCTGTACCTTTCCATCTACACCCCTCACGGTCGTGGCCTGACCACCCCCAACTTGATCAAACATCATCCCCCGCCCGAGCGTGTTTTACGACAGACACACTTTCTCGGGCTTCTCACAGCCATGCCGGGACTCATCGGGCAAGGCGAGTCCATGAGCAATTTTCTGCACCGAAAAATCCCGACAACTGCCTTCCGCGCCGTTGTTGACCCCGTCACGACTATACTTGACTGCACATACGACAGGATTCAGTCCAACAAGTACGCCAGGGAGCTCATAGATAATTGCATCGCCGAGATTTGTGATGTCGTGAGCCGTTTTCCGGAGTGTCGCGACCTTCCAGCATTCCGGCGATTGTACCTAGGCACATCACTCCGGCGAGAAGTTTACCACATGCTCCATGGTCAGAAAACGGCCGACAGCGCTATGCGGTCCAGGACATCTCGCGGGTGGGAGACAGATATCGACTACCTGACCGGATATTTCGTGCAGCGAGGACGCGCGCTGAAGGTCTCGGTCAGTGCTCTTGAAACGCTGCTGCTGGCAGTCAAGTCGAGACAGACTCTGGTGAGAAGCCAATGGGACAAGGGGATATCGTTTGAAGATGACACGAAGTCGCCGCTGTGAGACGAAGAAAATTGGGCGGTTCGAGGCAAAGCCAACGCCTCAAATGTATAACTAAGTTGGAAATGCCTGCATTCAACACCCATTGAAGACGGACTGGTGTATCATATACTGTACGAATCATTCACGGAAGGCACATAGAATCGCAAAAAGGACTAGAAGACACGCACGCATTGTATATAATATTTTCAAATCTATTAACGCCATCCTTCTAGGTTGAGCTTGATCAAAGTTGTGGTCTGATGCCACTGCCGCTGGCTGCGTGTTTAGGCTGCGGCCCCCTGGCCTGATGCGATAACACGAGCCCCACCAAAATTCAGCTCTCAACCCCGCGATCGCAAAGGCAACACCTTCTCCCAGCTCACAACTAGTTCACTACGAAGAGACACTCGGTTCTACTCCCCGAGATGGATGACGCCGAACTAGAAAAGGTGGGCTATGATGCCTCAAAACCGTTGTCTCGCCTATCTAATCCCTGATGTCGCCGCAGATCAGGAAAGCTCGCCTTGAGCAGCTCAAGGCCCAGAGCGGGGGAGGCAAAGCCAGCCCAGGAGGCGGCGGCGGCGGCGGCGGCAGCGATCCGGCGCAACGGCAGTAAGTCTCTTCCGTCGGTCTAGTTATTCCGACCAGCATAGCTAACAGCTCGTGCAGGCAGCAGGAAGGTAACACACCCCGCGACGACGGTAGCGATGACGACCGATAGCTAACTCGAGACGCCAGCCGAGGCGCGCCAATCGATCCTCAACCAGATCTTGCAACCCGAAGCGGCAGACCGGCTGGGGCGCATCAGGATGGTCAAGGAGCAGCGAGCGACGGATGTGGAGAACCGGCTGATCATGCTCGCGCAATCAGGCCAGCTACGACAAAAGGTGACAGAGGACCAACTGAAGGAGCTCCTCAACGCTATGGCAGAGACAAAAGAGGAGGAGAAGATTGTCGTCAGCCGACGCAAGGGGTG
Source organism: Cercophora sp. LCS_1 (assembly GCA_036250225.1). Classification (NCBI taxonomy): domain Eukaryota; kingdom Fungi; phylum Ascomycota; class Sordariomycetes; order Sordariales; family Lasiosphaeriaceae; genus Cercophora; species Cercophora sp. LCS_1. The sequence continues at coordinate 124,769 of JAPZLL010000034.1, forward strand.
GGAGGACGACGACGATGACTTGTTTGACCTCTAAACAAACAAAAACCAAAAGAAGACTATGATACCTTGCCTCGAACAATTCCTACATGCAAATGCCCTAATCATACAAGACAACGCCGTAGCCATACAAGCAGCAATAATACATCCAGACAGCGGTATCAGATCATAACCCCTTGGCCTTTCTCCTCTCCTCCCTCTCCCGTCTCCTCGCCTCCCTCAAATCAGGCGGACTCTCCACGCCCAACTCCTTCCTCAACTCATCCACATCCCTCTCCAGCACCTCCTCCCAATACACATTAATCACCTCCTTTGCCCTTAACCCGTTCCGCAGCGCCCACGGTAGATACACCTCCCTGAACCGCTTCCGCTCGCTCGGCTTCATCGTGCCCGCCGCAAACGCCGCCAGCCCCGTCATGGGCAGCAGCGTATTCGCAAACTCGAACGCCTTGAGCGCCACCTCGCCCTCCCGCACAATCGGAAGCCCCGTAAGGGCATGGTAGAAATCATGACACTCCCTGTACCGCTGCATGACGTAGGCGCACTCCGCATCGTCGATGTACCGCACCGCCGACCGCGTGTCGGGCGACACGCCCTCGCGGTCGAGCCACGTAATGTACGTGTTGCCCACAGTATTGCGCGGCAGCGAGCGCAGGTAAGGCAGGTTGAGCGAGGACGAGGTGATGCGTGGTCGGTCGCGGAGGATGCGGCGGCCCGTTGGGTCCGCGAGCATGGCGTCGCGGAGGCGGTAGATGAAGTAGGGCGCTGCGGTTGCTTCGGCAAATGCGGCTATTAGGTCGCCTCTTCGTGGGTCGCGCAGGGACATGAGGCCCGAGCCGATCGCTAAGAAGGCTCTCTCGAGCCGGTTGAGTGGGATGTGGCCCGGGTAGTTGGGCGGTGGGCGGGATGGGGTGTAGGAGCGGGCTTGGAGCAGAGGGATGCATGGTCGGAGGCGGTTGGCGCGGGCTGCGAGAGCCGCTGTGCGTTTGAGCGTTACCTCCATGGTTGGCGCATTCTGTGAGGGAGAATTGGTGGTTGAAAAAGGTGGTTCGATGTTTGATGCCGAAGCCCTCGGTGAGGGTGCAAGGATTCTTGCTTTCACCGGCTAATTACACACCGGTGTGGTAGAAGGGAAGCCAGCCTTTGACCTCGAAACATGAAGCTAACTGTCTCCGACGACATTACCCCCATTGAAAGTAATTGGGGATCTGATATTTGAGATATTGGCTTTTTTGTTGAGCCGATTGTGAGCCGGGCCGTGAAAAGTCGCTCAGAGCTTTAAAAAAAAAACCCCGATTCTCACACTCAACATTCATGTTCTCTCGCTCAACACCGTCTCACACAGAGAAGCTTCAACATATACCATGACGAAGAACACCAAATCCGAGACGATGGTCTCACCAAACGCCAAAAAGAGAAAACGGAGCTCAACAACGGACATCTACGACACCCTCCTCACCTGGGCCTCCCACCAAGGCATCGCCCTCCACCACATCACCCCCCAGCGTATCCCCGGCCGCGGCGTAGGCATCGTAGCCACCAAGCCCCTCAAGGCCGGCGCCCTCCTCCTCCACGTGCCGACCACCTCCCTCCGAACCATCGACACAATACCCAGACCCATCATCCGGTCCCACCCAAAAGACACCCCCGTCCACGGCCTGCTTGCCACCACCCTCGCCCTCGACGCGACCCCAACCTATTCCGCCTGGAACGCCGTCGTCCCGACCCGCCAATCCATCACCTCCTCCCTCCCTCTGACCTGGCCCACCGCCCTCCACGCCTTCCTGCCCCTCCCGGCAGCTTCCCTCTTCACCAAGCAACTCCAAAAATTCACCCGCGACTGGACCACCTTTACCGCGCTCTACCCCGATTCCCTCGTCGCCCGCGCCGAATACATGTACCACTGGCTCCTGGTCAACACCCGCACCTTTTACCACGAGACCCCCAAAACGAGACGCAACCGGCTCCCGCGCGAAGACAGAATGGTCCTCCAGCCCGTCGCCGACCTGTTCAACCACTCCGATTCCGGGTGCAACGTCTCCTTTGACGCGTCGTGCTTCACCATCACGGCTGATCGCGCTTACGAAAAGGGAGAGGAGGTGTACATCTGCTATGGCAGCCACGGGAACGACTTTTTGCTTGTCGAGTACGGGTTTGTCATGACGGAAAACAAGTGGGACGAGGTATCTCTCGATGAGGCGATTTTGCCTGAGTTGAGCGCGCGGCAGAGGGAAATGCTGGAGGAAAAGGGGTTTTTGGGGAAATATGTGTTGGATGCCGAGACGGTTTGTTATCGGACGCAGGTTGCGGCGAGGATGCTGTGTGTTTCGGGGAGGGAGTGGACGAGGTTTGTGGACGAGGGGGAGGGGAGCGATGAGGAGGCTGCCCAGGCGAAGACGGACGAGAGGTTGGTTGGGATCCTGAACAAGTATAAGGGGAGGATAAGGGAGAGGTTGGAGGAGTTGAGGGTGTTGGAGGATGGGGAGGTGTCTCAGAGGGAGATGCTGGCTTTGAGGTGGAGGCAGATTGAGGAGTTGGTGGGGAGGACGATAGCGAGGCTTGAGACTAGCAAGTAAACGACAAAAGTGGAATCGCCTAGTTTCTGTTGGCGTTGTATTCCCTCTGTGATTGTCACCACCCCTTGTCTATCTTCTCAAAGCATCCAAGGACTTGACAAGTTTCAACTTTGCACTTGACACCGTCAGACTTGTCCGCCACATGTATTATTACGCCCTATCCCCAGGCTCAACAATGGCAGCCAGGGCCTTACAGATCCTCTTGTACTCTTCCCGGTTTGTGCATAGTCCTTTCTTCAGGACACGATACACACCCGCCATTCTAATCGTGGCCGTTTGTCAGGGACTTACATAGACACACATCCATGCACTAAAACATCAAACTCATCTAAAAGTTCCCATTGTGCTGCCTCTCCGGCAATGTGATCACCCTCCGACCATATTGATATCTTCCCGAAAGTTTGCCCTTCCGTGAACTCCGTGAACAACCATGCTCTTCGTCAAAAAATAGTCATGGCCTTGAAAAGATGGCAAAATCCCCTGTCCCTCAGCGCAAACCCCCATGGATGACAGGATTGATGGCAAAGCGTGTCCCATATCAACCCCCAAAAATATTTGGTTCAAAATGCCGGAACCTCCTTGATATAACCCCATTCTCCCCCTCACTCCTCATACTCGGAGCCACCATCAGGGCTGTCGTCCACCATCTCGAAGTCAGGGAGCTCAGAATGTTTGGAAAGCTCCGACTCCGAGTTATCCTCCCCTGCCTTCTGCTCGCCATTCCTTGCGTCTGCTCCGGCCTTGATTGCCGGTTGGTCTTCCTCTGCCGTTTCGGCGTTCTTCATATCTGTGTCAGGGACCTCTTCGACAAGGGCCTTTGCCTTGCGTGCTCGAGGCTTCCGGGTGCGTTTCGCCTTGGGCGTCTCCGTATACTCCTCCTCGCTCTCCTCCCTCACCTCTTGGTCCTCCTGTTCGCCCCCGTCGTTCTGCGTCTTGGCCCTCACAGCCCTCTTCCTGGGCTGAGCCCTCCGGCTCTTCTTCGCCGGGCGCGGCTTTGCGTCGTCATCGCCCTCATCATCTAGAGCCTCCTCATCTGCGTCTGGCTCATCTTCCTTCCGTCCTCGCTTCGCCTTTAGCTTGACCGGCACAATCTCGTCCTTTGTCCGAGTAAGCAGATCCTCAAGGGGGCAAGGGGGTGCCTCGTTCCACTCCTGTGTGCCTGGCCTGGTCACTTTGCGGCACTTGTGGCAAAGCTGGCCGTGGCGGATAAAGAGCTGGTGCAAACCGTACTTGAGATGATCGGGGACCATGAAGTCGCCGTGCCTGAAGCAATTGTCAGGATCAGCTTTGATGGGAGTCCACCCAAGCCATCCACAAAACCTATGGACGTGAGTGTCGACGGCGAAGCAAGGGATCTGAAGACAGAACAATGTGACGCATGCTGCAGTCTTTATACCGATGCCGGGGAACGAGACGAATTTAGACATCGCTTCGTCCTTGGTCATTTTGTGCATGTAGTCGAGAGAAAGAAGATCTGGTTGATCTGAAGCTGGTGATGAGACCAAGGCAACAACCTGGTCGATGATTGTGGAAACAACTGCGTTTACCTCAGCAAAGAATCCGCTGTTGTCTTCAGTGCTCTCCCGTCCCTGCATGACTGCGGCGATGTTCTCGCCAATGTCAACCTCCGTGTTGTGCGTGTCGGCACTAGTCTCTAGACCGCCTGCGACTGTTGTAGCGGGTGTGAAGTGGGCCATGATGTTCTCCCGATAGACCGTGTCGAGGATCTTCTTGATAAAACGGCCTCGTTTTGGTCCGTCACCAGCCACCCTGATAACTTGGGCGAGCTCCTCGTGGGAGGACAACCTGACCTTGTCCCAGTTAATGCTGCCTTTCCCAGAGCCGACCGTACGCAAACCGTAGCGCTTGGCCAAACTCTTGATGGCCTCGTCAGCGCGAGCCATCAGAGTGTTGCCGCTGATCAGTGTCCTCAGAAGCGCATCCAGAACACAGGGTACCTCACCGCAACCGGCAACCTCGAGAGATGCTGCTGGCATCTTCTCAGGGGCTTTACACTCGCCGTGCATTTCTGCCAATCGGTTGTATACCTCCTCGCAAGCTTCTGGAGTCGGTACAGACCTGTAGATGTATGGGGTGTAGCCTGGCGTCAACCCATACGGGTTGTCTCCTCTCTTCACCATGATCCTGAAGTCCGGATCAAGAGGTCGTGTGCTGGCAGTGATCTTCCTACCCGTCTTCCTAAAGACACCGTTATTGAGGCCGACTCCCTTGATGACAACAAGCTTCCGCAGCGGCAACACAGGAGATGGTGTTTGCGAGGCGCCATCAGAATCCTGTTCCTCCTTCACTGAGGGCTCCCCCTTCACCAGTGACTTCACCGCTTCCGGCTTTTCATCCGCCCTGACCTGTGCTGCGAATGAACGTGTAATGCGTCTGCGGGTCTCGAATGGCGCACCTTCCTCCTTGACAGCGGGGATATCCTCGTGTGTTGGGATGACTCGATCGCCGGTAGCAAGTAAAACGTCGATCTGGATGGCTTGGGTCGGTACTGTCGATTCAGTAATGTTATCCTCGCTGGGTCTATCCTTGTCGATCGCTGATTCACTGATCGAAGCATCTGGAATGGACAGGCCGCTCTCAGCTGCGGTCGTTGGCTCCTTGACCGGGACAGTGATACCGCCTTCGTCATTGCCACTGGCGACAGGACTGTCTTCTTCATCTCCGCTATCCTTGGTGCCTTCTGTTCCATCGCCCGTAGTACCAGAAGGCTCATCGCCCTCATCTGCCGCATCTGTTGCTGTAGCCACAGCCGGCCCCAGCTTCATCCCCATGCCATGGGGCAGCACCCAGTCCCCCTTCATCGACTGTGGCGGTGCAGCCTTGGTTCTCTTCATCTTCGTTGCGATTGGCTTGGGCTTTTTCGCAATGGCCATCTTCTTTGCTTGAGACTGAGTGTTCTTCCTCCCCGCTGCCGCCTTCACGGGTGCCGTTGGCTGGACTGTTGCCAACTGCGTGCTGGCTTCCGCGGCCTTCTTGGCTGCTGACCTTGTCTGCATCTTGAATGATGATATGAAGATAGTCGATGGGTGAAAAGAATGCTTGGGGAGCCTGATACCCGGAGAGTGTTCGTGAGCGTTTTGTGGTTGGGTAATAAAGACGAGAGCTGGTTATATTAGAACGTGAAAGCCAGTAAATGGGATGTTTTTGGTGTCTTGGTGTTATCGAAAGGGGTTTGTGAAGATATAAGGTGAGATATACTTAGAGATATATCCCCTGTTCTTTGAGAGTAGAGGGGAGAGGTGCTGGATGTAAGGCTTCGAGTATGGTGTAAAAGGGGAAGGTGCGCCGGATCTATCTGGAGGGGAGATGCGAGGGAGCGAGAAACAACAAAATTTTTACCTACTAGGGTGGGAGTTGACTCTCAACTAGAGAGAATCACTGTGATAAAGGGACTGATGTGTAAGTATACTTGTGCCGTTAAGCTTTCCGCCCGAACGGCAATGTGTTGATGGATCGCCTGAGGCAGAGGCTGGCGTTCGTCATCGATGGTGGGCCAAGGTGAGAAATTAAGGCGTGGTGTTGGAGAAGGGTTGAAAGGAATAAAGAAGAGGTAGAAGAAAAGAAACGAGCTAAACGAAAGATAACTCTGCCTCAAGAGCAGAGCTGCGTGACCCCAGATACTGATCAGAAGGCAAGAACGACCAACGTTCCTAATCGGGCTCCTCAAACTCTAATGCACGTGATAGCCATTGCTCTTGATGGCCTCAGCCGCTGGGCTTCCTTCGGGCTGTTGAGATGACAATTTGACCAAACAGAATGACCCCTCAGCATATCCAAACGCGATGAGGTCGGGAGGTTGAGCCTGATACAGGAGACTGATCAAGAGGAGTGGCCTGACAGCCTGCGATCACTCACGGAAGCAATGATGACACTGTGGCACGGACCTGAAAAATGTGCATTCCCTGACTTGAGACGCCTATCTACTACCACAAAGCTATAACCATTCAAGCCACAATATGCCTGGTAGAGCGGAAGGGCAAAATACTTCAAGAAACCAGGCCAGAGTCTAGCCAGGCATAGATAAAGAGTCGGCACTTGCTGACGCAAGACGTGGCATTGCGTGCGGCTAGGCGATGACGCGGTGTGACTGAGACGAAGTAAATTACAGGAAAACTGTTGAGAGAGTTAGCATGGCTCCCTAGAGTGTTATGTTTGATAAAACAATGTTGTTGAAGCAGTCAGGAAACATTTTTCTCCGCAGCAAATATCTCGGAAGTCAAGGTTTTGTCATGTAAAAAAGTCATCATGTGAGGTAGGATATTGAAAGAAGAGAGCAAATGCTTACCAAGTTGCATACAAGAGGTTGACTCGCCTCCTCACTCACAGATAAGTGCCAGTGGCATTGTGAGCCACCGTGTTGTTGCACTTTCGGTGTTTGTGATGAGGATGGGGAATCGATATGAACGCGTCCAACAAGGGGAAAAAAAATGGGCAGCACCGCTCCGGAACACTAATTTTCCCGTTGTGGGGCAGCGATGCACTGACATCCCTAGCGCACCGTGCGAAAGACTCTGACCAGTACACTGTAGTCCTCCCAAAGACTTGCCTTTTCGCTCTGCACTTCCTCCCCGACGACCAATTAGTACCACACACGCTCGAGTCAGCAGCACTTTCCCCGAAGATTTCTTTATGGATGAATAGTAAAGCGTTTTTAGCGATTACTGTTTCCAGCATTGTCATACCCTGAGCTTGCCAAATCGATCTTCCCCAATCGCCTCCTTTCCTGCCACGACACAGTGCGGGCGGAAAACATCATGGACCTTCCTATGGAATTGCCTCGCAGGATTCTGCAATCGTCTGATATCTTATCTTCTCATGGGACCTCAAGTTCTGTGTGGATCGGACGAGTTGAGCAGGCTGTTGGCGTGGGGCTGGAAGGAGCAGGCTGAGAAGATGAATATATACCTGACCTCAGTGAGAGATGGCACCCCACTGCACCATATACCTGACTGACGATAACCTCCAGCTTAGTTAAACGGCAAATCCCTCACAAAAAGAATGCAGCAGAGCTCCAATTGCTCTGTTGTGTACTGGGCAACAAAGGATGGCTTGAAGTTCCCCCTTGGCTCTTTGTCTGTTCCCAACGACGACCTCGAAGAGCTGAAAGCTCAGACGGCTGCCGTCCTCTATTGTTCGTCCGACGTCTATTGAAGATCACAAAATCTTCAGAGTGGATCTGGGCACCGTCCCATTCCCAACTCCAAATTGCCAGCAAACGTTGCGCTTCCATTCTCACCTTCTTTCCTCCTTCACACCTTTCTCCCCAGGTGCGCCACCACGAGGATTCTTGTAACCTCCCGCCCAAAGAATTCTCTAATCGGATACAACGGGAAAAGCCTGTACTCTCTTGTAGGTGTTCACGGATATTTCTTGGCTCCATCCTCTCGACACAAATCCTCGCTCCTTCCAGGCCTTTAAACCTGTGTTGTGTGGCACCTCCGACCCCGATCGGTTCCTCGCAAGCTCGAGAACACATATAGTGCCTCTTTTTCATAAGCCACACGCAGAAAGATAAGTGGATCAAAGTCGATCTGTGAGCCTTGTTGTCTACTCCCCACAGAGTCTTCCCAAAGCCTTCCAATGTACCTCATTGATTGAGGGGTCACGAATCCCAATCGATTCCCTTTGCTTGTTTCTTTCAGGAAAGTTAGTAGGCTCTTCTCCTTCTCTTCCCTAATCGATTGACCCTAGTCTGGCCATCAACTAACAGTGATACTCTGCTCAGTCTCGGGTTCTTGGTCCTCCTCTTTGGTCTTCTTCGCCACCTTGAGAGACTAGCCTCCAGATTCCTAGTCTTTCTTGAGATTAGTATCAGCAATCGCCGAAAGCCGCTTACTGTCTTCCGCCGTGTGTACCATTGAGTATTCGTGATCCTAATGAGCACCCGCGATCTCAAGCGCTATCACAACCCGAAGCGAGTGCTCCTTCCTTTCACCCCCTCTGACAAGGGATTTGCTGTTGTTATAAGTTGGTAAATTCCAGCTCTTCCCACCCCCTTTCCCTCTCTCTCTCTCTCTCTCAAAAAAGGATCCCTCACCGCCTACCTCTTCTTCACCAACACTCTTCGTGCCCTGACTAACATAGGCAAGCTCCCACCGCAGGCCTCTCGTTCGTTTTAGGCTTGCTCTTGCCATCAGATCAATCAGCAACAATGGCAGAGTTTGCCTATGGTGACGACGACCACAACTTTGGCGGCAGGCAGAACCCTGTCTTGGTTGACGACGATGATGATGGCGATATTGACGAGATCGGAAGAAGGCAACAAGAAGTTGAGGCTAGCGCACGAGCGCCTGCTCGGAACCGTCGCGAATCTTCGGTTGAGCTCAAGTACATTGACCTTGAGGAACTCGAAGACAAGCTGGGCAACGAACTTCAGGACGTCATTGATCTGACCGACGACACCGAGATCCCCATCGCTACGAGACCGCGCCAGCAGTCAACCCCGACATTGGATCGCTACCAGGAGCATGTCCGGCCCGACGGCTTAGTTCTCACTACCGGAATGCTCGTCGAGCTCCAGACACCCCTCGAGGATCATTTCCCCGGCCGTTTCTTCAAAATTCGCCGAATTGACAACGATGCCTCTGGTGAACCGGTTCTGAGAGGCTGGACCTATGCGAGGGCCCGTGAGATGCGCGGTCTTTTACCACGGAAGCTCAACGAGATTTGTCTGCTCGTTTCAATCGACACCATGGATTCTAGACCATGGCAGGAACAGTCTTTGGTTGACGTGGCGCCTGAGAACGTCGCTCGAGTTCGGGCACTCCGGACGACAAACGCAGCCTTCCCGGAATTCCGGTTTGATGCCTCGGACCTGGCGAACGGGAAGCATTGGGTTGCAGACCACAGCCCGCTTGCCTGCCGGACACGATTTGTCCACTATTTCCACGGCGTCGGCAACCCCAAAAAGAAGCCTTGCGAGTGGGCAATCATCAACTTCTCGGAGAAGGAGGCCGATGAGAAGTTCCGAGCTCCAGTCGCTTCTGTCGTTAACAAGTGGCGTGGAGGCAGAGTCCCGGGTGGTTCATCTTTGGAGTCAAGAGCCACGGTCGTCAATCTCGACTCTGAAGACGAAGCAAAGCAAGCACGAGGCAAAGTCAACTCGAACGGCAAGCTGATTTTGACTCCTGGCCAGACATACACTGTTGGCGATACATTCGCCGGCGCAGGAGGTGCATCACGGGGCATCACGCGCGCTGGGCTCCATCTTGTCTTTGCCGTCGACCACTGGGATCATGCCGTGTCATCCCTCCGAATGAACTTTCCGAAAACAGACATCTACGAGATGGATATTACCAAGTTCATCGTTGACAAGGACGTCAGGTACCAGGTGGACATGTTGCACCTATCTCCGCCTTGCCAGGTCTGGTCCCCGGCCCATACGACGGTTGGCAAGAACGATGAGATGAACATGGCAGCGTTGTTCTCCTGCACCGATCTCGTCAAGAAGACCAAGCCCCGACTTTTTACACTGGAACAGACATTCGGAATGCTGCACCAGCGCTTCAGCCCATTCTTCAACACCCTCATTTCAGGGTTTACCTCACACGGCTACTCGGTTCGGTGGAAGGTGGTTCATCTTGCCACCTACGGCCTTCCGCAACCACGAAAGCGTCTCATCATCATCGGCGCCGGCCCGGGCGAAAAACTCCCAGGGTTTCCCCGACCTACCCATGGCAAAGACGGCAAAGGCGGTCTGAAGCCCTTTGTCCCGGCGCGGCAGGCCCTTGCTCCGATCAGACGTCGCGGGTTCAAGAACCACATACTTCACACCAAGAAGTTTTTTGACGCTCCAAGAAACCAGTGGGATCCTGACCAGCCGATCCCCCGCACTATCACTTGCTCCGGAGGACAGAACTATCACTGGAAAGGAACGCGAGATTTCACCTTCCTTGAGTACGCTCTCCTCCAAGGCTTTCCTCACTTCCACAAATTCCACCCGTCCAACATAAAGAAGCAAATCGGCAACGCCTTCCCTTCGTCGGTTGTCCGTATCCTGTATAAGCACCTGGCTGCGGAACTCGACAAGTACGACAACGTCGACAGCTCTTCCCGAATCCGGAACATCGGAATCCCAGTCAACGACGAGACCCGCCGAGCCTCAGTGCCCATCGTCATATCCGATTCCGACCCCGACCCGGACGCCCTCGTCTTCATCTCGTCCTCCCGACCCACGTTTCGACGCGTCCCCGACGAGGAGTCCACTCTCGTCCGGGCAGCAGCGGCCAAGCGCAAGCGTATTCACGTCGACTTCACACCTGCACGCCGGCTCCTCCGACGCACCCAAGCCGGCGCCATCGTGATCAACGACATGGACGATTCAGACATGGATTATACCGAGGAGGTTCGTCGCTGGTCGGCCTCCCCGTCCTTGGAGGACGACCCCGCCTATCTCTCGGATGGGACGATCAGATCTTCGCGGACGCCGGAATCCATTCAGCAGCCACGAACCCCGAGGGGTAGCGAGGTAGTACAGCCGATCATTCTTGACTTGACGGGTGAGATGGCCGCACGCAAGAAGACGGGGTCCCCGGAGAATCCAGTTGTGCTCTGAGCGCGGCATTGGCATCCGCCACGTTGGGACTTGGAAGGGTTGGATTTAATGGTATGCGTGGTGTCTAGGTTTTTTTCTACCTGGATAATGCGTGGAGGATTTGGCTGGCTGGGGCCGATTGGCAATGTTTTCAATGGAAAGGGGAGAAACTTCAGGGGATGTAGGGTTAGGGCTGGTGGTTGGCAAAATGTTACCTGGTAACTTTCTGTTGAGTGTCACCACTTTGTGCAATGCGATAGATGATGGTTCGCTTCGGGAGATCGAGAGGGTTTGTGTCCCTTTGCCCTGTGCTTTGCGAGTTGAGGCTGAGAGAGCGGCAGTTGGAGGCGAATTCCCCGGAAGCGTTGCGCATTTGATCAGCGTGATAACGACGGGTCGCTTCCAAGTGGCAGACACTCTTGAAGCAGCAGAGCGTAGCTCAACTTCTTCCCATTACGAACCCGGTTCTGTATGTATTTGCATTGCTGTCAAGTACCTTGTACGTTGAAATCCACAGACGCAAAGGCTTGGACACCAGCCACCAAAACAACCTGGAACAACGCCTGTGCTCATGATCTAACCCATCTCCAAACCTTGTGTGAACCGTCCTGTCCTTTTTGGAAGGCAAAGCATAATAATCGTTCGTATCCCTTACACCCCTTGGTATACACACCCCCGAGGCCAACAAAAGTAATCGCTTACTCGTCCTTATCTGCCGAGACAATCTCCTTTCCGAAAAGCCCAAACCAAATGTCGAGCATGCAGATAAACCGCCAGTACAGACTGGCCTTGTCCCAGTCGAATTCTCCGCTGTCGGTCCGCGGAACCTCGTTTCCGATCATGGCACCGCTGAACCACCAGAGCATGGGGACGTAGCTGAGGAGGCGCTGTGTCAATGTGGGTGCCGGGAGAAGGGCCTGCTCCACGGGGAGGAGCTTGACTTTGCGCACGGTGGGGATTGTCTTGCAGTACTCGTCTGCATCCTTCCCTGCAGTGCTCGTCGCTTCCAGCTGTTGTTCCGCGGCCGTTCTCCCAGTGACTGTGCCTGTCCCGGACGTGATGGTTCCGCTGTCAACTGTGGAGGTGTCGGCTGTGCGAGACGACTGCGACTGCGGCGGGGAAAAGTCAAAGCTATCGGGGTTCATCATCGCGCGGGTAAAGCCAGAGGCGTTGATCGTCGTGGACTTGCGCCGTGCGTGGAGACCGTTGACATCGAGTCCGTTGACAGCAGAACCTGATACCTCCGAGTCTGGATCAAACCCTTGGTTCAACATTGCGCTCGTGAAGCCCGAGGCGTTGACGGTGCTGTACCTCCCCGTGGGATGACCGCCGCCGTCCGCGAGGGATGCAATGTCGGGCACGGCCTCGTCGTTTCTGGGGGGGATTCCATGGTACAGTTCCGCAAAGATGAGGTGGCCAAGCACGCTTTGAGGTGAGGCAAAGACAGCCGTCTCGGCCGCTTCCTTGGACTCGAACGTAACCTTGACCCAGTGCTCGCCACCGTCAGCCTTGTTGACCTTCATCCGCTCTTCGGTGGTAAGTGCGCGCCGTCGCGTAAATGCAGGGTCTCGTAGCTCGGACTTGTATCGTCGGCTCTCGACTGGCGGTTCGCGCGGGTAGTCTTCGCATATCCTGCCTGCCAGCTGCTCAAAGTGGTTGATGGCCGCGTACTGCTGGGACTGTGACCTGTACCCTCGCAGAATGACTTCAGTCGGCTCCGGCTGCTTAAACCGAGCTTGGGCGGTTGCCGGGGCAGTTCCATCTTCCAGACCCTGCGCTGTGCCAGCGGGCGCGCTCGCTTTCCGCTGTGCTCCCGCTGCGCCAGCCGCGAACTCCTCCGCCTGGTTTTGCGCCCAAGTCGAAAAGATCCTGTCTGCGCCCGCGATGGTGGGGTCTTCTCGCCGCGCCGGGGTGCCGGTTTTCGACCTCGATCTTCGCGTTGACTTTCCAAACGAACCGGACTCGTGGGCTGCTTTCCTCGACCGGCCAAAGCTGCCACCTTCTTGTCTGTTGAACTCAGGACTTAGCATCATGTTGACAACGGGGTTCTTCTAGTGTAGTGTGCTGCAAGGGGGGACAAACTGTGGAAAGACCATGGCGTAGGGTCGCTTGATGCCGTCGTCTCCAACGTAGAGTTCCTCGTCTGGCACGTTATGGAGAATGAGCGGGGCCATGATTCATTGCCTTGGGGCAAAATTTCGGAAATGGCCCAATCGAAGAGCGCAGGGATGGGTTGGAATGCGCCAGGCAGACGGGAGTTCCTTCTTCAGCCAGCAGGGTGGACGCTGGGTGAATCGCCAGGAAAATGTGCAACGCGAATTTCAGGTTCCCAAGCGCGGCTCCAGCAGGCGAGAAAACAGCCTGCCACGGCAACAGCGCTAGCGGCCCACAGCTTGGCTCAATGTGGACCGTGTGCATTTGAGTGCGCAATGATGCTCGGTTATTTGTATAAAGTGCACCAGGGAGCTCGTCAAAAGCTAGCCCGCGATCGGCTAGCGCCCCGATTCAAAGATAACGGCCTGCTCTCCGCTGCCCATTGTCGAGATGGATCACCAGCAGCCGCGAGCCGGCTCATCCCGTGACAATGAACTGTCAAACCCTTGGATCTTGATTCAAGACCACCAAGAACCCCAACTAAAGGAGATGGCGTCAGCAAAGGAGAAAGACGAGGGCGTCAACTATGTCGTCTATGTCAAACTTCCATTCAACCGCAGGGATTTTGTCGACCCTCCTCCGGTACGTCCTCACACTGTGCCCGTGGCAGGCAGCAGGCAACAGACAGCATCCTGACGACTTCGCAGGTTCAGTGGGATGAGAGGAAGTCGGAGGTGCTCTGGGCTCACATATCCGGATCTCAAGATGAGATTAGATGTAAGATCTCCAATTACCTGATTTATATGTTGAACACCTACTGACAAGCTATTGCAGGGGAGGAGCTGTAAGTGCCTTGCCAGGCTGCTGCACAGTGACACTGACACTGTACCATAGTGCTGCTCACTTCAATGTCACTGTCCAGTTCCTGGTCCAGATGGCCGCATTCCTGACGGAGCGCCATGCGTCGCAGCTCAGAGCCCAAATGCGCAAGATAGCAACGGTTCATGGTCCGAGTTCGAACGCCCCATCCCCAGTCCCCGGCACCGAGCCGACCGGATATCCCGTCTTCCCCACAGCCGAAGCGATACGCCGCGCCGGCTCGGCCACCGGCCGTGCCCCCTCAGCCCTATCCGCCCGCAAGGACTCACCCTTGCCCCGGAACGAGCCTGCTTTTGCTGGCCCTGCCGGACCTTCTGTCGCTAAGACCGGTATCCCGGTCCGCCCTCAGGTGTCACGCAACTCGTCGGCCGGCACAACCGTCCCGACCACCAAGACTGGCCAAGCGACCACAGCACAACGCCGCCGTCTCCCTTCGCTCGGCATCTCGACTGCGCAAGCCACGGCCTATGACAAGAAGGAAGACCGCGAGCCCCCATCTTCCAGCCCAGTGCGCTCCACTTCCCCCAGCTCGGACTCGGACGAGTCCAGCCCTGTCCAAAGCCGCATTATTCGCCGCCCGCCCCGATTCAAGCCAGCTAAGGGGCCCAACGGAGACGACGATGACGAAGCGGAGCCAGCATTCCTGCCTTTCCAGCCGCAGCGTGGCTCGGCCTTTTCCAGCGCAGGCAGCGGCCAGGATATGGGTGCTACCGTGCGGGGTCGAGACATTAGGGATTTCGCCCGTCGTCTGCCTCTGCGTGATTCTAGCAAGGACCAATCGCAGACGTCGGACTCGTCAACATCCTCAGCTGCCATGGTGCCGCGTCGACTCGTCGGGGGTGGCCCGTTGTCGCCTCGTCGGGCGGCCGAGCTAGCTGGTCGAAGCCCCAGCGGCAAGGGCAAGGGAGTGTCGCGAGAGGGGAGCGACGGGACGCCGAGCATGGGAAGCAGTTTTAGTGATCTGGACGGTAAGTTGTTTTCAAGGTCAGCACTGGAAATCGACTAAATCAGTTTGCAGATGCTTCGGTTACTCAGTCCGCACTGGAGGAGGCCCTCGCCAGCAGAATGCAAGACGGCACTATTGGGAGTCGGATGAGCACCATAGGACAGGCGATCCGCAGTCGATATTTGCCCAAGGGCAATGGAAACAAGCCTCGAGAGGGCTGAGGGTTACACTCTTGTCATTTGTTATCGTTGGCGTTTGGCCGGGAGGAAACCACAACGGGCTCGTTCAGCATGGTGTTGGCGTTTTGGACAGCTACATGGACAACTACATTGCTGGGTTTGTTTTCCAGGAAGCGGGCTTGTATTGTGCACATTAGACGGCCTGGCGACGCAAGTCAGAGTATACAGCAACAGACAGACAGACATAAGTATGCCCAGCCAGCGGTTAGGTCGGGCATGTGCAGTGTTTCTCCAGAGAGGAGGGAGATTTGGTTCCACGTCGAGTGTCACACTTTGCACCTACCTACCTACCCACCCACCCTCTTCATGCCTTGGATCGACAAACATAAGGACATGTTGTGCGCGCAGGATCGGATTTGGAGGATGGCAGCCCCAAAGCACAAAACTTGGCCCGCCCGCCCGAGGTTGCCGCTCTACGCGCGTCAAAAACATCAAAACATTGCTTTTTTTGCGCGTCTGAACCCTTGCGCGCAACAAACGGCCCACTCCTCCACCTGTCTGAGACGCTCTGGTGCGACCCGAAGCACCAGGACACGATTTTGTGCAACGTCAATGTCCACTCTGTGCGACGTGAAGCTCGTCGATGTCGAATTTTGTGCGACGTGAAGCTCGTCCATGTCGAATTTTGTGCGACGTGAGAAGACGTCGATGTCCACTTTGTGTAACGCGAGACCTGGTTCTGGCGTGCGTTGGCGCCGGAGACGATGTTGTCTCAGACACATGGGCTGGGTGGGACTGGGGTGGTTGATTCGTTCGCTGGTGGGCCGGGCGTCGGCCAGTCGAGCAGCTGGGAAATCCGGGCGGAGGTCCCCCTCTCGACTCGACACACGCCGGGCTCCCCTTCGGTTCCGACGTCGCTCTGTTCGAAGCCGAGGCCGGGACTCGGTCTGCTTGGGTCTGGGAACACCGTCCTGGGCTGACCAATGCGGGTTCGGGTTTAACTGCGAGGCTTGATCGGTGCATTTCCGGGCTACGAGAATGTCATGGATGGATGGCCACGTCAGCCGGAGGTACGGATACATGCGGAGAGATGCCGTTCTTGACTGGTCCGGAATTCGGTATACCGTGCCCGGAAATACTGGCTCCCGGCTTCGAGGACTGTACCGGCAGATGTTGAGTCTTTGCGCGCCTGCCCCAGAGTTGTGTCGAACCCGCGGTAGCCGGGGCACACCGGTCTCCGGGGGGGTACCGGTGCTAGACGACCCGCACTGTGGCGCCGGCGTCGGTCAACTGTGCCCGGACATCTGAAGTCACTTACTGGGCTCCGGCCCCGGCCCAACTCTACCGTTCCGATTCCTATCCGATGCACATGGCCTTTTACATGTCCGTCTTGGGTTGAAGTACTGTGCATCCGCGGTAGTCGGAGGCGCACGGGTATCCCTGGGGAGCTGCACTTTGACTTGACGATTACTTTGGGGTACTTTGTTGGAACTTCTTGAGCTCGACCCGGCTCTCCGTTTCGCCCTCAACGGCGCCGGCGGAGACCGTATTTTCTCTTTTTGCGCGCCTGCCACATCTCAGCAACTCTGCGGGAACCCGAGGTATCTCATGCTCGAGTGTTTGCTCTCTCCGGCCGCTTACATGCCGGTCTTTGGTGATGATCTCTGTTCGGGTCATGTTCTGGCCCTCCGGTTACCACGGGTGGAGCAGTCGCTTTCCAATTCGCCCTCATCGGCTTCACCTGGGTAGACAGGTCGTAGAGAACAAGACGACTGCCTTTCATGCCGTCTCGCGGTTTGAGCTCATCCTCACGAGGGAATATACTCAGGTCTGTCAAGCTGGTACACCAGACCTGTGATGCCGCCAGGTGATATCTGGATTATCCCTCTCCCTTGGCACATCCGCACCAAAGGACTCTTCTCTGGGGAAGCAAGGGTGTCTCGAGAGCCAAGACGTGGTCCTCCAGCTGCCGATCTCGACCTAAAAGCTTGTGTAGTCTGATCTTTGCTCGCCCGGTTCCTGTAGCCACGCCCAGGGGTCAGGAACTGGGGCTGAGGTGCTGTTGTTTCTGTCTGCTGAGTGCCAAGCGCCAGCTCAGATTCCACCCCCCAAGGGGTCTGTGTTCTTCGCCGGGTTCAAAATCCCACAAACTTGCATTCGCCGGCTTTATTTTTCACGCCTAGGGGTCATGAACTTGTGGGAAAGATGACGTTGTTTGTCTCCCTTTCCTCGAATGAGGCTTCCTCTCTATGCTAGATTTCCCATGCCTGGGGGTTGGAACTCTTTGCCTGGTTCAAAGTTTTCCTCGCCGGGTTCAAACTTGCATTTCGCCGGGTTCCTGCTTCCACGCCCGAGGGTTGAAATAGGTTCTGTTCCATCCAATGCTTGTCTCTCGTTCTGTGTCTTCCGGAATCAAGACGCCCACTCCAGGGGGTTCAAGTTACGTACACCGGGCTCGCATCTCTCGAACTTTACATTCGCTGGGTTCAAACTTGCTCACGCCGGGTTCAAAAATCCCTCAGAAGTTTGCTCGCCGGGTTCAACTTTTTTTTCGCCGGGTTCATGATCACACACCCGGTGTTTGTGTCGTTTTCAGTCAAGTTTGCTGTTTCGCTCAATCCAACTGGCCCTCCAGGTTGGATCTCCTACGGCATGGGGTTCAATTCTCTCGCCGGGTTCGAAAGTTCAAAACTTGCGCTCGCCGGGTTCGTAGCCTCACACCCCGGGTCCCGGGTCCCAGGTCCCAGGGCCATGGTGTCAGGAACAGACGTGTTGGCTTGGTATGTCCTCATCTATTTCCTCCCAAGAGAGCTCGCTCCACGACCAAAGCGTCCGAGGTTCTTAGAGCGTGGTCTCTCGTTTCCTGCCCTGCTAGAGAGATCACCTTACGCTTAGAACGCTGCCAACCTCAATGTTGAACTTGTATTTGTGCTTTTTCCCTGGGGGAGGTCCTCGATGACCTCGAAGATGTCTTGCTTCACAGAGATCCAAACTCACACGCCCGAGTGTCTGCATGTCCCATCAGCGTTACCCCGCATCTGATTCCGAAGAACCCTTCGCCGGGTTCATGTCCCTATACCCAGTCGTTGCGATGTCCTGCCAAAGTCCTGGTTTGCTTTGCTGGACAATTCTCTTCGGGTCCAAAACTCACACGCCGGGCGTTGATGTTCGCTCGCCGGGTTCACGTTGTGCTCGCCGGGTTCGATTTCTCCTTGGCGCACATCAGAATGCAATAAGTCCTTGCGGCACCTTTCAGGGTGACGAGTCAGAATTGCAGGCAAGCAATAGTTTCTGCATGTGCAGAGAACCTCCGTGAGGCCGGCGAGCGTCCTGTGATTTGGCTGGATGGGCACAAGACTGACTGTCTGGGCGCAAGAAGACGACTGAGACTCGCAGTTGAGATGCGCCGATCTTTGGCAAACTCCAACCAGCCATTCTCAAGTCCTAGTTACCTAGGTGTTCTTCCGCACAAGAATGGGCAAGCAGCTTGCTCTTTGCTTTTTCCGTACGACGTCGCCGTGAACTGTAATCGGTCCGCGGAGCAGACCCGGAGGTCTCAGGTATCAACGGTGGTCCGGCAGGGAACCGGCCGTGGCGGGGTGATATCCGAGCAAACGCATTGACCCGACGGCTTGCGGCGGGCCTCCAAGTCACCCTGCCGCTCCAGGCTGCGTGATTTGACGGGAGTTGAGCGTCCGGTCTGCTGGTAGTCCAGCCGCTTTTTGGGCCGGCGTTGTCACAACTCAGAGGACACTGAGTTTGTGGCGTCCGCCGCTCACCCCGCGCGTCGTGTTTGCTTTCTCCCTGGCCAGGCATCTGAGCATTCATTCGCCGGACTCCAGAGACACAACGCACACGTCCCGACCGGTCAACTGAATCCTTGCACGACCGGTGTAGAAATTCCCTCACCAAATTGGATGGTTTGAAGTATCTTGTATCGCCTAGTTCAACGCCTGGAGGTTTCAAAGGCATCTCTCAAAGAGGCCAATGTCGGGGCCGGATTTCTGTCCTGGGTCGAGTCGAAGGACCTTGCACAATACCTACCCCGCCCTTCACTCTGGCCAGGAACTCGTGTGGACAAGTGCTGCTGTCTGTCTAGACGTCGCAATCTGGCTTGTTTGCTCGATGTGTTCAAGCACGCTGTTCGGAATATCTTCCCCCCTCAAGCAAGAGCTCTGGGCAGTCGCTCGCCGGGTTTGAGTGTTGATGAATGGGAGTGTCTTGTATCCCCTGCAGCCACGCAGGTGCCCCCCTCCCAGTCAGGCCTCTTTGCTCGCCGGGTTCGAAAATCCCTCGCCGGGTTCGGTTTGGCAGCAGAGGGGCCTCGCCGGCCTCAATTCCTTTGCTCGGCATGAGCGCCCCTCCTGACCCCACCATGAGACCTCAGAACGCACAGCCGGTGAGATGACGAGCAGACACATGAACCATATGCCATGTTTTGCTCCTGGTTGTGAACGTGGTGGAGAGCCCATCTCTTGCTGCATGTCAAGTCACCTCTTGAGCTCACCGGGTTCGAAAGCTCGCCGGTCTCCGATATCTTGCAGCTCGAGTTCAGCCCCGTGTCCGCCAAGCTGTTTGCTTGCATGCCTGTGCAGTTCCTCGACTGGAGAATGACTTTCTTTCCTCGAACGATCTGGCCATGCCGGACCGCCCGGCAGGGGTTTTTTCTCCGGCGAGATCTTGAGCGGTTGATTGGTCTGGCGAGGAGACCAGCGAGCGCGCTTGGCGAGCCGTCTGGGGGACAGGGGATGGATGCCCCGTCTCTGGTTTACTCAAAGAGGAAAGGGATTCACCGCAGCGATGAAGCAAGGTGCGGCTCGCTCGCTTCGCGCGCTTGCTTGCGGAAATCCAGGCTTTGGCTGAGGCAGATATCAGCTCGCAGAATGCTGTCGTTGGTAGTCCTGCCTTGGCAGTCTGGGGCCAAGTGGGGGACGTTTGGAAGGGACGGCCCGCAAACCACAACAACCGGGAAATTTGGCTCGGGGCGGGCCTGTCCTAGCCGGAGGAAAATCTCCGATGACATCTGACGTTCAGATCGCGAGGGGAGAATGACTGGAATCCTGTCACTTCGCTTCAATGAACTGCACTTCGTCGTTGTTTTGTTTGCTTGGTTGACCTCATGCGCCTCGAAGCACACACCACGAGACGAGTCAACCATCGAGTTCTGCCGAACCAAAGCCGTCACCGATCAAGATCGGGGACAGGACCGCCGTTCAACCGCCAGCCGATAACAAAGAGCAAGCGTCGAAAAGCGTCGAACAGCGTCGAGAAGCTCTCTACCCATCGTCTCCACCGGTCGCTGCAACCACAGAGTCCAGACTCCCAATCCACTTCACCGGTCCGTGCAACGACCCGACCACCACCACTGATTGCTAAGCTTTCGAGCAGTTCAGTTATCGCGAAGAGCACTTTCCGGCGGGTTAGTGGCATGATTATCAAAAGATCGAATCCCGGAGGACCGGAGACATAGCCGATACCACCATGCATCACGGCCTCGAACCATACTTCAACCAATGTGGGGTTTCAAATTTTTGACGGCGATGATTCCGACTGCAGTTTGATAGGGAGAGATAATGTCGAATCTGCTTGCCCAGGACTCCGCGGAACTTTGGGTCGCAACACTTCGGAGATCCCTCCGACTTTGATGATTAGAGTGAAGTACGGTTCTCGCAGCGAGAGGGTTGCAGTTTGCGTCACGGTTGTGCGAGCAAACGAATCATTCTGCCTCATACGTCGACGGCGATTTTTCCGATCACGTCTCATTGGGAAACCATCTCGCCATCCTGAGCCAGACGACGACATCTTCGGGCAGAAATACGGGCACGGAGGTACATTTCCGGGATAATCTTGAGCAGAAACGCAACAAAACAACAAACAGCGGTCGAGGAAACCGGCCTGAGCACGGGGAGTCAACTCCAAGTGGCCAGCGACTTTGTCCCCAAGCCCAACCTCTTGCTTGATCTTTTGGGACGCATTGCTGCCCAACTTCATTTTTTTTTTCCGCCCCCAATTGCTGCCCAACTTTACCGTTCGAGCTCTCGTCCGGAAACCGCCTGACCCTCATTGTCTAACCTCTGATCGTCTTCCCTCTCATCTTGTCACTCTCATTGAAACGTTGATGGAAGAAGGATTCGGGTCCGGGAACAGGTATACCGCCGTTATACCGGAGTCTTTTTTGAATCTTCAAGATCGCTCTCTTGCGTTCAACAACGACGCAACCTGCAGGTAGAATTACCCTAAGAGCCAGCAGGTGCTTGCTGCTTCACGACGTTGGAAGCTTCAAAAGCGCGGAAGGCATCCGGTCTGGGATCTATCAACAGTTACAACCCTTGGGGCGTCGTTGGGCCCGACCGTCTGGCCTCTCGTCTGAATACTCTCTCGGGATTGAACCCAGAGGGTATGATCAGTCAAGACATTGATCATTACAGTTTCTTGTGCATGTGCCGGTGACTGACGAGTGATTCCTAGTCTTTAATTTCGACGCAACATCGTTCTTGGTCCCTTTGGTTTGGTACGCCCCTGGAGTGCGATTCCGGGCTGCAATCAACAATCATAAGCACCAAGAGAGCCGGGTTCATCTTCTACCTAGCCCATTGCTGGTCAGGCAACCGCTCTGGTCACCTTGTCTACCTGGTACACAGAAACGAGAACCACGCAAACAAACATCTATGTTTGCCTTCACCTGGAGGCCTCGATGATCCAAGTTGTTCCAATCTCTTTCTTGTACCTCTTCTAACTCTGACCCATCGAGATGTCAGGTGCCAGGGGGGCTACTTGGCATAGTAGGGATTGGCGGGTATCTCTTGTTCCTCTTCTTTGCGTGTGTTAGCACTTCCTGTCATTGACTCTTTGGTGCGATCCCAGGTTGTCCATGTGGACAGAAAGGGAGAAGGCGAACCTTCAATGGACAGCTTACCTTCAGGAAGAGGCCTCGGCTTGGACGTTTGCTTTGGTTGCTTATACGGATCCTTCCAGTGAACGTAGTGCCAAAGCGGGCGCATTCCAACCTTCGCAGCCTCTAGATTGCCAGGCGTGACCTGATCAGTTTGGTGACTGACAACTCTCGAGATCAAGTTGACCTCACTATCACCAATCTTTGGGTTGGCAGAGTTCTGAGCAGGTGTGCCGTCCTTCAGTTCGATCGTCTCGCCTTCCACTGTGGCTGCGACTCCCTCCGCCCGTTCCTTTTCTTGATTCTTTATGTCGGTCTCGCGACGGAGATGAAGATTGCGGCAATAGAAGACGAGCCCGACGGCGGTGAGGAATATGACAAGGGTGGCAACCACGACAGCAATCTCGGAGGCGCTCAGCGCATAGGAGTTTGAGTCTCCACCCAAGCGAGTGCTGGTATCCTGCGAGGTTTGATTCCATTTCGAATCGGCGCCATTGCTGTACCCAGCCATCGTGGCGGCCTAGATCCCGTCAGCGGTCGAAACTAGTGTCGGCTCCCGTCCTCGGGGGAGAGCAACAGGGGTAAAAATACCTTCGTATCGGAACGGACGGGAAGCAAGCAGAGAATGTTGGCTCTGGGAGATAGCAAACAGGCAGGAGCGATGGACTAGGAAGATTTCCTGACGGGCCGGGCTGGACTTGCCGCTTTGCTTGAAGCAAACAACGGAGATGTCAAAATGGCGAGTACGGCTGCATTTTAGAGAAGCACATCGGATCGAAAAATCGAGCTCGGGGTGGATGGAGATGGTCGCACAGGGAAACGTCTCTGAAGATTTCAGACGAATTTGCCGGCAATTTTTTGGGCGTCACAACCACCGCGATCCGAGAGTCGGCCCACCGCCCTCGCGGAGAAGGAGCGAGACATGTCTGCTGATGAGTTGCATTCATCGAGTTTGAAAGCGTCCCCATCTCTCACTTAGCTTGTTCTCCAGACGAGAACACGCTGAACAATTTTATGGAATCTGTCGCCCTCAAGCGGCCGAGATATTGACTCTTCGGGTCACGACATCATCAGTGGCAGCGTCTCATGCACGACGCCGGCCACTGCAGCTGCCCCAACCTGTCAAATGCAGAAGCCAATGTCGTACCTGGATTCCCAGTTCTCGTCTTCTCTTTGAAACCGCGGTCTCTCGCAGCTTAGCTCCGTTTGAGACAAGTCCTCAGGATCCCTGACAGCTCCAACCCAGCCCGCAATGGCGGTTTGCTTGGTGCGTAAGCGGGATATGGCATCACGATGGCTGCAACAACGCGTTACGGGACGCCGTAAAACTTCTTGTCATGTTGAAGGCGACGAATCCCAACGATCTGGGGGAGCACACCACGATCCATGGGGAGCACACGGTCTCATCCAACTACCTCCCTGGCTTGCTCACACAGGTCAGCCGTATCACCGCCAAAGCGGCTCAATCGGCCTAACTGAGTCTTTGACATCCAGCCTGCAAAAGGGGGACGGAATTGCTAACGTCTTCGGGCAGGCCTATTGGTGACCAGAGTGTTACGGTGAGGGTTTCGAGGACTCTCTTCACGCCTACTGGAGGCGAACTCTGTGTGCAAGACCGCACGGAGGAAACTCACGATTGCCTCAGCCACCTATTCGTGGAACATTGCATACACCCTAGCGAAATGGCCACTCTCGATGCTCTCAAGCCGGAACTTCGGGCTAGGGTTGCCCCAGCAACGCGCCCCCTGAAGCTATCCGATGCACAATACAGCGTTGGCTTTGACGTTCTATCGAAAGGGACGAACAATTACCAAGATTTCATCATCCCCCAGCTTTCCAATCTCCTCGAATCATACCTCCCCTTCAACGATTGACTTTCCATTCTAGAGGTTGGACCTGGCCCTGAAAGCGTTCTTGGCAAGCTTCCCCTCAACCTGAGACGACAAATCGGCACGTATACTGCGCTGGAGCCAATGGCATATTCGCACCATCATTGATAAAATGGCTTCAACCACCCTCAGGCATAGAACGTCCACTTCCTTGTCTGAGCGGGCGTCCCAAAGTTCAGCAGATCCCATTCACCCTCGACGAGAACCCATTTTCAGACCATGAGAAGTTCGACCTCATTATTTTTTGCCATAGTATGTATGGTATGAGTGAAAAATACAAGTTCGTCGAAAAGGCGCTAGAGCTGCTGGTTGAACGACCCGACCCCTGCAGGGACGGAGCAGTGGTTGTCTTCCATCGCGACAGTATCTTGGACTTTGGCGGCTTGGTCAGCTTGAAGGCGGCGTTATTCCCAACCGGCGAAGTTTCTGTGGAGGATGGCGACGGAACCTTGGATTCGTTCGCTTCTCTCGTCGCCGGTTGTAACGCCCATGATCATCTCCAGAGTGATTGGCGAAGCATTTGCCGAAACATGGCTCACCGAGTCGAACGTCAACAGATGCGACTCTCTTTCAGCCTGCCCGAGATCATGGTTATGTTCATGCGGCATTCGGGAAAACTACCCGAGTTGCTAGAGCGGGTGTCGTTCCATGCAGGGGGGAAAGTGGTAAAAAACGAGAGGCTACCCTTCATCGTGCTGCTGGCGTAGCAAGGCCGGCGAAGATTTCGAATGTCCAAGAGTGTGTCCGATGGGATTTGCGGTATGGGTTTCCCCTTGCTGTTGTCGGTGGCGGACATAGTGGACACTGCGTCTGGCCACGCGCCGTTTCGGGTGACATGGAGGCCTTCGACAAGGTTCATGTACTCGGGACTGAAGAATGGGGCGTTGGGCCCATAGTGGTTGTTGAGGCCGGCTTCAAAACCGGAGATGTCATCCGCGGGACGGCGAAAGCCAACCTGACGATACCTCTCGGTGCTCGCCCAAGTGTTGGGATGGGGCTTTGCCTTCAGGGCGGCATCGGAAGTTTGGCTCGACAGCACGGCTTAGCCTGCGATGCTATTATTGGCGCTGTGATTGTGAGCGTTGCTACTGGCGATGTTCTCTACGTTGGCCACGCTCCCATGCAACACCGTCTCTCGAGCGCCGTACGACCTGAACACGGCCAGGATCTACTGTGGGCCTTGAAGGGCGCCGGTTCAAACTTTGGCATTGTTTTGAGTTTAGCTTTCAAGGCATATCCAGCCTACGCCTTTCAGGAACACCACATCCAGCAACCATACCTCAAGAACCAGACCCACCCAGAGCTGGAGGGTTTGCACAAGTTGCCACCGCAGGTTTCGAAGTACGTGTACTTGTACGAGCACGACGGTCGGCCCCAGCTTTGTGTTTCGGTGTACGAAATACCTGCCGTTGCGAGCTCAGCGGCTCTGCTATACGACACAGAATTGGAGGTTTGGGATGGGACGGAGTTGTTCAGCGCCGAATTCTATATGTCGATGCATGGTCACAGCGGCGGTGCCAAGACATCCTCCTTCAAGAGGTGTGTGTTCCTGAAGCACACCGCCACCCTTCCCGATATGCTTGCCGACGTATTCACGAAACGCCCTTCAACTGATTGCTATTTTCACTTGATTCATGGTGGAGGAGCCATCAGAGATGTGCCGGCCTACGACAGCGCTTTTGGTGCCGAGATTGGGACTACGCCTGTGTGATCACAGGCGTCTGGCCACGGGACCGAGATGGAACCTGCCTCACCCGAGCTTGTGTGTCGTAGGTTTGTGGTGTTGTCAAGAGACTACTACCTCTCAGCAGTGGGGTCTATGGCGCAGACCTTGGCCCCATATCCTCGAGATGCTGAGCTTGCAGCCCGGGCCTTTGGTGACAACGTTCCCCGTTTAGCCCGCCTCAAACATGTCCTTGGTCCTCACAACGTTTTAGCGTACACATGTCCGCTCCCAAAACCACCAGCAAGCCCTAGGCTCATCATTTACGTCACCGGCCAGAGCGGCGTCGGCAAAGACTATGCAGCTGAGATCTTTGCACATACTCTACGATCGCATGTTGGGGCACGGGTTGTTGTTGCAAGTATCAGTGACTAAACCAAGCGGGAGTACGCCAGGGCCAACGCTACGCTGGAGTAGAACTCAATCGGTTGCTTACGGACCGCGGATACAAAGAGAGCCACAGGGAACCGGTGATGTCTTTCTTCCAGGAGCAGCTCCGCCAGCGGCCTCGATTGCTGGAGAAGCACTTCCTAGACGTCATTGACCAGGCTGAAGACGCCGATGTCATGTTCGTCACGGGGATGAGAGAATAGGCACCAGTTGTGTCTTACTCGCATCTAGTGTCAACGAGAAGATTGCTCGAGGTGCGAGTGACAGCAAGTAGGGAGGTACGACAAGCTCGTGGGGGATACCTATTTGCGGCGTCATTGGCTATTCTGGTCAACAGGCCATTATTACTGATCCGCAAGGCGGGCAAGCTCCCTCCCTCCCCCTGCCATCTCTGTCTCCAAGTCTTGGTCGCATATCTCTTCGGGGTTCGAGAAGGAGGGAGAAAGGATCGAGATGGCTCAGTATGTGGTAGTTGAGGGCACATCGATTCTCGTGGTAGATGATGTCCTGGCTTCTGGAGGGACCCTTTGCGCTGTGCTGGAGTTACCGAGGATGGCAGGTGTTGACGCCGGAGATATCAGCGTGATAGTTGTAGCTGAGCTTCCGGCCCACGGCGGCAGGAAGTTCTTGCACGAGCATGGGTTTGGCAAAGTCAACATCTAGAGTTTGTTGATATTTGATGGGGCTTAAAGACATGGAAGGCCAAGAGATAGCTCATTCCACCTGAATGCGGAACTCGTGCAAAAATCCCACCACAGTGCCTGGCAAGTTATCTTGAAGCGATATGAATAAATCCAAGACTCTGACGCCAGCCCATCGTCTGGCCATAACAAAGGCTCCTAGCCTCAGTATTCCGATATTGGCTGCCAGTCCTTCCCATGCCCGTACCTGTCCAGTGACCCCATAAACCCCCATAAACGCCACTCGTGACCACGTGAACCCACCCCCAGACCCATCGTCACCGTCTCTTCACTCCGCGACACTGATCAGGCACCCATGAGCGAACGAAGCAGAGATGCTTGTCCGAATCAACGGCTCTCCCTCCTCCCGCGCCTCGATGCTCTTAAACGTCTTGAAGAACCTAAACAGCGCGTATCCCATCTGCGTAAGCGCAAACTGTTGTCCAAGGCAGATCCTAGGACCGCCGTGGAACGGGATATACTCCCACCTGTGAGGCTCAATCAGTACCTAATCCCCAGACAGTCCCAAAAAAAAAAAAGGGGGGGGGGGGGGGGGCACACACGCAACCGCATGTTTGAGGTCCTTCTTCTCCCACCGTTCCGGTTTGAACTCATCCGCATCCGGGCCGTAAATGTCTTTTCGTCTCTGAAGACAGTACAACGACCATCTCACCGGCATGCCCTTGGGCACGAGAATGGGTTGTTTCCCGTCTGGCCCGCCGCCGGTGGGCAAAACCGTCTCTCTGCTTGCCGACCTAGCGTTGGTTGCGATGGGTGGGAAGAGACGAAGCGCTGTCTTTGTCAGCAAAATCCAACCATCCCGTCAACTAATCCCGCAGAAAAAAAAAGAGAAGAAAAAAGCGAAAGAAAACTCACCCTCCTTGATGACATTGTTCAAAAACTTCATCCCCCTCAACTGCTCCCAACTCGGCGTTTCGGTCCCTTCCTCCTCAATCTCCGCCCTCAACCTCGCCACCGCCCCCGGCGCCCTCGCCAAACAATAAAACACGGCCGCCATCGACGCAGCCGTGGTATCCCGTCCCGCGATGATAATCGACAAGATATGATCCACCACATGGTCCTCGGGGATGCCCAGTTTGAGCAGCTCGTCCAGGAACACATAACTCCTATCCTCCTGTTCCGAGACATTTTCCACCTTGTGCGTCCGCACCTGCTCCAGATACCCCCGTATAAACCCCCTCAACCGAACCACTGCCTCCTCGAGCCCCCTGTGCGGTAGCTTAAACAAGATAGGACCGAGCCGCGCCTTTTTGGCGCACTCGGCGCTGGCGTACTCAAAATCCGCCAAAAACCTGGCCGCAGCAGGCGACGCCTCGACAAGGGAATTGGTAGAGTACCCCAGCATGAAATCGGTCGACGAGTCCATTGTCATTTTCATCAAGAGATCTTGCATGTCGAACGTCGTCCCGTCGCGGGGGACGGCTCCCAAGAGGTTCGACACGTGCCGCTCAAAGTGTTGGAGGTCAGAGACTTGGTCCCGCACAAACGAGGGGCGGATCATGGCGCGGGCGTCGTGCCAGGTCTGGCCGTTGGAGGTAAAGATGCTGTTTGGACCCAGGACCGGCAGGGCTGTCAACAACCGCGGTCCGGCGATGGGGAAGGCATCGAGATTGGTGAGGATGGCCTTGATGTTGGCTGCGTCGTTGGTGATGAGGATGCGCTGGCCTAGGGCGATGTAGTAGTGCGTTTGGCCGTATTTGTCGAAGCCGTCGACGTACAGGGGCATGAGCTTGAAGGTGTTCAAGGCGCGGAGGGCTGCGCGGGTGTAGTCAAGTCCCAGAAGGGGGTCCCTGTGGTGTCGGAGGGGGACATCGCCGCAGCCTTGGCGGTGGGCGCGGTGGTGGAAAAGGAGGTTGGTGACGAGGGAGTGCGTGTATTTGGTGGTGATGAGGATGACGAACAGGGAGAGGAGGCGGGTAGGCCATGTAGCGAGGGGGGAGCGAAACTGGATGAGGGACGTGTAGATGATGAAGCCCGATAGGGGGATGAGAACGACGCGTGTTGGTTGCTTCATTTTTGTGAGCGTCAAGGTTGTTTTGACCGCGACATAAAGATGCAATCGCTGGCCTTATCCTGTTGTAGCTACTGGACGGGGGCAAAAGGCAAAGGGCACTGCGATTCAATCCGGTTCAACCTTCGCTGGACGGCGGACGAATTGATATACCTTCAAACAAACCCCTCCAAAAACTATCATCACAGGTTCCATTCTGGTGTGGAACAGCTGTCGTTCCGTTCGGGGCTCGGTGCCACAACGGCTGAATTATGCAAGGCGTCGGCACGCTGCCACCACCAGTCAGCTTGACAGCCAAACATTTCCCCCCAACACGCTCCTTCCCAACTTGGATGCTGCTCTCTCCAATCGTGAGACATCCAATCGTGAGATCTCTGATTGTGGGAAAGACGGAATTCCGCAGCGCAGCGCACCCCCAAATGGTCCAAACCCTAGAGACATCTCACCCAATGCAACACAATTCAACGCTACATCTTATTTGTCGGCTCGTAACCGTCGCTATAAGCAACCTTTGACACGACGTCATCACGGGCACCTTGTCCCGGGCTGATTGGACGCCTGAGATCCACCTCTCACGGCCGTTGGATATTAAGCTTCGCGGATGCTGCTTGGGGCGACCCGGCGGCCATAAGCCCGTTCGAGGTGACATTATGCTTCTTATGCATACTTACGAAATACCACGTGGGGTTGTCGTTTGAGACAAATGGGGAAACATCCCCACTTCGGGTGAGATAATCCGGTCTTGGATATTCAAGTCAGCTCGTCCTGCGATTCTTGAATGTTGTCGAGCCCAGCTGATATCGCATCTGTTAAATGCCCGTGAACCAACAACGCCTTTCTCACGGGTTGTCATCACCACAAGCACCTCGATCAGCCTGACAACAACTTTCAAGGTGAATACCATTTCTCATCTTATTCAATCTTGACAGAAACTCCTCGGTATCAATCACGACCAAGTGGGAAGCTCGTGATAGGTGGTGAGAGGGGTAATAAAAACTTGAACAATGCTCCTTGAAAAGACAACCCAATATCCTTGGATAACCTGATCCCGCCAAAACCAATTCAACCCAATGCCAGTGACCCATCACCAGCCAGCGAAAACAGAAGGCTCAAGACTGCCTCACCCAATACGTCTCCTAGACGTACTGTTTTGTCTCTCTCCATCTGACCGCACGGCCGTGGTTCTGCGTGAGAGTCTTCTTCCTCAGCGCCGAAGCACCTTCATTTAGAGGATAAGGCAACCTTTGCTCGCTGCGACGGCCCCTTTCCCTGCCCTTTGACGGCGACTCGGCATAGTTAGCCGACCAGTACGAGCTCGTATCCGAAAGCATGCTCTTGGGTCGTGGTTTGCTCTGACCTCCAGCAAACACACCTCCCGGGCATTCGTCTGAGATGCCAACATCCTCGTGGGTCTTAACCACCACACCCTCCAGCTCCTTCTTAGCTTCTTCCCTCCCACACGGCATTTCGAGGCCCTTACCCTTCTCCACAGCCTTCTTCCACCCAAACATCTCCTTGAGACTCTTGTTTTCTTCACCCTCTTCAAACAGGACGAACACGATTCCCGCTACTAGTCCGGACAACGTGAGAACAGTTAGTATCCACGCTCCAGCCCGCCCAGCTTGCGTCACGTGCGTTGATCCATCCACAACACCCCAGGGACTCGTCCTCCCCACATCAACCCCCCCAGCCCCCGGGTCTCCTTTGCTCAAGCCTCCCTTCCCATCGGTAACAGGGTCGCGAGCAGCATCCACCGTGGTAGCCAACAACACCTCCATCGCCGCCATTTGCTGTCCCACGCCCTGCGTCCCATCCCACTTGCTGCCGTTTGTCCACTTCAACCCGCACATCCTGCCATTTCCGCCGCCCGTACATGTTGATGCCGCTGCCACAGCTGATGCTTTCAGCAGCGGCGCAATACGATCACGGGTAAAGGGTGCCCATTTGGTCGTAGCGGCCATCCAGCGCGCGAGATAGGCCTTGAAAGACTGTTGGTCCAAGTCACAAAGATCCACGGGCTCGCAAGCAACCTCGGTCATAATGTTTGAGTCTGGGCCGGTGAAGAAGACCATGATGCCGTTGAGCAGACCGTCCACTCGCTGGCGCCATAGAGACTGAGCTTGTGAGCCAGGAGCGGAGTTGTTATACATGGCGGCTGCGCCAAGCAGGAACGCCCCGGCGCTATAGCTCCATTGGTACGGAGTGAAAGATGAGCAGTTGTTTGTGTGGACGCCATCGTAGATGTAGTACGTTTCCAGATTGAGTAGTTCCGTCTGGGCCATCCAGTCCCACGATTTGCTTGCCCAGTCGGCGTACGAGTTGTTCCCAGTGTATCGTGCGAGACGGGAAGCAATATTGAAGAAGCAAGCTTGGGATATCGAGTTTTTGTAATCGTAGCCGTTGTTCCACGAGAATATCTGCCAGCGCAAGCCGCCTCCACAGTCTTGTTCGTCCCAGCGGGCGGCTTGTGTGTTGAAGACTGCCTGAGCAAGGGCGAGCCATTGTGGTTTGTCGTCGGGCGGGTTTGGAAAAGTGTACTCGGCGGCTGACATGGCGACCATGCCCCAAAAACCTTGATCATCGTTGCCTTCGGTCATGGTCTGGTTCGGGGGCATGTAGTCATTGTTGGGGCCGACCTGGAAGAGGAGACCTTCCGACGCCATATCGTTCCATTTTGCATCACCCGTGTAGTACCAGTAATCGACCAAAGATCCCATCAGGGCGCCTGCTTCCCACCCTGGAAGAGATCAACCGTCAGCATGGCCTGTTGCAGGGAGAAGATCAGCCTTTACAGTAGTATGGCTGTGGAAGCAGTCCGGGAGTCCCCCCTGGTTCGTGGCCATGGTAGAATGACATCATGTCGTCCGTCATCGAGGCTGCAACTTTTCTTATTGAAGCTGCAATGTCTGTGTCAAATCGGGCTATGATAAGTGCTGGGGTTGCGCCCAGGAAGAGTCAAGCTCACCCTTTGACCCAATATCCAGCGTGTAAGCGTAGGCGAATTGGCCAGCAAGCAGTAGGGCGGCAGCCAGTGCGGAGGCACAACGTGCGCCTGCATCTG
Organism: Cercophora sp. LCS_1; assembly: GCA_036250225.1. Taxonomy (NCBI): domain Eukaryota; kingdom Fungi; phylum Ascomycota; class Sordariomycetes; order Sordariales; family Lasiosphaeriaceae; genus Cercophora; species Cercophora sp. LCS_1. The sequence goes on from JAPZLL010000034.1 coordinate 156,661, forward strand.
TCCGCCTTGCCTGCATTATCATGCAGTTGCGGATCGTCGTGAGCGTTAGATGACGGGGTCGTTGGACTGTTGTCGTCGGGGAATAGAGCGCCTAGGCTGCTAGAGAATGGGAGAGGGTGCTTGCCCGGCAAAGAACTGACAAGGCATATGAGGGGACGCCAAGTTGACGTGGAATCGCGCGGCTAGCCACTCGGGATGGTATGGACTGGGAATGCCATGACTCTTCGAGCCTTGAGTTCCCGACGGAGGAAGTGACCGAGGGTCGGGCTAGCCATCCTATCCTCTTAGGCGCGTTCTTGCTGCGTCGATGTTGCTAGGAAAGGGAAGGAGCCGATCCCAAGATTGGCAGCAGTTGTTGTCGAATACGTTCCCGGCCAAACCGCAGCGGCTTCTTGGAGATGGCAACTACTGGCGGTTTAACTTTGCCAGATAAGATTCCACATCTGGGGAAAGCGCTGATTTCTTGTTCACACATGTTCCACGCGGCCCCACTCCCGGGCCGGATGGTAGGGGGGCAAGTCCTTGACAAAATAAACGACACACACAGAAAAGTCGAAGGGATATTCATCCATTGGAAAGGAGTGAATCCAAGATTCCAATGCATCACTCAATATTTCAATGACTAAAACTTTATTGAAAAGGCTTTGGGCTTTTTCGCTGGCGCCTACAGGGATTTTTAATACCTGTCCGGGCCGCTTGAAGGGGCATCATCTGGATTCAGTGTGCCGATTATTTTGTCACCAACTTGGGGGGGAAAACTAGCCCCTCTTCTGTTCATGTTGTCACCCGTGACGTCAATATCGGAAATCGTGGTCGGTGTATGACAATGCACGGTTTGTGGCGTCTGGTGCAGGGGTCCATCGAACTGGTGGAGTGAGAATGAGAGTGCTGATGGCACATCCGCCACCAAGCACAACCGTTTCCGTTCCCACCTTAATGGGCGGTCAACCCCTGATTAGAGCTTCAATACCTCCACAGCTACATCATTGGCGTTGAAACCTTGGGCGCAGAGCCCCGTCCAGATGCCCACTCGGGGAGGCCGCTTTATCTCAACAACTGGTCGGTTTCTGGTCAACACCTTGATCGGAAAGGAACAGGTTTGTGGCTTCGTGCAACAATGAAGTGCGGCGTTTCAACCAAGCCGGGATGAGAGTTTGACCAAACAGTATCTCTGGGTCATCCAGCTTGGGGTTAGGTTACCTCTACTTGCCTAACAAAGAGACAGAAAGTTCCTGTGCGTCCTGTGTTTTATGTGGGTGTTTTGGCGCAAGAAAGAAATCCGTCTGGAGCTCAGTCAGTCCGACACCACAGGGCAGGTCAATCCCCGTCTGCCAAGACAGTAGATCTGGGGAGCCAACAGGGATCAATTAGCGAGGGTGGCATTTCTAATCGGGCGACAGGCTAGCCCCAGGTTGCACGGGGCCGGCTTGGCCGCGCCCGCCCACCCGTGCCGCATCGTCCTCATTCTCCTCTTGTCAGCCTCAACCACGAGCCTTCTCCCTTTGTTCTTTTCTTGCTCCAACCATCTTTTTGGGAATCTCCCCCAGTCAAGTTTTGGCAGACCCCTCAGCTTCTTTCCGTACTCCTTACGTACCCACCCTGCCACCTACGCTCCATTCCGATCCCGATCCCGTCGGTCTCTCAACAGCGATAATCGGCGCAGCGAGGAGAAGCCCGCCATGGCCGCGCCGGGGGCAATTGACCCTACGAAGCCTGCCAAGTATCCTATTATCCTTAGCGACGCCCTTCTCGGGAAGTCGTCGTCGAAAGAAACATATACGGGCATTCGCTGTAAGCATTGGTTCACCACGCACCCGGCCGCCTGGCTGCCTCGCACCAGCATGGACTGACGTATTCACTCCTGCAGACAACCACAGGCCCACGCTATCGACAGACAACGCCCCCGCCCAGGCGCGTCTCAAGAAATCGGCGAGAGACGGTTCCTATAATCTCGGTTTCGACGACAATGGCGACCGCTACCAGTACCAAGGCGTCCGCACCACGGACGATGGGAACTGCGTCCTCATCTTCGACCCGGCGCGCAAAGCGTTCGTACTACACCGCGTCGATTCCATGTTCCACATGAATATCACAAGAATGCCTACCGACAGCAACGTTGAGAGCCTGCGGAAGCAATTCCCTCAACTCGAGGTCAAAAGTGGTAGCTCGAGCAAGGCGCAGCAGAAAGGAAAGGACGCACCGAGCAAGACTGCACCCGCAAAGGCTCCTGCTTCTGCAAAAGGCAAAGGGAAGGAAACCAAGTCTACACCAGCGAAAGAGCCCATGGTAGCCAAGGGAAAGAAGGTCGCAAAACCTGCCGAAAAGGAGAAACCCAAGCCGATCGAGCTTGCACTCCCCACAGTCAACAAATCTATCACACCACCAATGCCAACTCTTCCGATGCCACAAGTTAAAGCGCCGGCGGCGGAGCCAGCGCCAGAGAAGCGGAAACAGCGCAGCCGCTCCCCAATCGAGTCGGAAGAAAGCGAAGTTGATGACGATGACATTGGACTCACGATTGAGTATCCCGACGGCAACCCCAGTTCATACCGATCTTCGTTCCAGCCAAGCAACAACTTCAGTCCCACATTCCCGCAGCGCCGCTTTTCTGAATTCGTTCGCGATGCAGATAACGAGGATGACGCTGACGGCGAGATCGGTTATGATCCAGAAGAGGACGACGATGATGATGCCGAAGAGTTTATGGACGTCCCTATGAACCGCGGGCCTACCGGATACAGGCCGGTAAGCCCAGTGGTGAACAACCCTGTTGAAGCGCCAGAAAGATTCGTTTTCGAGCCTGCCGAGGTTGAGGTTGATGACGAGCTTGAGATGGATTTGGAAGCTGAGCTAGAGAGGGAACTCATGAATGCAGAAGCCGAGGCTGCCGGGGCGGACAGCGACAGCTCGATGAGCGAGGAAGAGTAGGCGTGCCTTTGGATACCAAGTTGATGAGGAAATGACGGCATTTGATAGCGATGTTCTACCTATTTCGCTGATTTCTTCTGCGATATACATATTGGGGCGAGGCCAAGTTTTCTTGTTGATTGGGGACTATATCTAGAGCGGCATAGACGCGAAGGCTCGCGGTGTCATATCAAAACGGATCGGAACGGGTCAATGAATTTACAGCGGCGTCTTTGTATTTCTTTGAGGGATTGAGCTCAACCTGCTTTTTGAACTGTGTCGATGCACGCCGGCACCAAAAAGATTTAAGCACTACATCATTGCTTGGGCTCATCTGGGTTGTTGGCATGCTCATCGAAGATTTATACATGGGGCACCTTCTTCGAGTGTAGCGCACATGTTTCAGTGAGCCTGAAGGTAGTCATTGGGAGAAGGCTGCACAAGTTGCCATGATGGTGGTTCAATGCAAGGAATGGGCTGGTGGGTTGGAAATGTTCTCACCTATTGAAATCTCGATTTAGGGGCAACAACACATCTTGTGTCTCAAACATACACTATATTATGATAGGTACTGATAGGTACTGTCTGTCATCGACCAGTCCCTGTCTGGTGCAAAACATTATACAAGAAGCTGTGACAATGTGGTTTGAAGGGAACGGGGGCACGTCTAAACCAGTCCCATGCAATGGCCATACGAAAAAGAAAGAAAGATGCAAGCATAACCAAACAGGGAAGAGAAGCGCGACGGTGCACCAGAAGAGAGCTGCACCGCCGACGACGATAACGTGAAATGAACACGCAAACCGCAAGCCGGTGCGACCCATCCACCGCAGGCGTCAGTTATGGCGTGGGCTGATCCTCCATGCCCATGCTCCAACTTCCGTCCTCCCTCTGTCGAACGTGATCTAACTCTAATCCACCAAGGCTTGCGCCAACAGTCTCTACTTGTCGCACTTCTTTACGACGTAGCCCCTCGTTCCGCCATGGGTGGGCATCTTCATCATCGTCATCGTCAACGACACGTCGTGAGACTGTTTCCTCTTCTTCCTGGTCATCGCTGTCGTCGCGGTGTTGGAGCAGGGCGCTTGTTTCGGCGTCCATGACGATGCCGTCGTTATCTTCCACAGATCTGCCCAGCAGCCTGTCCGGGTTCATCCTCAACGGCTGCGGTTGTGGGGAGAAGGGCCTCACCCCCCTTGGTCGGTTGAAATCCGAGAAGACACTGTCGGCATCCCGTTCCTTCGCTGCCGGGGAGCCCTCTACCGCGCCGGCAAGACTCTGATACCTCTCCGTGTCGACGAGCAAGCTGTCCGTCCTCGGATGCGCCCCGCCAAGCCCGCCCTCCCCGCCAGAATCTGCGAGGATGCTCTTGGGCGGCAGGATGCTGAACAACTTACTGCCCTCACCCTCACCGCCTCCTGCACCGCCAAGTCCCTCGCCCCCGATGACCCGTCCGCTGCCTATCCCAACGGGCTCTTCAGCAGCAAACAGATCAACGCCCTTTTCCAAGATGTCATCCAGTCCACCGCCCGTCCACCCCTTTCTAGCCAGACTCTCAAAGATATCAACCTCAGCCCTGACAAGACTACAGCTCGCCTCCACAATCCTCACGCTCGTCTCCTGGCTCTCCCTCAGCAGCGTCCTGGCATGCTCCCCATGCATCTCGGTCAACCCATCCAACTTGGTCGTCAACTCGACCAAATGCGACCGAAACTTGGCCACATCCCGCCTCCTCTGCCGATGCAGTTTCAGGCCCTCCTTCTCCAGCCGTCGAATCTCCTTCGATTGCGCCGCCACGGCCCGCGCATAACCCTCCTCCTCGTCATCCACCGCGCCCCGCCACTTGTCCAGCTCGTGGAGCAACGGCACCTCAAACGACCGGTACACCGTCTCGGACAGGATGTGCTGGTGGTTCGCCACCAGGTGCTGCAGCCCCGCGACCGTGAGCAGCGCATCGGCCGTGCACGTCGACGCCTTAGCCGCGGCATGGAACGAGCTGCTCATGGAAAAGACGCCGCCGCCGCTCGTTTGGTGGTTGGGCGGGTTCGGGTTAATGGGCGGGAGCGCATCGGCGCGGGCTTCTTTGAGGCGGGCGCATGCTTCAAGGGCGGAGCCAAAGGCCGAGGCAGCGGTAGAGAGGGAGGCGAGCGCGAGGCGGTATGCTTTGGCCGATGTGAGGAGGTCGGCGTAGGCGGTTTGCGAGTGCTCGAGGTCGGCCTTGGTGAGGACGGCGTGGGCGGGTCGCGGTGGTGGGGGGAGTGGGAGGTTGTATTGCGAGAGGGGGTTTGCCGCCGTGGAGGCGTACGAGTACGTTGGGCTGGCGGGGACAGGGGGTAGTTGGGATAATGTTGGAGAGGGCGGGGAGGTTGTGGTTGCTGGCGCCATGATTTCTTATTTGTTTTATTCGTAGGGGACGTTGGCGGTGTGCTGATGTTTTGTTGGAGGGGGTTTGTTTACTCTGGTCGATGTTGGGACGAAATGGCGTGCGGAAGATACCGCAATCGCTGAAAGTCGGACTTCCGCCGGTAAAAGTCGGTCCTCGGTGGGCTCTCGGAATCAGTTTAGGGAGATGGAGGAGGTCATCGTGTAGTTGACGTAGGCATCGAACGATTGGTGTTGTGCCGTCACTTGGAGCCTGGGGTTGATTGTCCGGAGAAACAAGGCAACGAGTTCCCTGAGATTACCAACTGGCCTGTGCAGGTCCAGTGTGGGATCTGATTTTCGAGGCTTGTGACGAGCAGGGTCATGGGTGCTGATAAGATGGTGCACGTGCCACATCTTCTTGATGGCGGGTGGGGGTCCGTTGATGGGGGTCAGTCGTCGCTTGCTCACTCTCACCAGTGAGATAGATTCGTGAGGACAAATGTAGTGAGATCAAATGGGATTCAATAGGGATCTTCAGCAATAAAAATGAGTTTAATACAAAACACTGCCATTTATCGATACTGTAGGAATGTCTCATTTCCCTTCCAGCCCCTCCTCCCATCTACAAGCTAAACTCCTGGCGGTCACCTCTGATGATCTCCCAACGCCACGATGGTCAGACCCAAAACGTCACTCACCTAGTTCGTCCTTGACACGTCTACAACTCATCCCTGTTCTCCTCCAACACCTTGGCAATGAACGCCGCGACGTCATCAAGCTCATCCTCGGACGCCGAGTGCGCCATGTTCGGATACACCTTCCGACTGGCATCGTAGCCCAGCTCCTTGAGCTTATCAAAGGACCGCTTCCCGAGATCGGTGTGCACAACTGTGTCCGAGTCACCATGGCCCATGAAGATGGGCGTCGCCTTGTTGAACTCGGGCTTTGGCACCAGATCCGCAAAATGGTTGCTCAGCGCGAGATACGCAGACAAGGCCACGATGCCAGCAATCTTCACCTTGGCGGTAAGACCGCTAAAGATGCTGACAACACCACCCTGCGAGAACCCGCCCAAGACGATGCGGTTGGCAGGGATGCCGGAGTCGATCTCCTTCTGGATCAACTCGTGCACGTATCGCTGCGTCTCGAGAATGCCGTCCTTGTCCTCATGGCGGCGCAATGAGTCCGGGTCGCCGCCCATCTCAACCTGTTGCTGTTAGGTTATGCCCCGGCCAAAGGTTCGTCTTGTTCAGACTTACAATATCGTACCAGCCCGGCATCCTGTAGCCGCCGTTGACCGTGATGGGAATTGTCGCAGCGTGAGGGAACACGAACTTGACCTCATTGAGGCGACCCCGCGCCCGCCAGTTGGAGGCAGCAAATGACCAGCCATGCCCACTGTCGCCGAGGCCGTGGAAGAAGATGACGGTCGCCGTGTGTCTGGCAGCGGCCGGGACAACGATAGGCGCCCTGTAAGTGAGAGGCATTGTGGTTGCAATGGACCTTGAAGCGGATGAGTGCTGTTGGAGAAGCGAAATGGTGCCAAAACTGGTGCAGAACGAGAGTGTTTTTCCGTGTGTTTTTTGCACGATGCTCAGAACAGATAACAACTGAACTCTTTTTAAGCCGGACGCCCTGTCAGCTTTGGGTTGAAGCTGGGATGAAGTCTTGGGCCCGTTTGCTATTTTGGAGGAGCCGCAGCCGTTTGGTGGCGCTGGAGATCCTATCAAAAGCGCTGTAGGTTGTGACTTGCATGCGCTGGGTGCGACCGCCCGCCCGCCGACCCCACACTCCCCGCGGGCCGGGAAGGCATGGATGTCATGGACAAAAAAAGATACACAGATCTCAGCAACACGAATTCATGAGGTCATTTTGGAACGGGGTTACCGGACATAATAAAGACAGCTGGCCTAAAGAACTTTGACCCCCAAGAAGACTAAACGGCGCTATAAAATGTAGGTATTTTGTCAGCTTGAACATCAAATCCCGACCCGTTCGAGACCAGCCGGATGGCGTGATTGGCGCAAAAGCGGGTGGGCCATGGAAACGGCTCCTCTTCCAGAACCCCTGAATTATTCAGGCCTTACCAATTGCCTTCGCGGCTTTCTTCGGACGCCGAGTGGGCGAGTCTCAATGCTCGATAATAACTAGCATAAAACACCACTTTGATTTATCTCTCTGTCTCTCATGCCTCCAGCTCAGCTACTCAGATCTGCCCCCAGCCCCCAATGTGGAGGCGCCTCTTTGTGACGTTGCCAATTCTGGTCCTCGCCGTAGCCTTCCTGCAGTCATCGCTCCCTTCTTGGATGCAGCTGAACCGTCTACTCCCCTCCCTATTCAGGCAATCCCTCCACGTCGCCCCACGACAACAACAAACACCAACATCAACCATGGCCAAAAAGGCGCCAGTATACTTTTTCAGCCATGGAGGAGTAAGGACCGACCCTCCACGTAGCTCACTCACTGGACTAACATGACCAGCCTGACGTCCAATACAAAACCGAACACCCAGTGTATCCCATCCTCCAATCCATCGGCAAAGAAATCACCCAAAAAGTAAAACCCAAAGCCGTCGTCGTCTTTAGCGCCCACTGGCAAGCCGAGCCAAATGAAATCCACCTCAACAACGCCGTCGAGACCGATCTCATTTATGAGTACGTTCACCCCATCTCCCCATCCTCCATCACCAACAACCCCCCCCCCCCCACTTAACACACCCTTCTCATCCCTCCCTCTTTTTTCACACAACTAAACGACGCAAAGTTTCTACGGCTTCCCCCCCGAATTCTACAAAGCAACCTTCCCCTCCGTTGGCTCCCCGGACCTCGCACGGAAAATCCAATCCCTCCTCACCGCCGCCCAAATCCCCGCGCGCCCCCTGAAACGCGGTCTAGACCACGGCGTCTTCTCCGGCTTCAACGTAGCCTTTCCCCCCACCGCCAACCCCCTCAACGTGCCCCTGGTGCAAGTCTCCCTCTTCAACTCCGAAGACCCCGACGCGCACTACCGCCTCGGCCAAGCAGTGTCCCCCCTTCGAGACGAAGGGATCGTAATCATCTGCACAGGCATGAGCGTCCACAATCTGAGGGACATGCGGTACGCGTGGGGCGACCCGCGCCCCTTGCCGTATGCGGTGTCGTTTGACAACGCGCTCAAGGAGGCCGTGGAGGCAGACCCGGCAGGGAGACAGGCCAGGATGCGGGATGTGACCAAGCGGGGGGATGCGAAGCAGGCGCATCCGTGGATGGACCACTTGATGCCTTTGTATATCGCCGCCGGCGCGGCGGGGGAGGACCGGGGGAAGCAGACGTGGACGTTGCATGAGGGGTCGTTTGCCTGGGCGCAGTATCGGTTTGGGGAGGTAGAATAAATGCGACGCGAGATTGTGTGCCCCTGACTGAGGTTCTCCTGTGCAACATTCAGCTGGCATAAAAAAGGTTCTAGGGGTCGTGTTTTAATTTTCTCGGCTACCACCAATACGGAGCGACCAGTAGAGAGTGTGCAATGTCCAGACACAAGACTGACATAACGAGTGGTCTAAAACCAAAAAGATTCGACAAGAATCAACAACCTAACGCCTATCGCCACCATCCAGCTTTTCAACCCCCCCTCTACATGACCCGGGAGAAGCCCGCATATGTACCTACTCTCCATGTCTCCCCGTTATAACATCCCCATCCCAGCACTTGCTGTCCCATTAGGTCCCGAGCACCGCCGCAGAAGGAAGAATCAGATGACAACTGCGACATGGTCATCCACGAACTTGGAGATGTCCTCCAAACCCAGGCTGGCGAGAATCGACACAGCACCAAAGGCAATGCTGCAGTAATACACCCACGGGTAAGCGTGGGAGAAGGCGACCTGGCCCGCCTTGATGATTGCCTCGCCCTTGACCGCGCCGACGCCAGGGAGGTGCGGAATCTTGTCAACCATCGAGGCCGCCGTGAGCTCGATGATGGTGCCGATCGTCTTGGGGTCTGTGATGCCAAGCTTGACGCAGGTGCCACCAACCATGTCGTGCAGCTGGGGGCCCAACTTGTTTGCGAAGACGTTGAAGTAGACAGCATAGCCCACGGCACCACCAACAATGCGAATCGCGATCGTCAGTGAGGTAATGGTCGCAAGGAGGTCCTCGGGGCATATGTACGTGGTCACCATCGAGGCAGGGACAACGATGCCGCCGACGCCGAGACCAGCGATGAAGAGAAGGGCGTAGACAGTGTTGGTGTTGTCAACCCGAGCGGCAGCCAGGGATCCACACCCCGCAGTCGCGAGAACCGAAGCGCCGAAGAGCAGCCACTTGATCTTCCCGCGGAGGAACGACAGCAGGGCAAGCGAGATGAAACAGCCTCCCAAGGTGCCGAAGACGAATGGCATGCCTCGGATGCCAACGCCGACGGGACTGCATCATGTTAGCCAAGTCAAGGGAAAAGGGGTTGCCAAGAAACGTTACTCGGCAACAGATAGGGGAGGGATACTTACTCGTGTCCGTAAACATTGTACGCCTGCGTGGGCCAAATCATGATGACCGAGAAGAAGTTGGCGCCCGAGATGAAAGTGATCACAATTGTGAGGACAAGGGTACGCGGTGCCCTACCCAGGCGGCGGGGAACCATGGGATAAGGAGTCCCCCAAATCTCCCACACGGCGAAGAAGGTCAGACAAGAAACTCCAATGAAAAGAGGAGCCAAAACCTCGGTGCTCGTCCAAGGATTCTGATGAAAGCAGTGTTAGAAAAGCGAGCGAGACGAGATAGAATGGTATGGGGCTGTATGTACCTGGTAACCTCCTCCAAGAAGGCCGACCTCAAGACCAGCCAGTCCAGTGATCGACAGCAAGCCACCGATCAAGTCCATCCGCTTTACGAGCCCAATCTTGTCCTCTCGGGCGCGCTGCTGGTCGGGTGTTTGCGCCGGCGGGGCATAGAAGAGGAACGTCAGGATCAGCGCGATGCCTGCCATGGAAGCAGACACGGCGCCAATGTACCGCCAGGAAGACGAAGACGCAATGAGCTGAGCCCACATCACAGACGGGATGAACGGAATGATTGTGGCGACGATGCCGGACAGGTAATATCCCCTCTGAGAGACAGGGACAAGCTCGGCCACGCCGGCGAGGACCGTGAGCTCGTTGACGCCGGTGCCGACGCCAGTGATGGCCATGCCGCCTGTTGCCATTGTAAGAATCACCATCACTCTCTCTCCATGTTAGAAGGGGCACTTACAGATAAAGATTACCATGTCCTTTGCAGTCGAGCACACAATCTGACCGACAACAATCATCAAGCTTCCCGCCAGGGCGACCCAACGACGGCCCGCAAGATCCGACAGGGCTCCAACGAACGGAGAGATGGCAGCAGTCGCAAGAAGATTGGCCGTGACGAACCAGACCCAGTAGCGCGCGCCGCCGAGCTCTGAGTAGATGTAATACGGAGCACCAGCCGTAAAGTGTTAGCTGTGATCCACGTCAACAACGCAAAGGAGGGAAAACCAACCCATCAAATACAAAGGCGCCTGCGCGCTCACCCACATGCAGGCGAGGGTCAACAAAGCCAAAGTTCTCTTGACGCCCAAACGACCATGCTCGCCAGCCATGCCGTCGGCGCGCTCCACCGCAGAGACGTTCATGTTGGTGCTGCTCTCCCACGCAGTCTGCTGAACACGGGCAGGAACGGGCTCAATGATATTAGCGTTGGCCGCGTAGCCGGGCGGGTTGACGGTGACAGGCGGAGCGACCTCGGGAGTGACCACCTTGGGTGTGGTGATCGAGGTCTTGTTCGAGGTCTTGTCAGCGTTCAAAGCCATCCTGTCCTTGAACGCAAACTTGAGCCAGACGTGCTCGCCGAAATGCATTTGGAAATTGCAAAATTGGTGTACAGATCGTGCGCAACAAAGTTGAACAATTAGAAGGAAGACAAGGCGGGGGGAGAAACGGTGACGGAGGCTCTGCGAAAGAAAAAGAAATGTTCCGATACCTATGTTCGGTTGTGTAAAGTGGCCGTCTAAGACTAGATAGAAGGTGAGCAACACACACCACCTAGGCGGTCAGGCCCTTTTTCCTTGTACCTGTCTCAAATACTGTTCCTGGAAGGAGCGCGTCCACTCCACTTCGGGGGAAGGGCGGACGGAAGCTGCGCGGCGCGTCGTGCTGTGAGTGAGAACCCTTCTGACCAACTTACACCCCACCAAGTCGGCGGTTCGCTCACTTCATCCGATGGTCCACTTGCGCTTTTGTACGTTGACAGTCTCAGAACATGACCAGAGCAGTCCGATGGTGAGGGACGTTCTGGAAGAACAGGAGATGGCGTCTTGCTTTCTGGCAACCACGTCAAGGCCAGGAGCAGAGCCGACCGGCCCACTGGACTGTGGGCAGAAGCCAACGTATCCAAGCAGATGGGAAACGGGGGGGGAGGGGCAACACAAACAAGCACGAGCAACCTAACCCAGGAGCAAAAAGCCTGTTGATGTCCAACGACCGACGTTCGTAGTCAACTACCCACGCACATACAAACACACGCGCCGCGCAATCCTACAGAGCAATAAGGCCCCGTCATCTCGTTCCCGCCCACGGACGACTTGGAGAGAGAGAGATCCCTGCGTCGGTCTAGTAGAGGAGGGCGCCCGGCCTCGCGCCCCGGTGACACGACTTGCACCTAATCCATCGTGTGTGAGATTAAACTGCCCGGGGGCGCTACGTAAAAAGCTGGGAAGTCGGCGGGTCACGAATGGTACGAGTGCTGGTGCGGCTCTTGGACCTGACATCGGGGAAAACACGCCAGTAACGGGCAGTTGGCCCAGTCTGCCGGCGCGGAAACGGTGCGGTCTTCGCCTCTCCCGTTTCCAGGACATCAAAGTTGGCAGGCCAACCCCTTCCTAGCTCTCTCTTTTCTCGCAGTTTCCAACTTTCCCTACCCAACCACGGAAAGGAGGATCATGCTCAATTTCGAAATCCCCCCCCCCCCCCATGAGCTAGGTCTCTCCGACACTGCACTGCATTTCACCATGGTGTCACCCGGGCTAATTTGAATAACTCGCATTCTCGAGTGTGACCGAGTGTGACCACGTGTGACGACAGACAGCAGAGAGAGGAAATGGATCGAGACATAGGTCTGGGAAAACAAAAAAAAACAATGCCCCCTGTTCACCCAAGGAACGGAGCAGCGTCAAACACCAAGGTGAACCTCCGACGCTGTGGCTCCCGCGCCGCAGGCCGCCGGCCGCCGGCTTGCAAGGGCCGTCGAAGCGCCGGTGAAATGGAGGGTGGTAGGTTGCCGATGTTGTTCGCCAGCAAAAATCGCCCCTGAACGCTTGCGCGCGCGTGACACAACATTCGCACCCACATCCACATCCGCGTCCTGGGCTTTTGCATGGAGCAGGGCGCGCGGCACCCGCAAAGACGTGACAGACCGGAAAGAAGGTGGGATGGATGGATTCTCAACGACAAGGTTTGGGAACGCGAGGTTCACCAGCCGCCACGTGCAGCAGCCTCGATGCTTTCGAGCTCCCTAGCCTGGCGGTGTCGCCCCGTCTGCCGGCGCTTTGCTGCGAGGACGTTGGTGGCTTGGTTTATCGGCTGAGAGCTGGCTCGGCCAAAAGCTTAAATTCACCGTCCCGCTCCCGTGGCTGTGCCGCTGTGGGGAAGAGGGCGGTCTGGAAGGTCCATGCCTAGGTACGTTGGTCGTTCTTGTTGCTGCAATCGAGTCGAAAACTTTACAATAAGCAAACCCCCCTCCTGGGTTTGGCTCGGGACCGAGAGGAGGATGGCTGCATTCACTGCGACGTCAGTCAGTATGATCCGGCGACAAAGCAGGAACAGCAAAAACGCCATCCATCCATCCGTCCATCCGTCCTGCCTCGTTTGCTACTTCCTGAGAGCTTGGCCAAACCCGTGCGCCGCCGGGTGGGCAAACAGGACCCCGAGAATGCCGCAACCAGACCGGGAACGAGAGAGTAAATTCGGACGCAGGCGAGGATGGCTGCTGTGAATCAGACCGACAGTCGTGTTGCCATCATGGGCGCTCCCTCTGGCGACGCCGTGCGTGTTTGTTGTTCGACGGCGGTAAGGTGGCTGTCCAAATAATGCCAGATGGCCTCCCCTCAATATATATAACCTCAAAAGCCGAAAGCTGTTGCCAACAAACGTCAGCGGCCCGGTCGAGTTTGCCTCCCGTTGAACGTCAACCAGCGGTATCGGGGACGCGCTCGACTAACTGACAAGATCACACACGGCGGACTCGATGTTGCCCGAAACCAGCTCGACGCTTTGCTGCCGGCCACTTTTTTCTTTCTTGTGGTCCTTGCTCCAATCCTTGCCCAGCTCTGGGTCTGGGAGCTTTTTGCGAGACCAGAGACAGAATGAGGGAACAGTGTGAGGTTGGAGAATAATGCTGTGGGAGTCTCAACTGTTGAGCGAACCCAGCTCCCCGGTTTACTCCTGTGGAATAATGTAGGGAGATGGCGTGACACCATTCGACGTATAACAGAGCGGCCGTCTCCCGAGGGTGAACGACTTGCCATCTGAGGCGCAAGGCACGCAGATGTAACGTGAAAACCTTCAACGCGGTCGAGGCGAATGTGGAATATCTGTTCACAAGAGAATGTGTCGCCTAACCCATCTCAAGGGAATGCACAAGTCATCGGGAAGACATCATCTTCGTTTCGTTCTCTGTAACACAAGCACAGAGGACCGAGGGCAAAGGCAATGGATGAGAAAGATAGCGTAAGAGAAGACTTGACAGATCGCCACAGTTCTGATGTAAATGTTGTGTTCAACAGATCGACGCATTGATCGACATAAAGTACATGTATACAAGAAAGAGGGCCATTGCCGCTCGCTGGCTTGCTAGGGCTCTCGCTGGTATATCGACCAAATAAAAGCCGTGGTATCTCTTCATAAACAATCGGTCCCCAACACACATGGACAATAGATCCTCCCTTCCATCCGAACGCCGTGCGTCAGAACCCCCCCCCCCCCATCCTTCTTTTTCACAGCCACATTACATAAGGTATCCGTATATCCGGTTCATATATAGTACAGCCCTTCCTCAGAGGGCATAGTTCTCTGCGTGGAGGAAGATCTCCTCCAGCATGTCGTCGCCCCAAATCTCGGCCTGTAACCTCGCAACCGTGTTGGCCACGCCGACTCGCATTGCCGGCGGACCGCACACAAACACGGCCGTTCTCCTGCCTAGCACGCCCCTACCATCTGGCCCGCCCGTCGCCCACTCCTTGAGCATGTAGCCTAGGTCGGGCCGGCCATACTCGACGCTCCACCCGCCGTCAATCTCGTGCGGAATGGGGAATGCGAACCGCATGAGGGAGCGCTGGAACTCGGTCGGTGTCCCGGGGAAGCCAAAGTCAAAGCCGGACGGTGGACCAAAGGTGCTCGTGGGCCTTGGCCTGGAAGGACCGACATCGGTCCGCAGATGCGCCAGTTCCGGCGGGCGGACGGGAGCTTGCTCTGTGGACGGGCCACTTTGCTCCTGGTCGGACGTGGGCTCCTCGACGGATCTTGAGCTGCCAACGCCCGAGGGGCGGCCTTCGGCGTCGCCGGCCGTGAGAAGCTGCGAGTAGCGCTGGCGCCCGGCTGGCGGGGCGTACTTGAAGTGCGGCGCCTTGTCGGGCTGTGGGACCAGGGGACGGAAGTGGAACTCGCCGTCCTTGTCCTTTTTCTTGCCCTGATCACTATTGTCTGCGCTGCCCGAGGACGAGTGGAGCTTGCGCGAGTTGGACTCGCTGTCGCGGCCCTCGAGCTTGCGGAGAGTCTCCTCAGCCACCGACTCGCGGTTCTTCTTGGGTGGCTGTGGAGGAAGAGGCCCTGGCGGTGGGCCCGGCGGTGGTGGGGGGAGGTTATGAGGTTGGAGGTATTTCTGTTGCGGGAGAGCCGTGATGCGGTCTTCGTCCTCGGCGCGGAGTTCGCGCTCTCGCTCTGGGTCGCCTTGGGCCTCAGACATGATGAGCGCGCTGTTGCGCTTGCTGGCGATGCCAGCGACGAAGCCGTCGAGCTTGTCGTGGAACAGGTTGCTGAGCGGCCGGGGGGCGCGGCCCTGTGGGATATGCGGTCCGGGCCCGGTTGGTTGGCGGACGGCCGACGTCACGAAAAACTTGCAGGTGACGCTCTCGGGCGGTGCTGCCTCTCGGCAGATGCGAAGCTCCTCCCGGAACCAGTCCATGGCCTCGAGCCGCTTCAGCGCCCAGACCACCACGATCTTCTTGGTGATGGCCTTGCCGTCGCGCATGCGCTTGATAAGATTCAGCAACTGCGACATCAACGCTGTGATGCCGCTGCCTCCCGCGATTAAGATAACTGTGTCGAAAGCTGCGAGCTCGCGACGCATTCCGCCGTAGGGGCCATCAAGGAATGCCCGATATGTGTGAAACGGGCCCTTGTCGATGGCCGTCTCGAGCAGCTTGCGTGTGAAGCCGCCGTATGGTCGCAGGACAAGCACGCAGTCGCGATATTCCTCGCCATACTCGGAGGGGAAATCCTCGCTGCACAGCGACGAAATGGTAAAAGGATGGTTTTCGAAGAGCGAGATGCCAGGCATGCGCAGGTACACGTACTGGCCCGGCTTCCACCGCATCTGTGTCGGGATGGTGATCTTGATCGTGTTCTCCGTCATGATGTTGATGGCCGCCTCGTCGCCAATCATCCATGCGAGGCGCCAGGGCTTGGCCCAGTTCAGCTTGAACAGCCGCCAGATGTTGCACAGAACGATGACGCCCGCCGACGCACCGAGGTAGCCCCACGACATGAGGAAATTCTTGGTGTGCCAGAAAAGGACGGCAATGTAAATGTAGCCCACGGGTTCGTGCAGCTTGATGAACAGCTCGTATGCCCTTCTCCGGATGATTGGCAGCGAGCCGATGCACAGCCAGCAGAGCGGGACGAGGCAGGCGATTCCCGAGCCGTAAATGATGCCGCTACCCGGAGGGAACAGTTTCTCAAACACCTCCATCCCGCCGTCCTCCCAGACTGGCTGAACGTAGAACGGAACCGTGTGGCAGAGCGACATGAACAGACACAGATAGGCAATCCAGCGGTGGAACACGTTCAACCTCTCGGGGCCGATGCCCGTGATGAGCGAGAGCAGATTCGCCTTCATGGCCGTGGCAACGATCCAGGGCGTCATTGCGACTGCGATCATGCCCGAGCGGATAGCCAGCGGCGGCGAGCCAAACCGAATGCTTTGCCAGTATAACGGCTGCTGCAGGAAGCAGAAGATCGTGACAAAGCAGAGAGCGATAAACACGCTGAAGAGGACAGCGGCCGAGGCGAAGGTGAACCGGTGCTTGTTGTACACAATGTCGGGAATCGGGCGGTAAAAGACCCACCGAAACAACGCGAGGGTGTCGTTGACAAAGCCCACAGACGAGAAGTGGGCTTTCGGCTTAAAGTTCTTCTCTTCAACGGGCTCGTCGGGGAAGAAGTGGCGTCTCGATTCGGCATTCGTCGCACCGGTCGCGAGGGCGGCCGTCCTGTCCCACTCCGGATCCAGACTGTAGAGATTCTGAAAGTGCGCCTCCATCTCCTGCTTGTAGATTGCCTGCCGGATCTTGTCCTGCCAAAAGTGCCATATCCTCATAAACCCAACCAGGCCAACAATTGCGAGCGAAAAATACGTCCACCCCAACCCGTACTTCCCCGACTGCGTCCATGGGTCTACCGTCAGGGCCTGGACAAGGCCCGGAGGACTACCTGTTGTGAGAGGGATAAAGATACGCTTTGCCAGCTCGCCCAGCGTTCGAGTGGCATCGTCGGCGGCGGTCCTCACCACCGCGGTGGCATGTGAAGCCATCCGTGACTCTGGTGCCGTGTGTCGACCGGGCAACGTCTATAAAATCGGTGTTGGCGTGGAGCCGGCAAGGTGTACCGGCGAAGAGAAGAACGTCGTGACACGGGAATACCAGACCCCCGACGAGGAATTAGAGAGCGTATAGGGCGGGCAGCATGGCCGTGGAAAGGAAGGGAATAACGGGATACGATCACAACCGGGGGACTCCGGGGAAGGGGACGGTGTGGGTGGGGAGCTGGATATATGGCCGCTTCAAGTGGCCACGACTAGTAGCTCTCGACCTTCGGGGATAGTCAGAGTCGGGCCCGCGCTTGGGTTCCGAAGACGACAAGGTGAGATGCGCCGTGATGCGGACGGCGTCACGGTAGATTCGACAAGCGCCGAGGACGACGGCGAGTGTGTGCTAGAGCCGGTCTGTTGGGATCGGTGGCGACGCGAGATTTGCTCCCCTTGCCCTTACAGTTTAGGGGCAGCTCGATCGAGACTGTCCAAGATCGCGGGGCGCGTCGACCACTGCTCGACCAGTCAATCGCGGACGGGGAGTACTGGGTTGCCGGTAGCTCGGGTGAAGATACAGACGGCACACCTGGCTCAGCGGTTGCGCCGTCTTTAATATTGGCTGTTGGGCGTGTTGGAGGGGTCCCCGCTGCTGCACGTCTGCATGTCTCGCACACGCAGTCCACCATGCACCCTGCTCGTCGTTCCTTGTCCTGGTCCTGGCAGGGTCTGCGAGGGCGGGCGCTAGGTCTGGCCCTTGCAAGGCCGTGTTGGGGTAGGCGTCAGGTGTGGTGGCGGGGAACGATGGCGAGCAAACAACAACGCTTGACGGCGTCTTTTGATATCGCAAGCCGGGCGGGACAAGCAAGACGGGGGCGTCGGCACTGGTGGACTGTTTTAGACAAACAGCACGGTTGAGACACACGGCGCAGCAAGCAACGTGCGTGCATGCAAAGTCGACGCTGTGACCAGCAGACTGTGGCCGCCTGTTCGTCAGGTAAAAAGAAAGCGTCGCCCGAGCCGTGATGGGTTGGGGGGCGGCAGATGTGATGGCGCGGCTGACTCTGGCTCCGGCAAGCGCTCGTGACAACGCTGTGAGCCTGCGAGGGACTGGCAGCACAACAGACGGCGTCGACAGTGACAGTGATGAGCTGGTTGGGTTGACAGAGGCAGAAGGAAAGAAGGCTAGTCCGTGTGATGGGCAATGGCAATGGCTCGGGACGACGTGACGACGGGTGGGGGTGGCCTGAATCCCCCAGCGTCCAGCCCTTCAGAGATGGCGATGGAGGGTGCCCTTGCTAGCCATGGGTGTTTGGGTGTGATACCCCTCGTCGGCCGGAGTCTCTCCCGTCCCCCGCCACTGAGATATCGCAATTCGCATTTCGTCAACGTGCGCCGACCGCCCACTGCGACCGTCTTTCTTGCAGAAACAGACGTGCTTGATGTGGCATTGCGTTCGCCGGACCCGCTGCTCGCTTCTTTTTGGCAGCAAATACCCCTTCTTCGCGAGTCCCAATGCGTTCGAGGACCATCATGCAAGCTGATAGCGTGGAAGTTGGGGGCCACCCAAGAGCGCACCCGTCAAATCGCGTTGAAGAATTGCGGTGATGATCGGGTGCATGCGCAGCGAATGGCAGTTCGTCTGGGCGACTTTGACCGACTCTGGGCGGACGGTGGGGAATCGAGATGCGGGTGCCCTTTGCGGGAACGGGGGACCAGGGGGTCGAGCGGCAAGAGCGTGCTCCTGATTCGCTCTCGGCATGCCCCGTTCCTAACCCGCGCCGTGTTCACAGACTCGAGCAGCAACGCAGCGCAGCAGCAGCAGCAGCACCGAAAGAGACCCGCACTTGCACCGCAGCAGACTCGACTCGACTTGACTCGAAAACCCGACAAGAAGCTAACCCTTCCAGAACCCGAAAGCGGGGAATAATCCAGTCCGCAAGCGTCCCGACTTCTGCCTTGCGCTCTGCAAATGTTTCTTTTCGCTGCGGGTAATGTTGCTTGACATTTCGTTTGAATGGCCCGCCCAAAAAGGGGCAACATGCTCGCTACCGGCACATCTGTCCAATGCATAATGATGGGCTCGATGATTTGCAATAGACCCAATGCCAATAATCGCAATCCAGGATTGTCTCTCGAAGAGCATTCGGAGTATTTTCGCTCAATCTTATCGACGCCGCCGTGCTGGTTGGGCCGCCCTTCTAGCCGCCTCGCAAAAACAGATAGATTGCTGCGACGGCCTTGTACGCGCCGCCATTTTTGCACCGTTGCCTCCCCTGATCCGTGAATGCGCTGTTGGCTCGGTCCGTCAGGTTGCTATTTGAACGGTAAAAGGCGTGGCTGTTTTTGCATCCAGAACAACCGTGGTTCGATGAAATCGAGCAAGCGGGACGTCCCGGGGCACTGACCCTGGTGTTCTGAGTGGATGGAGCGAGCTCTGTGCCACAGCAAAGCTCAACCGTAATCGACACCCACACCCTCTCTCCTGTCGGCAACACGTGTGTTCTAAAAATTTCGGCAGAAGGATTCTCACCCACGTCGCACCTCACGTCGGGGAATCGATCAGATATTATCCAATCCGGCATTGCGCTACCCAAACCTCAATTGCATATTTATTTTTTCATTTCCAGTCCAAGGCTGCTGACATCGGCACTCGCTGGCCTGCCTTGGGCCAACTCAGCCAGCACTTTGCCGGTTCCCAAGCACAACGATATCCCCCACGGTCCGTGGCCAGTGGCCAGAAAGACGCCCCCGTCGGCCCCGGGTCGTGTGGCCATGCCGACGCCGAGCTCGAGATCGGGAATTCGACAGGTGATCGGGAACCCCCACGGCGTCACTGGACGAAAACACAAACCTTCACGGACAACTTCTAGGTTGTCGCCAACATCTCCAAGGAGCATCTTGGCCGTCTCTTTTAGTTTGTCAACGACCTTCTCTTGAACTGGCGCTCGCCCGGGAAGTTCCGGGACGGGAAGAGTCACCGAGTTGAGCCCAGCGAGATATATGTCGCCGCCAGCTCGAGCGTACATCTCTGGCGAGAACTTGGCCTCGTGTGTTGTATATACCGCATGGCATTGATCCGTTGGTGTCCCTTTCCAGTGCGGTGACCTCAACACGATCGAGTGCCCCGCGAGACTCGCAACTGGAATGTTGAGGTGGGAATGCCGAAACAGTTCTCTAAACACTTTGGGGGACCAGACTCCTGCCGAGATGACGATTCTGGTACAAGGAAGATCGGTTTCCGTCGAGGACTTGCCATCCGCAATGCGTACGCTGGCCAGCTCCCCTCTCAAATCGGTACTGACCGAGACTGCTGTTGCTGGGTGATGTAGCCGAACACCGCGTTCGAGGCATTCCTGAAGCAGAAATTGACACAGTAATAGGGGATCGAGCTGCGCGGTTGATCCTTCAGTGCTGATAAGTTCAATATGATCGCCCTTCACTCTTCGTAGCCATGCCGGCGACACGTGGCTCGCTGGCTCGCCATCCTTGGTGACTTCGTCAGGAGCAGCCTGAACTCTGGACGTGCCATGGCGAAGCCAATCGTCGCCCCTCTGCTTTCCTGTGCTGGCGTTTTCAGCCGACTGGGTATAGTTGACTGAAGTTGTTGGCGAGTACTTCCACCTCTCGCGTCCACCACTATCCGCTGCCAGCTGTTTGTGAAGCTCGTAACTGAGTGCGCCGAGGGAAGCGACTTCGGAAGCAAACCAATCTTTGGCCAAGAACCCACCTGCGTAGCCGGACGCTGACGCAAAGAGTTCGGGCGAAGGGTCGACGAGATGTATGCTGGACGGTGGTTGATGGTCAGACAAGTAATAAGCCGTTGAGAGACCAATGACGCCAGCACCGAGGATGACAGTAGACGACATGTTGAGTAGGTGGAAAGCACTGATTTACCTCAATGGGTGGTTTGAGTAATCGCGATTGTCAGGTTCGCACGTCATCTACCAAACATGACCCCGCCAGCCCTTTCTGCTTCCATGTGTCACACTCAACCCCTTTAGGCATAGCCACCCCTAAGAGAGGTAGAACACTCGCTGTCGATGTGCAACAAGGATGCGTATATTGTAAGAAAGCCAGAAACTGTGGCCGGCGAAAAAGATCTTTTACAACGCAAAAACTGTAACGAGTGCCCTGGAGGGAGCCGTCTGGGTGGCCTGGAGGCGAAGGGGCCCTGCGCGGTCTGGCACTGCGTGCCAGACGGCTGCATCCGGCAGGCGCGGACAGGTTCGGGCCGGCGCGACGGATCCGGCCGTCGGCCATGGAGCGATGGAACAAAGGTTGAAGCTCCAGAGGTTTCCGAAAGCGGAAGTCGTGATCTAGGATAAGAAGGCTGGTGGCCGCTCCTTTGGCCAAAAGAGGGCCACATTCCAATTGAACTTTACACCCACCACTACCTTGGCCCTGTTCCGCTTGTTCCACAGCCCTAACCCTGACGCCCTTGCGTTACAACCCGACCTGATGCTTATCCACCTTCCTTAAAAGATTTAATACTTCCCACCCTGCCGCTGATCCCCCGAGCCTGGAACTACCCCTCTCCTACTGGTGAGGGGCCTGAAGGGAAATTTTCAAGCTCATAATGTCAAGCTTGTGCTGCAACACCAAACCGAAAATGTCGTCAAAAGTTGTTATCGTAACTGGCGCAAGCCGCGGGATTGGGCTCGCTGTGGCCGCCCAGCTGCTAAAAGACAAGCATAAGGTTGTGCTTGTCTCTAGATCTGAAGAGCCGATGCGCGAGCTTTCAGAGAAGTTCCCCTCGCTGGTGGCATTTGTTGCCGCCGACATGACGCTTCAAGATGTAGGTTTTGACAACAATTGCTTGACTCCGAGACGCTGAAACATCAAAGTCCGCAAAGCGAGTAGTCAGTCTCACAATTGACACGTTTGGCAAAATAGATGGAGTGGTCGTAAATCACGGTGTGCTGTCTCCCATGACACGTCTCGAAAATTCATCAATTGAGGATTGGAGAAGACTCTACGAAGCCAATCTATTCAGTGCACTTGCGCTGGTAAGTGCTCGGCGTCTCGAATCAACAGCCAGCTGATTTGGAAAATGGAAAAGGTCAAAGAGACAATCCCCCATCTACGCAGGTCCCAGGGCAGCATCATCTTTGTTTCCTCGGGGGCAGCAACCAAAGGCTACACCGCATGGGGTGCGTATGGCTCCTCAAAGGCTGCGTTGAACTCACTCTCCCAGCATGTTGCTGTTGAAGAGCCTAGCATCACCTCCATCGCCATCAGTCCTGGGCGTGTCGACACCGACATGCAGAAGGAGATCAGGGAGAAGGGGGTCGTGGCCATGTCCGAAAAGGATTACGAAGGGTTCAAGACCGCGTTCGAGGAAAGCAGACTCAACAAGCCCGAGTGGCCAAGCCACGTCATCGCGAGGTTGGCAGTCGCGGCCAAACCAGGACTGTCTGGGAAGTACCTCAGGTATGTTATACCACCACATCCGTGCGATACGCCTGACTAATAGAGACAGCTGGAACGCTCCCGAACTTGTCGAATACCGAGGGGAAGAGTAATATCTGTCTACAGGACGGTCAGCACACATTCACGCTGAAGGTTCTCAAAAACGTAGTGAAGAAGAGGCAAAGTCAGTCGAAAGATGAAAAGGCTTTATAGGTATCCACATAGGTGAATTCAGCATTAGCATGGAATATAAAGAGTTGCATCATATTGCCATGGTGTTGATCGTCGCAGAAGACGTCAAAGAGAGTTTTTGTTCCTACCTTTCAAGATCTCAAGCCTCGGTGCGACCAGTTGAACTGATCGCGCTGGTGCCTACACTCATCAACTGTTAGTTCGCGATAGGAGGCTCGTATTGTGTGTTGGCAGTATCGCGTTTTGCAGTGGTTCAGCAACTGATTGTCCGTCATGGGGTATCGGTATTGGAATGAAAATATTCGACATCATATGCGGTGGGAGAGGCGGAAGGATGGGGGCCATACAGAGAGTTCGAGCTACCGGCTGGTACTGCAAATTGTTAGCCACGAGTCCAGGACATACAAGGCTGACAAGGCGCGGAAATGTATAGGATCAGTCATGTCGTTTGGCTTGACGGTGTCTATCACCATAAATTGGTCTGATAGGGGCGACACGAATTGTTCATCATTTCGTGGTTGCGTTGGGGAAGAGGGAAAGAGGACTGCTTACCATACCAGCCGTCTCGGCGAAGAGGCATCAATCGATGCTGCGCATTGCGAACGGAGCATGCGCGTTGTGGAAGAGGAAGTGGGAGAAGAAGAAGCGCGTCGCGAAAGATATATAAAGGAAGGTCAATTTTTTCGGTGCGGAAGAACCAAGATGGAAGCTGGCCAGAGCTTTGGATTTTTTTTCTTTCAAAGTGGGGTCCATTCTGAACCTTGGCGGCCTGGCCCACGGGTGTGGCTGGGGCGCGCCACACGCAATGCTTGAGCGGGCGGCACCATGGGATCGAAACTGCTCAAGGGTAGTATAAAGATGGGACACCCTACGGCCTCGTCGAAAGAGAGGCCTCATTCTCGGCTCGCAATGCGCGTTAGCTTCACCCTCCGGACTCGCAGGCAACAGACTTTCCGAAGATTGTCGACATAGGACTGCGGAACATTTTGATAGGCCACGTCCTGCATTTTTTGGCGCTGCACGAATCCAACATCAAGCCCTCATCACTCAAGCCGCCTCCATCGGCCACAGCGGGGCCACGCGCCTTCCACCAGCAACTTGACATAATCATGTCGGACCATGAGTTTGGAGGTCAGTGTGACCCGAGCTATGATTACAGACTTTTCTTGTTGCATTTCGGGCTTGTTTTTGGGGGGAAGATGGTGTGTTTGTGGATAAAACGCGATGTCGTGAACCGCTCCTATGCTGTGTGTATTCAAGTGAATCACGAACAATTGGAACAAAACCATGCGTCGAGGAAGCAACGAGGAAATCTAGTGGAAGCTGCCTTCGTTGCCTCTTTTTTATGTGCCCCGACATCCGAGGCTCTCCTTTATCACACTCTCGCATTGCACATCCGCAACTTTCGATCTTGACTTTTCCCAACTAAAGCCGTCATCATGCCCCGGCTACCGGCCAGTACTAAATTCTGGGCGAACCATGATGATCCCCTTTCCAGTACTTGCAGTGCCCCGTCTTCTTGTCGCTTTGCCTAGCATCTTCTGAACTTCTGCTAACAATCTCGGCAGCTGCTGACGATCTCTCGCTCCCAAAGGGTACACACGCTCCTTCGGTCTGGCGGCGCGTAGCGTGCGGAATCATGCGGCATGATTACTGACATTGCAACAGCCACCGTCCAGAAGATTGTCAGCGAGATCCTCCCACCATCAGCAGGTGTAGCGTTCTCCAAGGAAGCACGGGATCTCCTGATTGAATGCTGTGTGGAGTTCATCACCCTTGTCTCTTCAGAGGCGAACGAAATCTCAGAAAAGGAGGCCAAGAAAACGATTGCCTGTGATCATATCACAAAAGCTCTTGAGCAGCTTGGCTTCTCCGACTACGTCCCTGCAGTGCTTGAAGCCGCCGCCGAACACAAGGAAGTCCAAAAGGTTCGAATCATGCCCCGCAGACAAGGCCAGCTGTTGACTTTACCAGGGACGCGAGAAGAAGGCAAATAAGTTTGAGTCCAGCGGCATGTCCCTCGAGGAGCTCGAGCGTCTTCAGGCAGAGCAGTTCGCCGCGGCTGCAGCACGGCACACATAGCTGCCATGTTTCACGGGCAGTATAGCGTATGAAACGTACATAGTGCCCAAGGGCGGCAGGGAGTTTTGTGTTCTGCATTTGCTAGGCGTTGGGCTTGTGACAGGAGAAGCGTTGCGGGGCGGATTTCTGTTGGCTACACTTCAATTGGCGAGGAGGTGGCTTGGGATCTTTAGCGAGCAGGATTACGGCGAAATGAGACGGGCGCTGTGGTTTCTCAGAATCCAAGTCATGCCTGTGCGGACTGAAAGGGCTCAGCATCCAGTTCTGGAGCTGGTCAACTCAACACCACAGCACGAATAGGGGCATATCTAGGATAATACAAGCTCTATGGTGGATTACCCTCACACTAATATGTACAACACCAGACGATGGCAAAACCCTTACGCGTGTGTGCGTTCTATGGTCAAGGGGGATTTAGTATCCCTCCTTACCCCACTTGTTGTATTTCTCGTGGAGGCTCTGTTCAACATCAGCTTTGTTGTTCGCAGATCCCGCCGAAGCGAGGAGGAGGGACGTAGAACAGTCCAGGGATACGCACCTTGGGGAGGTTGACGTCGGGAACGACCACAACGTTGACAGCGCTGGGTGCATCCTTGGGGGCGGCGCTAGCATCACCGCCGGGGTGATACTGGTACTTGCCCTCACCAGAGCCCGTCTCCCACGGCATGCTGCCCTTGGCGACGGCCACGGGGCTCTCGGAGGTTGACTTGGTGGGGCTGCGGCCTGTTGCGCAATGCGAGTCAGCGCATCAGCCAGTTTGCCTCTTGAAGGCGAGCTTACCGAAGTAGAAACCGGCACCAGCGAGTGCGGCAACCATGACACCACCCAGGATCTGCGTTGAGTGTCAGCCATAACTTCGACCACCTCCAAAGCATCATCAAACGCCCAATGTATTCCCGGAGAACCCGTTGTTCGGGAATTCGAGGAGCATCTCGGGCTTGTGGATATGACGCACCGCGATCTCGGGGTTCTTCTTGGTTTCGCTCTTGAGGGCCTCCTCGCCAGTGGTCAACCGGCGGGCGGTGGTGGTAAAAGCGCGGCGGGCGACGAAGGATGCCATTCTGATCGAGTTGTGCCGGTGGCTCTAAACGTGGAGTGGATTTGAGCTGGTAGCTTGGTGAACTGCGGGTATGAAGCTTTCCAGATGTGATGGTACGACTTTCGTCAGAACCAAGCTTAGAGCTTGGCATACCTTACCTAAGCAAGTGGTCCGATTGGCCAATCAGCTTCACGTGCACCACCAGCTGTCGCCGGCTGTCGGCTTCCTTTCGGCGTGCCGGATGGCAAAGGGGGGGAAGTGGAGAGAGGCAAGGATCCGGTTTGTACCTGCATTCACCTGGGAACGCTAGAAATTCAAGAGGCAGATCAAGCTACAAAAGTACATCAATCGAAAGTCTCCTGAGTTGCTATTTTCAGTCAACCATGATGCTACGGATATATTCGTGCTGGAAGTTCGCGCTTGGAGAGAATCGGTGCCGCTGGCACGCCGCCCTGTCCAGGTTCTCCCCCACCAAGGTTAGTGTGCTCGGCTCCCGCAAAAGAAATGAGCGGCGCAGGGGCCAGCGAGAGCCCGCGGGTCCTCCACCACCGCGCAAAAGAAACCATTTCCAACCGCCTTGATTCACCTTGAGAAAGGGGAGGCGCAACATCCCTCTTTGCCCCCAACTCTTCGTCTCTCTCTTCATCCCCCACCACTCTGTCGCCATTCTCTTCTCGCGCTCCTTTTCTCAACAATACCGTGACAGCATATCAAACTTGCTTGATAAGCCGGTTCATGTGGAGCGAACCGTCATTTGTGTGACGCGCTTTGACCTCGATCGAACGGCCACGACCACGCCTCCGAGACAAACGGAGCTTCTCCTCTTTCCTGTTCCAGAGATCAACGGCTTTTCGCCGCTTCCACCGCAGTCGCTCTCTTCCGTCAATTCGCCATGTCGGGTCGTGCATAAGGATATCGTCGATCGAGTTACCAAACCAGCTCACAGCTTGGGTCCGGTCGCCCCAGAGTACTTAAGCCGCGATGGTCTCTCCGGAGGCAGCGGCGCGAGCGGCCTCTCCGTCCAGCCAGGACGATAGTTTTCCTCAATACCCTCAGTCCGACGCGCGAGGCCCACCGAGCATCATATCGTCACGAATGACAGACATTGCGACGGACGATGGGGGAGAGTCCGATGCACCAAGAGGAGGAGTCGCTGGGAGCCAAAGGCGAAGCGGGTTTTATCATTCGGATGCGTCGCGGCCCGGGACTGCCCGTACGGGCATTTCCTCCAGAGGGCCACCCCAACCCCTGCGGCGCGGGCTTTCTGGGAAGAGAATAAGCGGCACTGGGAGCACGTCGGGCACGCCCTTGGGACAACGTCCCGCCAGTGCGGCAAGTCGAAGCCATGTCCCCTCGCTGACATCGCATGCCTTCTTCCGCCCTATGAGTTCGCAACGACTCCAAGCCCAGCGAGGCGCAACAAGACCGCCGACTCTGCATCGACCCCAGGTATCGTCAACACAGAGCGCTCTGAGAGAAGATATCGACGCCGCAGTACGGCAAAGCGTCATCTCGAACCCCGGCGGTATTGGGGCGCATCTGGCTAGTGAGCCTGAAACACGTCCACCGCCCTCGAGAGGCACCGAAATGACCGAGATGGAAACCGTGGACCGCATCACGGCGAATACCAGCCCTACTCACGGGCATTATGCAACCACCAGCATAGCCGACAGTGTCCGCCCGCTGCAGAGGAAGCAACCAGACGGGAGAAACCTCACAGTCAGAGTGGATAAGAATCCGAAAGGGGGGAACCTCCCGACTCCTGTTCGAACGCCTCGCTCATTCAGGTCAAGCTTCCTGATGCCAGCAACACAAACAGGCTCAAACCGGGAGATCCAAGGCGGGGAAAAGCTGGAGTCAGTTGCTTCCTCGCCTCAACTTCCGCCAGATAACCAAGAGAGCAAACAACCTACCAAGAAGGAAAAGATCAAGTCCAAGTTTGGCTATAACTACCAGTATTTTGAAGGCAATACAGTGTTTTGCCTCGGTGGTCGGTTACAAAACGCCAAACACCGCCCTGTCAACATAGCAACAGGGTCTTTTGTTGTCATTCCAGCGATTTTATTTTTTGTTTTTTCAGCGCCGTGGATTTGGCACCACATTTCACCAGCGATACCCATATCATTTGCCTACGTTTTTTACATTTGCATATCCTCTTTTCTCCATGCATCCAGCTCTGATCCCGGAGTAAGTCAAGGAATTCGTCTGGATCCTCAAAATGCTAACGCTCATGGCAGATTCTCCCCCGAAACGTGCACCGCTTCCCACCGCCCGAAGAGAATGAAGATCCTCTTCGACTAGGCCCCCCAACTACCGACTGGACCCTCGTCAAATCCTCGGAGAAGTCCACGGCTGCCATGGAGGTGCCGACCAAGTACTGCAAGACTTGCAACCTATGGCGCCCGCCGCGCGCTCATCACTGCCGCCTATGCGACAACTGCGTGGAAACCCAGGATCACCACTGTGTGTGGCTGAACAACTGTGTTGGCCGCCGCAACTACCGCTACTTCTTCGCGTTCATCAGTTCGGCCAGCTTGCTTGGTCTCTACCTCTCGGGCGCTTCGCTAGCACAGCTCCTCGTCTATGCAAAGCATGAGAACGTATCGTTCAGCAGCGCAATCGGGCATTTCCGTGTGCCATTCGCCATGTTTGTCTACGGATTTGTTGGCTTCCTCTACCCTGCCTCATTGATGGGATACCACGTGTTTCTCATGGCTAGGGGCGAGACAACACGCGAGTATCTAAACTCGCACAAGTTTTTGAAGAAGGACCGATATAGGGCATTCACACAAGGAAGTTGGATCATCAACTGGTTCATTGTGCTTTGTCGGCCAAGGCCGCCAACGTACTACGGGTTTAAGGGCGGGTATGTCGCAGGCGATCAGCGGTTCGGCAGTGGAAAAAAAAGCGAGGCCGCCAAACAGCAGACCCAAGGGCGGGAAGAGGGCAAGGATGGAATGGAAATGCAAGATGTCAAGGGCGGAAACCAAGGGTTCATGGGGCCCGTGGCTTTGAGGGGAAACGGTGCATCCCAAAATCCTGGAACGATGGTGTAGACCAGACGGGTTGGTAAGCGTTCGACATTCCCTTGGATGCCATGCATAGATCTTGTTCCCGTGTTTTCTTTGTTTTTACCGTCTGTCTTACTATGATGAGCCTTTTTTTTTGTTGTTGTTCACGACGAGCTGTTTGATGAAGGTCGTCGTCCATACAGCCAATTAGAGTCGCGAGAGAAAGGGGTTGAACGGTCCCAAGCCAGGACATTTGACCCTCTCTCTGGTACTGTACATAATGTTTGGTTTCACATTATACCCGTTTGTCGTTGGGGAGTGTAAGTAGGAGTGCAGAAATACATGGTTGGCAACACCAGACTATGGTTTTTTTTTTTTTTTTCAGAAGTCCCGCCTACCAGGATTGTCAGACTATACATTCGGTAGATAGGCCACACGACGAGACTCAGCAGCTTAGGAATCACGTACGATGCCTTGAAAGATTTCAACGGCTGCTCGAGTGCATCCAATGCGACCCGATTGCCTGCTCCAACACCCACAGTTTTAAGCCCCCCACAACAAGTTGTAGACAAGCTGTAGAAAATAATCATACCCAATAACCATCGACTTATAATATATGTACGTAGTTCTCACCGACATCTATACTTGCCGTCGTGGTTGTTGTCGTTCTTCCGACATTAGCAACTTTTACTTTTCGATGTTAAATCCAGAATTGTCGTGACGCAAAAACTGGGCCCAAGCGGAACTCCGACCCGCAACCATGAAAACGCTTCCCACCCCAACGGAGGTCTTTACCAGAAGAAAGGCCGAGATAATCGCCAAATTATCAGTTCCCGACGAGGAATACGCCGATGCGTCACCAAAGGGTTCGGTCGACGCCGGCATCCGCCAGCTCATTGACGAGCTCAACCGGCAGGAGGGCCTAGTCACCACCAGCAGTTGCGCGGGTCGGGTTAGCGTTTACCTGGAGGGTCGGAAATCCTCAACCTCCGAGGTTGCAGATGGTGCAGAGGACAGAGTCCAGAGCTCGGCGGGCGGGAAGGGTGGCGGAGAGTGGCTCTACGTCTCGCATGACCCCTTGGATGAGCTTGATTCGGGATCACGATATGCGGAGGTGTTTGGCGTCAGAGTAGATGCCAGTTCAGCGGTGGCTGCTGGTGCGGTGGATTTGTCGGAGAAGAGGCTGATCCACTTCAAGTTTGAGCCCATGGTAGGATTCCATCTTTCATGATACAGATATGAGAGGAGCTAACATGAAGTTGCAGATCCTTCACGTTCTTACCGCATCCCTCGAACATGCCCAACTTGTCATTCAAGCCGGCATGGAGGCTGGCTTCCGAGAGTCAGGGGCCGTGGGTATTCTTGCCCGGCGGCCAGAGGAGACCGCGATGCCAATGGTCGCTGTGCGGTCCATGGGGTTAGCTTTCGAATCTGTGATAGGAGTTGAGACGGAGGACGCAGAGGGTGGTTCCAAGCGGGTTTGCATTGTCGATAACTCGGGCTACTTGACAATGCTCGCCCAGATTGCAAACAAACGGTTTGCAGAAAACCAGAAGCGTGTAGCTCGCTTCCAGACTGCCTTGAAGGCGGCGTTCATGCCCAAGAAACCACCCGGATGGGAAGATGCCGAGACGAGAAAGGAGCGCAAGCGACAGGAAGGGCTCCGGCGCAAGGACGAGTTGAAGAGCAGGACCAAGCCAACAGAGGAGGGATTAGATCTCGGCGTCGTTCTTCAGGAACCTGATGTCCTCTAACATATCAAGGATACCGTGGCCAAGCCTGATTTAACTAGCAACACCAGCGTCCCGACGAATAAAAGTCACCCGTAGTCTGTTGGTATCATGGCCGCCGGCCAACGAACTTCAAAGCTTGTCGTCCATGATCAGATTGTCCCCGTCTATGCAGCTTTTATCCCGAAGCTCCCCCGTGCCCCAGCGTATGATACAATTAACAATGCCCACCCGGACCCTTAAAGTGTAAGCCCCTTCCGGCCACCTAGCTCGCAGCTTTGTCAACCCAGCCCTTCTCCAGCCTCCTCACCTCCTCCTTGAACGCCTCCACCTCTTTCCAGCAGTCCAATGGCCGTCTGTCGTGCTCCCGCAGGCAGCGAACCACCTCACTGCGCGCAGCCTCGAGACTATCGGGCAACTGTCGGACATTCTTGCGCTCATCCAGTTGGGCGCGCAGCGCCTCGACCTCCTTCGACACAGTGTATCGAGTTATCCCGCCCTTGAGTGACTCGTCCGCCTCCGCCGCCTCAGACAACTTCTGCTGTGCCTCCTTGAGGGCCTGAGCCTCCTCGGCGCGGATACGCTTGAGCTCAGCTGCGACGCGGGTCTGGACCTCGAGTTCGAGCGCTTGTTGGCGGGAGACGTCGGTCTGTGCAAGTTTGAATGTCAGAAAATGCTTCGTGGTTGTTTAGCTAGTATTTCTCGAACCTCGGGGCTGGACTGAAGAGCAGAGTTGAGGTCGCGGGAGGTTGAGCTGGAGAGCGGCGTTAGCTTGCATTCTGGAAAGATTGAGAGCTCGGGGGGAACCTTACAGATGCCACACCTCCGGAGCAGAGCCCGGGGCTGGCCGGGAGAAGCCAGAACCCATGATGTAGGTGGTCAATTGAACGCTTTGCTGGGCTGGGCTGCTCCGCTCTGGTTCTGGTGCGGAGTTTCGAGTCAATCGGTCGTTTGCACTGGCGGACCAAGTTCGTGATGCCCGGCTCGCCGGTTCCTGGCGTTGAATTCCCGCGCCAATGGAAAATTCCGGGCAGGGATTAGAGCTGTGCGCCGCACCGTGCTGGCACGGACCAACCACCAGCCTTGTTGGTGCAAAATTGAACCTATCAAGGTTGTGCCCTTGCTCCCGGATCCAAGTTTGTCCCAGCACGTGTCGAAAGCTCAAAATGCCACACCTTGACTCTTGATTGCCTTGTTTACGGTCTTGGGCACACGGGCAAGCAAATCCTCAGAGCACGGAGCCAACACCAACAAGATCGCTGTCCATATTCGCCCGGAATTTGATCACCGATCGCTTGTCCAGTCTCCGTCATTCTCAGACCATCACCAGAAAAGTCTCCGTTGGTGCGCCATTTGAGGACCTGCAAACAATCTCAGATGCTACGAAGGTGCTCGCTGAGGACCCCGGTATTCCAGGTCCCTGACGGTACTGCGTGCATAATGGTACCGCAGGATAAACGACGCGAAGCTGCCAATCTACTGGCAGCGACTGCTCGAGGTAGATGATCTCGGTAGGGATAACCGGAGGTGGGCCGGATCGGACTCCCGATATCTCCGGCTTCAGAGCCAGCGGCCCCCAGTCAGCACGAATGCGATGTCTAGTAGTAATCAATCTCGCTGGTCTCTGCCGCGCACACCAGATCCAACCCAATGTCCCGAGCATCTGCGCCGACGCGCGGGCGGCCGATGATGATACCGCCGATGTAGAGAGCGTCGATTGCCCGTGTTTACTCCGACGCAACCACGTACGGCGCGGCATCACCCAGCCGGGGCGCCGCCGCGCGCAGCCAAGTCCGTCAACACATCTGCGGTTCCCGCACACCCGATTACGCGGAGGCACCCTGCAAACCAACCCCAAACGTTCCCGTGGCGTCCAAGCATTGCGGCCCACACAGCAGCGCGGATTGCAGGACTTCCTCGCCGCTCAGGGCGTCTACCTTGTTCCTCGCGCGCGGACACACCGGTATTCCAAGAAAACGATAGCGGATTTAGTGCTGAACTTGAACGGCGTCTCAATGCGATTATCACACAACAGATATGTAGACGTGCCAGCCGCCGACGAATGGCCTGCAGGACGCACACCACCAGAAGTTAAAGAGAAGCGCGAGGCCGAGTTGAAGGCGCTGGACGAGGGTGAGGGCAGCAACAATGATGGCGACGAAGGCAAAGGTGGTAATAATATTGGCTAGCCCGGGGGCCACCGATGTCTGCCAAGAATGTGGGGGGCAAGAGTTACAGCAGCACGGTTAGGAAAGAAACGAGGACTAGCAGATGGTACCAACGGCCCAGGCGATGAGCTGCGGAAACGCAGGCGGGTAGAAAAGACGGATGAGATGGAGAAGACGGCTGGCAGGAACGGCCACTTGTCGCGGAGGAAACCATACAAGAAGTGAGATCTTGGCCCAATCCTCATCTGGGTTCGCGAAGCCGCTGAAGTCGCCGCCGGCATGGAGGGCGAGGGTCAGTTCGCTCTGGTAGTAGACTTCCTCGTGCTTCCATCGCTGCCTCAGGGTCTGCTCGGAGTCCTGTTGTTGCAAGTTCGGGAGGCATCGGAATTTCACCGCACACCGCGGGCATTTCAATTTATATTTTGGACCGTAAGTATGGATAGCATGTGACTCACTCTTCCACATTTTTGGCACGTTGGGACCCCCCCCCCCCCCCATTTGAGACCACCACTACGACTTCTTACAGCTCGTAGCTGCGGTTGGTGAAGTTGAGGGGCAATCTCTTCTTATTCAACCCTTGCGACTTACGAGCTGGCACCGGCGATTCTTTGCCGGGCTCGATTTGCCGCTCGACAGCGTCCCGAACCATGCTGTTCTGTGATGACCGCATCGAGGTGCTGTTCAAGTGTGGCAACGAATTGGTCATCGTAGGCTTCCTGAGATACCGGTGTGCCCGCGCGAGGAACGAGGTGGGTGACGAGACACTAGGCAGCTGCATATCGAGAGAGATAGAAATTCAATTGCGACAAGCACTGGATGTATCTCTAGTGCTCGTCGCTCTCTTGCACCATGATGACATGCCCGGCCCCCCCAATAACGCTCGCTCGTGTCACGCCTCGCCATCTTCAAGATACTCCAACCGTCGTCTCTTCGCCCGGGAGAGATTCTGGTAGCAATGGGCCCCGGGTGCTGGAGGGCCTTGTCGATGCCAGGGCGCTGCGCATAGTTGTTCGCCGCCCAGCGGTATCTCACCATCTCAACAAAGAGGCCGCCAACTGCTTATTCCGAGGCCGTCAAGAAGGTGATCTTAGCCTTGCGACCAAACGTCGACGTGAAGGAAAAGGCGAACAGGATATCGACCCCCGGTGAACAGCCCGCGCCGGGTAGCCCATCAGAGCTTCAATCACCCTCAGCCAATGCATCAGTTCAACACGCAGATACCGACTCAGCTCCGGAAACACTGGCAAGAACCCTTTCCTGAAGACCCCCTGTTTGAGACTGCACACACGCGGTCTCGCGAGGCTCAGTACAAGGACTGTTCAGGGCTGTTAGGCGATGGTTAGTAAAGTATTTTCACAGCAGGAGAAACACGGAAGAAGGCAAAGGCTAGATATTTGAAGCATTCTGGACAGTGGGCTCTGGGATTACGGGGTCCAGGCCCGGGCCCTGGATCCGGACCCTGAGCGTTGGTGATCCAAGACAGGGGAAGTAAACAAACGCTACAAACCCTAACCCTACTCAATGTGCACCTCCCACTTGGACAGCCATTGCAATGCCCAATGCAAAACGGGGGTAGAGTGTTGATAGAAACTTACGTTGAGGCAAAATACAGCAGCACGGATCCGTCCGACACCAGCCCGTCGCCCAGCGCGGTTCCCTGCACCGTGGTCAAAGCCCACGCTGCCCGCTTCCATGGGTCAGCTTCAGAGTGCGGATTGAACTGAGTGCCATGGTAAAGCCGTTTCCCTGACGTACCATCGCGCTGGTCCCAATCCACCGTCCTAAGCTCGAATCAGGCAGGCCTGCAGCCGTGGATGAGTTTGAGCCCCTCCACATTCTAAGCGGAAGGGCATCAGGCCTAGGAGTCTTCGAACTGTGCTCATGGTTACATATACAGAAGGGTTTAATGGTACCGTTCGACGTCGCAACACTCCCACCTGCTCGGCCGGCAGCTGACTATCCAATTAGATTTGTAAGGGACTTATGCACCTAATGGGTAGGAAAACTTACTCTCCAACCACAATAGATATCCAAGTTAACACGCATGCGAACAAGCAGGGTCCCGGCACCCGCAGGTCACACTCCCTTATCCCCTTATCCCCTCATTTGCAAGGCGATGCTCAACAGATCGCCCAGCTGCGTCGACCCGTCCTCCCGCACGACCCCATCCTCCAGATCCCTAAGGATAGCCTGGATGTAATCTCCAGCGCCCGAGAGGTGGAGTATGTGGCCGATGACAGAGTGAAGTGCGAGAAGCCGCTCCGATGGAGGGTCAATTGACGGATGCGGGTATAATGTCCTCGTAACAGGGAACTGGTTTGAGAAAGGGAGAAAGCTGTTGATACGATAGGTATGCGGAGGAGCGTCTGCGCCTGCTATACGCTCGAAGTAGATATGGAACTGCCCAAAACGCTGGTGCATCTCAAGGCTGAGGGTAATGGCGTTATACGGCCGGTGCATATTGGTGCCTTCGATCACATGCATCACACCACTATCGAACATGTTGAGGATGGCAAGAGCGACTCCCCTCGACTCGTTCTGCTGTGAATTAGTATAACCCCATATGAAAGGGAATGTGCTCCAAACCAATTCGCCATTCTCCTCCTTTGTCAAAGCATGGGGGAGGATGTGCGCTACCTCAAGACCTCCATTGTTGCTCATATCGAGTGGATTTCCATCATCGTCTATAGCCGGAGGTCGCCTCAATCGTTCCAGTGCCTCCCTGATGTCAAAGGTGTGCGTAATAACGCAGCGATGACGGTCACGGGTAAGACAGGAGCCCTGCAGGGCTGACAAACGCTCAGGTGTTCCTATAAAGTCTTGTATCCGTTGTTTATCTTCCTGGGTTTGGGCTTCCTGCACAGCAGCGTGGTAGATGGGAGATGGCTGAGGCGTCTTGTTCGTGGTCGCTCATACTGTCAAATGTTAGCAAGAGGCTAGCAGGCCGGGAAATAGACATACGAGGGAGGAAGAAATTGGCCACAAGAAACTCGGCAAAACCGAACACCGCCTCGCGGAAATCTGCTATTGCGCTGTTGTCGCTGATGAGGTTGACATTGTCGTCGTCGAGCATCCCAATGGCGAGAGATCGGAAAAAAGCCCCAAGAAACCTGTCCTTCGACTCCGGGGAACGCGCATATTCGAATGTGAGGCGAACGAGGGCTGGGCGGTTGTACCCTTCGCCGTATCTAGGAACTGGCTGCTCAACAGCTTCGAAGTGACCAACGATACGACGGAACCTGCCAACTGCCTGTGCGCGCTCCTGCTCGTTTGCGAACAAGGGTTCGGCGGCGGAAAAGCCAATCAAGCCCTCCAGGGACGACTGGTGACGGTGCAGCAGAGCCACCATGGATGTGGTTGAAAAAGGCGGAAACTTCGCCCTCTCGGGGAAGTAGAAATAGAACAAAGCTGGTGAAGCGGCAGAAGGTGGACTGTGGGGGCGGTCCCTGTGAGCGCAGCGTATGTCCACGGGTCGGAGGCGCTACCGCAGCGCTTGATTAGGAGCTGTGGCGTCCAGCTTGCCCACTGTCAGGCCGCTGTTGATGGCACTGCGTTCAGGGTAGGGTATGGCTCCGACTTTGCACTCGCGGACACAACAAGTAAATGTTGATACTCGGCTTCCGGCGGTATCACAATAACGAGGGCCGCTGTATCGTCTTTTCTAGGTCACTAGGACGCCGGACTGCAAATTGCCTTCTTATAAGGAATAATACTGCGTCAACGGACTAACGTGATGGTGACTTGCAAGGCCGTCAGCAGCGCTGTCATGAACACCTTGATTATGTAATTGCGTGCTCGACGCATGACGCAGCAGCCCGCCCCGACTCACGATCGCACAGGGCCGTAAGTCACTGTCAATTTTTAGGGAGCGGGGCCATGGAGTCCCTCTGTCATGGGCCGCCAACGAGAACCAAAGCACAGGTCAGATCCGGTCAGATCGGTGGTACGATCGGTGGGTAGGTGGGTTCCTGCCTGTTTGTGCCATCTCACCTCTGCCCCCCATGTCTATTTCTATTCTGGTGCTTGACCCTGCCTGTCTCGGAAACACACGACAGGTGCGTTCTTGGCGACAGAAAGAACACATCACCGGTAACAAAGCTTCGTCTAGAAACGGAACTGAAATGGTGGCAAATGCACTAACAGGCTCAAGGTTCGAATCGTGCTCGTATCATGACGAAGAGGCGTTTTGCGCAACAGCACTACCATTGTGACGCATACAAACTAAAAAGTTAAATTCGCTGGGCATGCCCTTACCTTTAGGTATAAATAGATAGCCTGCCCAAAAAATGTTGCCCACCCCCTTCCCCCCCCCTCAGCGGTGCTTGTTTTCCTCATCCGAAGACCTCGGATAGTCGTAACAGAGCTTCATTGGGGGACACCCTAACCACTACACCACAAACTACTTGGATAATGATGATTGGAAGCAAGCTGCTCCAAACGAGTTCAAGTACCTACCCCAGAGATCCTGGGAAGGTGTCAGGTGCAGTCTGCAGAAGGATCTGGGGGCATTGCAAGGGATCTGGGGGAGTTGCGAGGGATCTGGGGGAATTGCGAGGGATCTGGGGAAATTACTCACGACGTCCTACATTGGTGTCGTATCGGAAACGATGATGAAAGCATACTATAGGCCGCAGTCTGACCCTCTTGCTTTGCAGGGACAGAAAAGCAGTTCGGCCAGCTGAGTTTCCTGATTTTTCGTTTCCTGCGCACTTTTGCTTCATAAGCACATTCGTCCATTGTTCATCACATCGTTCACCTTTCACCCCACTTGTCTGCTGTAGGACGTTTTTCATCCATCAGATCATTTTCAACCCATTCCATCCACTTGTCCGTTTTCTCCATCCATTCGTCCATCGCTGCAGGACGTTTATCTTCAGCCTCTATCTATCTATAGCCACAGCATGTTCATCTTCAACACTTATCCGTTCTATAACTACAGGACATTCATCACAATCTGCTCCGTTCCATGGCAGACATTCATCTTCAACCCCAATCCGTTCATCGCAGACGTTCATCTTCAGCCCCAATCTGTTCCGTTACCCCAGGGACGTTCTTCATCATTTTTAACCCCGTTTCGTGCCCGGCTGGAGTGAATAAACTTGTCTCATTTCGTGTCCCTGGAGCGGATAAGTTCCTCTAGATAGCCAGCAGGCAGAAAAAGGGCCTGTGTAAGGTTAACGTCAAATCCGCCTTACCCATTCCTTCAGGATCAGAGGATTGAGAGAATTGATTGGACCTATTAGTTGACTACTCACCTGGTAATGCATAACTGTTACGGCCTGATCCAGGGGATGCCTGGCGAATACAGACCGTAGGGACGGACTCCCAAAGACGTTAGGGGCAGAATGACTGGGCGAAGGCTAGCACAACCCTCAGGGTTAATACACTGTAAATCAGGTCGTAGTACCAGAGGTTTCAAACAAATAGTACTCTGAGAACAATGGATTCTCGCGACCGAATCTTAGAAAGCTCAATCGAGCGCCTCTCTACACCAGACACCGCCCCACGCAACCAGTGCCTGTCGTTTCCTGGATTTAGATGCTCATCACTGGATCGCTGTGCTGGTAGGTAGGACAGCGCCGTGTCTACCTCATCTTGTCTCGGCGGCGGTGAGCGCACATGTGCGAATGCAGGAAATGACTAGCGGAAGGTCGAGCACAGCATTGCTTTGTGTCGGTTACTGAGCCGATTGCCCCCGCCCCGTCGTCCCGAAAATGTGGCAGGAAGGAACGTTCGGACGTGAGCAGAAAAGTGGCCGGAAGTTCCCTGTCGTAGGGATTCTGCGCCGCGAAGCCGCCAATCATGGCCATTGCGATAGCCACTGGCCTCCTTACTCTCGCCTCCCTCTTGGCGTTGTGCCTGGCTCCCTGCAGCGAGCGTTCGTAGCGGCGATTCTGTGGAGAGAAACGACAAACGCCACTGGTCAAACCGCAAAGCGAAGAAACACAGGGCCAATCGGCGACCAGGACTGGGCGGTGGCACCCGCTTCTGAATCCACCGCCAGAAGCCTGCACCCAACCAAAGCGCTGGGCTGAGCTCCTCTGCCCCTGAACACCAGAACCCAATCCCGACCTCGTCAGGTCCGGTCTGGCCGCGGCCATGATAGGATCTCGCGGC
Organism: Cercophora sp. LCS_1; assembly: GCA_036250225.1. NCBI lineage: Eukaryota > Fungi > Ascomycota > Sordariomycetes > Sordariales > Lasiosphaeriaceae > Cercophora > Cercophora sp. LCS_1. The sequence goes on from JAPZLL010000034.1 coordinate 195,474, forward strand.
CTGACCAGGGCATGATGCCCACGATGCCCACAATGCCGGTGACCCTAGGCCTGCAGCTACTTGGGAAGCTGGGAGCGCATGGTCGGTTGGTTGAGGTCAACGGATAGGCGGAAGCTAGGTGTCACTCCACCGGTGTTGTCGTACGGTCAAGAGCTCAGGGGAAATAATGCCCTGCTTCTCGGAGGGAGCCGTTTTCTCCCTCACGTTCCTTTTAAACCTCACTCTGACCAAACCTCGTTAGTCTTTCCGAGTTTGTTACTCTGTTTCCCAACGTCTTTCTTTTCGTTTGCGGCCAGCAAGGTGTTGAGCTCCGTTGTCCTGCGCATCAAGGCCGCAAGACACTGTACGGCTCAAGATCCCCGCGTTCCATTCCATTCGTTTGCTGACGTCTCGACGTCGTCTTACATTCCAGCCTGGCGCGCAAAGTCACACTGATTCTAGCAAAATCACGCTCTTTTGATCAACCGGGTTCAATAGCTATTGCCCGGATACCTTGGACAGAGGAAAGAAGCCCAGCAGCTCACCTTGACCCTTACCCCGCCAACATTGTTCACGAGCGCCCTCCTTTCAGTGAGCCCATTGACAAACTTTTCACGCGGTTACCACTATTGTAACCAACCAAACTTGAATCCACACGACCGACCTCAGGCGCGCCTGCCTCGTCGCAACTTCCTTGCCGAGAACACCAGATTGAAACAGCTTCCGGCGCCAACCAACTTCTGCCAGCAATTCTCAAGACCCTTGAAGAATCACCACAAAGCAAACCGGCGCATAACCGCACAACCGGGGCTCAGGCCCGAGTGTGTCCGCTTTGTCCTAGACGGCGTCTTCGACAATACAATTGCGTTGTCTCGACAATCAGGCGCCTATTGTTCCTACCTGGAGTCTTTGTCGTCTGCGCACAATAGTGATGCCTAACGGTTCTAAAATCATTCAATAACACGGTGAGTCCTTCTCGAGGTTGCGCTGGAAACCTCGAGCACTCCAGCTGCTTCAACTCAAATTGTTACTTGCGTGCTGACAGGTCAGCTCCAGAATCTCACAACCCTCACCCACAATGGATTTCGCTCGGCGGCTTTTGGCCGCTTCCCAAGCCAACACACCAAGCAGAATCCTGCGGATAAGAAACGAAGCGCATGCTGTAGCAATACCGAATCCTACCATTGCCCCCTTCAACACCGGCCTTAACGGGGTCAACCAGCCAATGAACTACCTCGTCACCGACTTGCTGTGGTGGAGTCTGGGAATCCTGGCCCTCGTCATCCTCAGCATCAGGATCATCGAACTGGCATGGGCGAGGCTGCGTCTTGTCTCGGCCATGTCTGTGTCCGGAGATAAGCAGGGCTTCTGGAAAGTAACGCAGTGGAGCTGGATGCCCTCGATCAAGAAGAACATCCTCTACGCGCCCCTCTGGAATAAGCGTCACAACCGGGAAATTCGGCTCTCGAGTGCTATCAACGTCGGGACCCTTCCCTCAAGATTTCACACGCTCATCCTGGCTGGCTACCTTGCAAGCAACCTCGGGTACATGCTCATTCTCAACTGGGCCACCAAGAACAAGTATGAGCTTTGCGCCGAGCTCCGCGGTCGGTCCGGCACTCTCGCCTTGGTCAGCATGGTGCCGCTCATCATCTTCGCCGGCAGAAACAACCCCCTGATCGGTCTCCTGCAGGTCAGCTTTGACACCTACAACCTCCTTCATCGCTGGATGGGCCGTGTTGTTGTTCTGGAGACGGTGATCCACTTTGGCGCTTGGGCTTACGTTCAACTGGCCGACGGTGGGTGGGCGAGCGTGAGGCAAAAGGTGGTTCACGACGTCTTTGTCACCTCCGGCACCATCGGGACGCTCGCTATGGTCATTCTCCTGATCCTTTCCCTCTCTCCAGTCAGACACGCGTTCTACGAGACCTTCTTGAGCAGCCACATCCTCCTCGCGGTCATCATCTTCGTCGGAACGCTTGTTCACTGCGTTTCTGCGACCGTGCCCGGCGGCCTTCCGCAGCTCCCGTGGATCATCGCCATCTTCATTTTGTGGATGCTCGAGAGGACTGCCCGCATGTTCCGCCTGGCGTATTGCAACTGGTCGAGCCGTGGGTTCACGGAGGCTGTCATTGAGCCCATGCCCTGCGAGGCCTGCCGCATAACGATGCACCTTCCTCGTTTCGTTGATGTGAAGCCCGGCCAGCACGCCTACCTTCGGTTTGCCGGCATCAGCCCTTTCGAGAGCCACCCCTTCTCGATCGCATGGCACGAGCACCAGTACAAGGATGTTCTCCCCATCAACGAAAAGGACAAGAACGGGCTCCGCACCCCGGAAACCACCACTGTCTCGTTCATCATCAGCGCCCAGACTGGATTCACCCGGAAACTCTACGAGACCGCAACCAGCACCGAGTCACAGACTATCAAGATGCGAGCGGCGTTCGAAGGGCCCTATGCTGGTCACCACAGCCTTGACTCGTACGGACACTGCGTCCTGATCGCAGGCGCCTCTGGCATCACCCACCAGCTCAGCTATCTCAGGCACCTGATCGATGGGTTCAACAATGGCATCGTCGCTACCAGGCGGGTTACCCTGGTCTGGATCGTCCGCGATTACGATGCGCTGGAGTGGGCGCGGCCGTGGATGGATAAGATCCTTCGCATGCCGGGTCGTCGCGAGCTCGTCCGAATCAAAGTCTTCGTCACACGACCTAGGAGCGTGCAGCAGATTATGAGTTCCAGCTCGACAACAGTACACATCTTCCCCGGTCGGCCAAACATTCCCATGCTCCTCGGCAAGGAGGTTCAGGAGCAGATGGGGGCAATGTGTGTGACCGTCTGCGGACCCGGTGGGCTAGCCGACGACGTCCGCGATTCCGTGCGTAAGGTGCAGGATCAACGACATGTCGTCGACTTCATCGAGGAGGCTTTCACATGGTGAAGCCTGTCGATTCCATTCCTTCTTTCCTCGTTCATTTTTCGCCAGCATTGGCCAGGCCCCCGGCATACATACAAATTATATTCTATTCCATACGTTCCAGTGATATCCGGAGGAGATTTTGCTTTTCGTCTCATGTTGGGTTGTGAAGGTTGAGGATATGCATCGGACGCATTCTAAGGGCTGGCGTGTTTGAGTGTGTGTATATGTTTTCCACGTCCATAGAGTTCATCTGGGAGCTTGCGGGACATTGTGTATATAGCCCGGCAGTATCCGTACATAGACTACGCCAATAATGCGCTAGAAAGAGACCTACGGGGTCCTAACTGCATTACCTTCGATCCCACAACTCTCATGGTGAAATAGGACTGAGGATTTGACAATACGGTAGCCAAAGATGTGCTTCTCGATCCAGATGCAGAGAGGGGGAGAGACCAGACGCCTACAACGCTTTACTCACGTAGATCATTCGGCATTTCGTTAGCAGATCATCAAGCAACCCCTCCCGGACTCACACCTCGCCTCTCTGGTTAAACGGCGATCGACTCTCGCCATCTCCTGGGGAAATTGTTGTTGGCCATAAAGCGGCAGGCCACTTACATGGAGGACGTTGGAGGGCCGGGGAAGGCTCGTTGCAGCGGTTGAATAGGTACATATGCGGCCCGGTTCTCCCACCACCACCCCCCCCCCCCTTTTGTCCGGGATACCTCATGTGAACAGCAAACGGGACGCCAAGGAAGCGGCAGGACCAACGGCAGGCAGTGGGATCAGATTGCCGAGGCCGTCTGGGTTACGTCTGGGTTGGGGTTGAGTTTCGCAGTTTCAACTCATCGGTCAGTGAGCCCAAGATACTAGTAGCTTGATCATGTCGTCGGATGCCGTACGATTCAAGACGGGTGCTCGTTCCACAAAGGTAGGCACAAAGGTAGGCAGTCCGCACTGTTTGGTCGATTGGTTGTCGGCCGGCATCAAAAACAGGGCGCAGAGCCTTGTCAAGACCAAGCCATTTGGGCCGAGTGGGATGCGTGCAGCATCGCATTGATGCAGGTGATGCAGCCCCCCTTCGATTCTTGGTGGTGGTGGCCTCCACGTTTTCGAAGCGTGGGTGCAGACGGGGGTATCCGAAGTTCGGTTTCACACGGCCGTTGGCGGGCCAAATAGGCCCTAGGTTGGAGCTCCCCCGAGTCGGATGCCGACAGTCAGGTCATATCCAATGGCAAGAGCTGCGCCGGCCCCGCCTGCAGGGTCCCTTGCCCACTTGTGGGTGTGGATCAAAAAAGTTTGCAAAACGGAAACGGTTTAGCGTAAAGAACCCCGCGCCATCGAGGTGCCCTCCATTGCCCCTCGGTGTGCGTGTGTCAGCGTGTGGTGCTCTCAAGCAGCTTCAACCGGCAAGCACGTACTTGGAGTGGCAATGAGGCAGAAAGCCGTTTAGATGGAAATAGGTGGTGGGGCCGGAGACGAGAGAAAACTGGGGGGGCGCTTTCCAATTCCTTTTGTTTCGAGATGCTTTCGCCCTTTGCCGTGGATCCCGTCTGCAGTCCCAGGTGACTGACCTTCCGGGAACTTACCTACATCGTCTTTTCCCACCTATGACTCAAGGTCTTCCATGTACTCTTCTCATTTCCTGACCAGATTCTCAACATAGTCTAATAGACTTCTTCGTTATATACGGTTTCGTAAATTTGGAGAGATCACACGAGCCCAGGACACCCAGGACACCCAGGACGAAGGATCTCCAGTACGATCTTTGGAATTTGGACCCCTCATTCCGTCATTCATCCCAGCAAGGCCCCCCCAAAAAAAGCAATTCCATCTTCAAGCAAACCTTCGTTACTGCTAGAGCACCCCACATCCTGTCAACATGCCGATGTAAGTCAGACATTGAACTAGTTGCGCAGTCCCCAGTACCACGAGGCACGAGAACTGATCGACTGTTGTGCTCCAGGCTCAAAGACCCCTCCACGAAATACAAGAGGTTCCCTCCTCTGAACCTCCCGGACCGCCAATGGCCGAACAAGACCATTGACAAGGCGCCGAGATGGCTCGCCACAGACCTTCGCGACGGCAACCAGAGTCTGGTCGATCCCATGGTGCGTTCAGAGTCACAATTTCCGCGGCCAATTGGCCAATTGACTAACCTGGCTGCTTTCAGGACGGCGATCAAAAGTGGGAGTACTTCCAGATGCTGTGCGAGCTCGGCTACAAAGAGATCGAGGTGTCGTTCCCTTCCGCGTCGCAAACCGACTACGACTTCACGAGACGTCTGATCGAGACCCCCGGCGCTGTTCCTGACGATGTTTTCCTGCAAGTGCTTTCTCCCTGCAGAGAGGACCTGATCAAGCGCACAGTCGAGTCTGTCAAGGGGGCCAAGAAGGCGATCATCCACATCTACCTGGCCACCAGCGAGTGCTTCCGAAGGATCGTGTTCAACTTCTCCGAGGATGAGAGCGTTGAGCTGGCCAGCAGGTGTGCGGCTCTTGTGCGGTCGTTGACCAAGGACGACCCCTCTCAGGCAGGCACCGAGTGGGCTTTCGAGTTCAGCCCAGAGACTTTCTCCGATACCAGCCCTGAGTTTGTGGTTCGAGTTTGCGAGGCTGTCAAGAAGGCGTGGGAACCTACAGTCGAGAACCCGATCATCTTCAACCTCCCGGCAACCGTCGAGATGTCAACCCCCAATATCTACGCCGACCAGATCGAGTACTTCTGCCGCAACATCACCGAGCGTGAGAAGATCTGCGTTTCCCTGCACCCTCACAATGATCGCGGATGCGCCGTCGCGGCGGCCGAGTTGGCGCAGATGGCAGGAGCTGACAGAGTCGAGGGCTGCCTGTTTGGCAACGGCGAGCGGACAGGCAACGTGGATCTAGTGACACTGGCCCTGAACCTCTATACCCAAGGTGTCAGCCCCAATGTTGATTTCTCAGATCTCGGCAAGGTTATCAAGGTTGTCGAGGCCTGCAACAAGATTGAGGTTCACCCTCGCGCCCCATATGGAGGTTCTCTGGTCGTCTGCGCCTTCAGCGGCTCTCATCAAGATGCGATCAAGAAGGGTTTCCAGCTGCGCGAAAAGGAGGGCAAGTCGTACGAGGAATACTGGCAGATCCCTTACCTGCCACTCGATCCAAAGGATATTGGCCGGGACTACCAAGCGGTCATCCGCGTCAACTCGCAGAGTGGAAAGGGCGGTGCTGCGTGGATCATCCAGCAACAGCTCTACTTGGACCTGCCGCGTGGCCTCCAAGTGGCTTTCTCCAAGGTTGTGCAGAAGCTTGCGGATGAGAAGAAGCGCGAACTCCTTCCCACCGAGATCACCGAGCTGTTCCAACAAACGTACTTCCTCAGCAAGAACCCACGCTTCAACATTCTGGAGTACTCCATCATGCCTGACCGATCCCACTCCCCGACACCTCCCGAGCCCGGTAAGACACAGGATACCAAGAACCTCATGAGAGTCTTTGAGGGTGTCATCACCATTGATGGGACGGAGCACAAGCTTCGCGGCCGCGGCAATGGCCCGATTTCCAGCTTGGCCAATGCCCTCCGCACTGTTGGTATCGACCTTGACGTTCAGGATTATAAGGAGCACGCCGTCGGCCGTGGCCGCGAGGTGAAGGCTGCTACATATATCGAGTGTATTGCTGCCGGGGCAGAGGAGAAGGTTTGGGGTGTGGGGATCCACGAGGATGTCGTCCAGAGCTCTTTGATCGCCCTTCTGAGCGCCGCTAGCAACGTGAGTGTGGCCCGCGTTGGTTATGTTCATTGTATAACAGGAACTGACGACTCTTTAGTTTGCCTTGAGCCGGCAGGGAAGCCCGAACATCGGTAAGCCGGTACCTCAGCGCTCTCTGAGCCAACACCTGGACCTCAACGGCTCAGCGGGTGTCAACGGTTCAGTCAAGGTGCCGGATATTATCCAGTCTTTGGAAGCAAAGGCCGATGAGATGTAATTTTTAACAACATGAACTGCACGATGTGATGTTACATATGCATGGAACGTGGATGGGAAAAGTCTTTCTTTTTCGACAGATCCCCCTTCTAGGGAGTATATCTCTGAGAGTGGTGCGGGAATCTTGTCACCGATCTGATTGCATCTTCAGGGGGTGGAGCACTGCACGAGAGGGGTTTATCAACAAAATGAAAAGGGGAAGGGTTCAACTTTTCTTACATAGAACCAGCAGAGTTAGTTTATAGCGGAAGCAGGTAATTTATATTTCCACGGGGGAACAACAAGTGCTAGATGGTGATTGCGCACTTGCAGGTGACGAGATGAGTCTACGGGTCAAGTTCCCGAACAAACGAGCAACGGAGCTGCGAAGCGTGTGTTTTCTCCCTCCATCGCATTTGCAAGGCAGAGGGTCAATGAACCCGAAGAGCGTTATAACGCTACATACTATCCTCGAGTACTTGGCGGTAATGGCTCATTCAGCACGTGTCAATGTTCCCGCAACCTCTCCACACCCGGCTTCGCTTGACCATGATGTCGATCGAAGCATAGGGCCTAGGGCTGGGCTGTGGGGTGTGGATGGGGCTCTTGTCGCAGACTTGTCGATGGCAATGTTGATGGCGAACTCCCGACAGCCACCGCGGAAGGGGGTATCTTGTTTCACGACATTGGTTGCACAGGGCATGCTGACTTGGGGGAAGGCAATCGCGTAAGCCTTGCTTGACAAACCCACTCATGCTTCCTCCAAGATAGCCTGGACAATGCAAGCGGAGGAAAAACAGCAGACTGTATTCAAGGAGCAAAAGAAAGACCCGGACTTCTCCATGACCTCGAGGGGTATTGTTGACAGGCTTTGTGCTTCGTTGGTCTACACTTTTGTCAGGCCGGGCAATCCGCTTGCTCAAGCCTAGACCCCGCAAGCGGGTGAAGCCTGTGTGACGCAGCGCGGGGCAACTGGGAAGGGCGTTGGAATTTCATCAATGTAATTCGCACGAATTAATTAGTTTCCGCCTTGAGTCGGTCGCCCGCAGCGGTGATGATGATATCTGAAACGAGAAAACGACAAGATTTTAGTCCAAAAGACCGTATTGGCATCGACAGGACATGTCGCGGGATTCGCCGTCAAGGCCTCCAGAATTGATGGTGTCATGGCTCAGGGGTCACCGTGGTTGCCCAGGAGCAAGACCGAACCGCAGTTTGGACCCTGTTTTAATTTCGTTTGGGAAGTCATATGAACTTTCTGTATGGCCGTTGAGCCCCCAGAAGGCAGAGCAGTGTTGGTTACCAATGACACTGTGCGGGCCGGTGCGCGTTTGCGGCGCCCACTCGTCAACACAGTGCGACGAGCTAGAAGAACGAAGAAAGAAGTTCCAACGACGTGACTGCCTTGTCGTTGTCGTCAACTCCTCATCACTTCCGCGTTCGCTTTTTACCACCCTTGCTTTCCTGACTGCAAACCGTAGACATTCCGCTCTGTTCCTTGGGGTTCTTACCTTGCCTCTGTTACCTGCGAGACCAACTCTCTGATTCAACGCGTTCTTTTTCCATCCGATTTGACAGCGGCACCACCCTGTCGGTTGCAGCTCGAGGTGCTTTGGCGCAAGGCAGCGGCAGCGGCAGCATTGGCGGGCATCCACCGGACTGGGACTGTGGCCACTGGTTGTTGACAGAAAAATTGAACGAGACAAATCCACAGCAAGCCCTCGGTCTAGGAAACTCGGCGCTTCCTAAGTTTCTGCATTGTCGGTGAACTGCGATTTTTTTTTCTTCCGCATCCTCCTCAACTACCTATCCGCATACCAACTAAGACGCGTTTCCCCGCGTGTGCTCTGGTCTCGACGGGAAGCCTAAAACCCTGGTCCGATAAGCCACCTCTCGTGGATCTTCGACCCCCCGCTCGTTCCACGCAAAACTAGTTGGACGAGAACAGACTTTCTCCTGCCAACTATTCTTCTCTTCTCTCCCACAACAAACCCCCTGCCTCGCCTCGAAGACTCGCTGTCGTCGAACTCGGCACCCAAGTCACAGTCATGGCAGCCGCACCGGACATCAACACTGTTCTCACCAACTCGCTGAGTGCAGGTCAGTACACCGCCCGCAATCCCGCTCCCACGTGAATCGCGTTGAGCCGTCTCCGCCGCGACGTTGTTGCTGACCATCTCGCAGACGCGAATTTGCGAAATGCGGCGGAACAGCAGCTCACCCAGGCTGCTGAGGCAAACTTTGTACGTTTCTTCTTGCTAATTCTCTCCCCGCTGTACCTCTCTTCGCCGCCTCAAGCACTGACGTGGTTCATCCTGTAGTCACAATATCTAGTCACACTCGTCCAAGAGTTGGCGAATGAAAATGCCCAGGGCCACATTCGCGCTGCCGCCGGTATTGCCCTGAAGAACGCGTTCACAGCCCGCGAGTTCGCGAGACAAGCTGCACTACAGGCGAAATGGGTTCAACAGACCGACCAAGATACTAAGAACCGGGTCAAGCAACTGGCACTCGAGACACTCTCCTCCAACAACACACAGGCAGGTCAGGCAACTGCCCAGGTTATTGCCTCGATCGCCTCGATCGAGCTTCCGCGGAACCAATGGCCCGATCTGATGCACGTCTTGGTAAAGAACGTCAGCGAAGGCGGCCCACACCAGAAGCAGGCGTCCTTGACGACAATTGGTTTTATTTGCGAAAGCCAGGACCAGGATCTCCGAGCCAGTTTGGTCAGCCATTCCAACGCCATCCTCACAGCTGTCGTCCAGGGTGCCCGAAAAGAAGAACCGAACCTCGAGGTGCGGCTTGCTGCCGTCACCGCTCTTGGTGACTCGTTGGAGTTCGTTGGCAGCAACTTTAAGAATGAAGGCGAGCGAAACTACATCATGCAGGTCATCTGCGAGGCCACCCAGGCCGACGATTCCCGCATTCAACAGGGGGCCTTTGGCTGCCTGAACAGAATCATGGCCCTCTATTATGAGAATATGCGGTTCTACATGGAGAAGGCCTTGTTTGGACTCACGATTTTGGGCATGAAGAGCCAGGACGAGGATGTCGCTAAGCTGGCCGTCGAATTCTGGAGCACCGTGTGCGAGGAGGAGATTGGCATCGAGGACGACAACGCTCAGGTCGACAACTCTGAGCAGATGCGCCCATTCTACAACTTTGCTCGTGTCGCAACCAACGAGGTCGTCCCTGTGCTTCTTAGTCTCCTCACCAAGCAAGACGAGGATGCCGCCGACGACGAGTACAACATTTCCCGTGCGGCCTACCAATGTCTCCAACTATATGCCCAGGCCGTTGGCGCTGCCGTTGTCCCTCCCGTCATCCAGTTTGTTGAATCAAACCTGCGGTCTGAGGATTGGCACCTGCGTGACGCTGCTGTTTCCGCGTTCGGTGCGATCATGGATGGTCCCGACGAGAAGGTGCTGGGGCCCATTGTCAAGTCTGGGATGGGTCCTCTGATCGACATGATGAACGATGCTTCTCTGCACGTCAGGGACTCAACAGCCTATGCCCTGGGTCGCATAACAGAGGCTTGCGGCGAGGCTATTGACCCTACCCAGCACCTGGACCCATTGATCCGCTCGCTCTTCCACGGCTTGATGACCAACCCCAAGATGGCGGCATCATGCTGCTGGGCGCTGATGAACTTGGCCGAACGTTTTGCCGGCGACGCGGGCGCGGACCAAAACCCCTTGACCCCTCACTTCAACCAGAGCGTGACCAACCTTCTGGAAGTGACTGGTAAGCTGGACGGAGAGGCTGCTGTCCGGACTGCGGCGTACGAGGTTCTCAACACTTTTGTGCAGGCCTCCGCGAACGAGAGTTTGCCCGCCATTGCCCAGCTCTCGGGTGTTGTGATTGAGCGTCTGGAAGGGACCATCCCGATGCAGACCCAAGTTGTTAGCGTCGAGGACCGCATCACGTTGGAGGACATGCAAACAAGCCTTTGCACCGTGCTCCAGGCCATCATCCAACGCGTTGACAAGGAGATTGCGCCGCAGGGCGATCGCATCATGCAGATTCTCCTCCAGATCCTCTCAACGGTGGGTGCCAAGTCAAGCGTTCCCGAGGGCGCGTTTGCTACAATCAGCAGCCTTTCGACCGCGATGGAGGAGGATTTCGCCAAGTACATGGACGCCTTTACCCCCTTCCTCTTCAACGCCTTGGCGAACCAAGAAGAGCCGAGTCTCTGCTCCATGGCTATTGGCCTGGTCAGCGATATCACACGATCAATGGGCGAGCGCAGCCAGCCGTACTGTGACAACTTTATGAACTATCTCCTCAACAACCTTCGGGTATGTATCTTGCCATCTATGTTATCTTTTGGACAAGCATCTAACTGAATCCTTTCTAGAGCACTACCCTTGCCAACCAATTCAAGCCTGCAATTCTCCAATGCTTTGGTGATATTGCTGGCGCCATCGGCGGCCACTTCGAAACCTATCTCGTAGTCGTCGCCCAGGTCCTCCAGCAAGCCGCCACGGTTTCTGCCACTGCCGAGGGCTCGTACGAGATGTTCGACTACGTCATCTCCCTCCGGGAAGGTATCATGGACGCCTGGGGTGGTATTATCGGTGCCATGAAGTCAAGCGGCAAGAGTGAGTTGTCCCGACCAATCTTGTAGTTCCAAAGCTAATCCTTTCTCCCGCAGCCCAAGTTCTCCAGCAATACGTCACGCCCATCTTTGCGCTCCTTAACGCGATTGCGCATGATGCGAACCGCAGCGAGGCGCTGATGCGTGCCGCTATGGGTGTGATTGGGTAAGCTGCACTTTTGCGCGCGCCGGAGTTGTTTGACTGACTTTTTTGTAGTGATCTCGCAGATGCCTATCCCCATGGCGAGCTGGTCGAGGCCTTCCGCCAAGACTGGCTTACAGCGCTCATCAAGGAGACCCGCACCAACCGCGAGTTCCAGGCCCGCACCATCGAGACGGCCCGGTGGGCACGCGAGCAAGTCAAGCGCCAGCTTGGCGGCACTCAGAACGTCATGTCATGATTCTGAGAACTCAAACGGCAGCGTCGCGGCGCTGTCAACTTCCGTACCAGCATACCACCCGAGCGTCCGCATCATCTCCATCCCCGACATCCTGCAGTCACTTTGTGAAAGAAGCAACCCATCAGTTCCCGTATTTTCTTGCAGCAACACCCTTTACGGCACGGCACGACACCACGACACCGATTCCCGAATGCACAGACGATGTGTATATAGACCCCGGCACCACTAATTGATCATCATACCCCTGGAAGACACTTCACCTTTTTTTTTTCTCGACACTACCCCAGTTACTCGCACTGTTTCCTATTTTGTTTTATGAGAATAAGTTGGGATGACGATAGAGGAATCATGTATTGTTCCATAATCCTAGATTTGGGAGTGGAGCAAGCAGCACCATCATGTAGAAGGCGGAATGGAATACCACAAAAGGACGGCAGGAGATGGAGATCGGCGCGGGCGTAACTCTTGTTCAAGTGAACGGGTTATGGAGTTCGGGTGGGGTTCGGACAACCATCAACGCATGGTATTCTATATGTTGGGAGGGTTCACGGAGCACCCTTGTTGTATGGGAGTTGACAACCGACTAAGAGCTTGGGACGCCGACAGCATGTCGTGGTACCTAGGCGAAGCGGAGGCCAAACAGCAAACGCTGTGCACGCAGGTCTATGGGATTTGGCGGGGCCTCGATCAAGTGATTGAAAGTCATCGATGCCAATGTTACGTGGATCTAAAATAAATTACATCCCCTGATGTGATGGTTTCAATTGCGTGGGTGATGTGTAATGATATGATGGGCTCGGCCAGACTCAAGGCCCACACAACCGTTTTCGATGTCGAGCATGAACTGCCTACGACCCTCCACGAGACGGTTGAACCACTTGGAACCAGCCCGGAACTCGCTGCATTGCCGAGTGTGGGGGGCCAGCGCTTTCCACGGCCGGTCAACAATGGTGGCTCTCAAGTGGCCCTCTCAAGTGGCCGGTCGGATTCTGAGCCTTTGGACCTGGAGGTGATTGGGGATGGAGGAGTTGGAGGGGAGCAGAACTATGGCTTGCTCGCAGCTTCACACCTGACACTTGTCGACTCACCTCTCAATACGAAACTCCGCCCGTAGGAAATCTGAGCGGACGGCGCCGAGGAACTGGCAGCCTTCCCTCCATCTCAAGACGCACGACTTTTCAAGCTCATGGGCACGCTGGGCTGGGGGCCGGAGGGTCGTGTACGCAGTAGCTAGGACCGCTGAGCGAGCTTGAGTTGAACCCCGCGTTCTTGAGTCCCATTGTGTTGAACGGGCTCACCCGATTGGTGGGATCGAGTCCCAACACGGAAGCAAAAGAGGGGCAGAAGAGAATCGTGGTGGACGGGGAGAGAGCCGGTCGCATATTGGTCATTTCTTCTTGAAACAAGTGACCTACGGTTACCTGCCAACCTGGCCAGGGGAGAAGTGGGTGTCAACCGATGTGGGATGTGGGTAGGGTGAGCGACTTTGCGTAAACCTTGCGGTGCTCATCTCATTTGACATTGAAGATGCGGTTCGTCGGGGTTGGGCTTGAATTTCGCCATGCGCGGATGCCAGACTGTTCGTGGAGAAAAAGAAAAAACGACGGCTGCAGGTTTGGCCCGACTTGCAGGAGGCGGACATGCGTGGAATGTGGAATGTGATCCGGGAGTTGGGATGGGACGAAAAGGAAGCTGATCGAATCACTTTTATGCTCGTGGCTTGGGCTGTGATTTGTCTGTTTCCCCCGGGAACCTTCTCCTCTGCACCGGGGATTGGAATCCTACGGCCTTCCCTTTTTTTCTGTCGGGGTGATGGTGGTGGTGCAAGCCCGTTTTGGGGGATTTTTTTTTTTACTTGAAGAAACGGTTGCCGAGAAATGTCTCAGCCCCCGTCTGTAGGTTGCGGTTGAAGAACCACTGATTCCCCACTTGGGTGGCTTTTTTCGGTTTATCAAGAAGGGCTTCATACCCGACAAACAGAGAGAGAGAGATAGAGAGAGAGAGAGAGAGAGAGAGAGAGAGTCTTCGTTGCGCTTTTTGCCCGCCTGCCTTTCCGATTGCCGCGAGACGGGAGTTCGCCAACCCCGCCCACGCGACCGGCGGGCAGTCGCCCTCATTCCCACCCCTGGTCCCGGCCCCCCGCCGCGTTCTGCCTGCCAGCACCCGTCAAGAAAGGGAAAGGTTCGCAAAAAATTGCCCTGACGGCAAGCAAAACCCTCGCCCCACCCCTTCGCGAAGCCGCTGCGGCAACTGCGGCAGCGCACCTGAACCCAAGCTCGACTAAAACACGCGCTGCCCTGCACCCGTCCGCCAGAAACCCCGTCTCGCAATCCCGAGAGGAAGAAAACCAGTGAGGGTGTGAGGAAGTATGGACACCGAGATGAATTCGCCGGCGACGCTGAGCTCGGACGCGAGCCCGGCGCCGCAGTTCAACGGGACCGGCGTTGGTGTTGGCGCTGTTTCGCAGCAGCAGCAGCAGCAGCAGCAGCAGCAGCCGGGTGCCGCCCCCATCAAGCGGAGAGCTCCAATCGCCTGCCGGAGGTGAGTTTCGAAGCGGACCCCCCTCCAACTTCAAGAGGTTGCCGGACGGCAGGTCCAGTTTGTTTTGCCCTCATCGCTGCTCCCCTTTGCCGCCCCGTTGGAACTGATTGATCAGCTTTCTGATCATGGAAGTGTCCTGCTCCGATGATGACGGGTGCTGATTGACAATTGGTGTGATCGATGATGAGTAACCTCTGTGTCGAATAGGTGTCGGCGGATGCGAAGCAAATGCCTGCATGAAAAGGGCAAGACGCCATGCCAGGCATGTTTCGATGCTGGCATTGATGCTGAGGGCTGGTATGCTACCTTCCTTTTCCTTTGCTCGGTGTCTCGTAGCCTCCTCCTTGCCGGGACGGCATTGTTGGCGTGCCTCTCCGTGTTAGCAGCGGCGAAGAAGACGACGGTGGTGATTACGGCGAGAATGCTGACTTGGAACGCGTCGTAAGCATCTTCCCGGTGCGCGGTCAGCCGGACCAGGACCGCGATTATCGCCATCCGAGGATAAGGGCCGAGAAGACCAGCAAGCGCGATCAGGCCAAGGTTCGTCGTGAGATTCTGGATGCGCCCATCGTGCGGTCGCCGACCGCTCCGAGCGTGGTGGGCATCATGCCACGCTTGTCTGTCCCCAAAGCTGCCGATGACTGGGACTTGTTACCACCGCTGCCTGAGATCATCGATGCCGTCAACAAGTTTACCAGGCACTACTTCCAGCTGGGGTTCATCCACAGGCAATCCTTCCCGGAGACGCTACGGACAAATCACCGGTCCGTCAGCGTGTTCTTCCTGCTCAGCTTGTTGAGCATTTCGGCAAGACTGACGCCGGCGTTGGTCGAGAGGTATGGGAGTGCGGTGAAGGCGGCGGAGACGTTTATGGAGCGCGCGTCACATGTTGCTTTGAGTGAGGTGTATAAGGAGCCAAGCGTGGAGCGGTGCCAGGCGTTTTATCTGCTGAGCATTGCCCAGCAAGGCAGTGGGATAAAGTACCACAGCTCTATCAATATGGGTATTTCCCTCCGGATAGCAACCTTCCTGCAGCTCCATCGGGAGGAGACGTATGATCTGGTTAACCCGACCAAAGAGTCCATCATCGAGGCCGAGTCAGCCAGGCGGACATTGGTGAGTGCAGGCAGTATCGGAGCGAGATGAACTCTGCTGACAGTGATCAAGTGGATGTTGCACAGCCAAGATAATCTGCACTCGGGCGTCAAGTCACCAATATCATTGTCAGCTAGCGATATCACAACAAGACTACCGTGCAACGAACAGGATTATGCTGACGCGGTGATACCCAAATCGAGGGCCGCGCTTGAAGACACGCCGCCAGCGATAGAAAATCCGCAGCTTACCAGCCTCCGAGACAAGTCCCTTTTTGCCACCCTGATTCAGGCACATTACTACTGGGGAGCAATCTCCCGACGGGCTATCGCCCAGGACAAAAGCCCCCGACCTTGGGAGCCCCAGAGCGACTACTCAAAGATGGCAAGGCGGCTTGCCGACTGGGAGAGCCATCTACCGGGAGACCATCGGTGGAGCAACGTCTTGCTCAAGGGACACAAGCAGGAAGGCCAAGACTTGGTAAGCCAGAAGTCCCATTTTCCGTCTTCCCCGAGGCTAACTATCCGGCCAGGCGTATCTCGGTGTTACAATGATCACCCGACTCTGTAACATGGTCATCCGGAAAGCCTACTTGAACGAGTATGGATCTCCGCCCCTGTACCAGACTGCGGCCTGCCCGCTAACTCGGACTATTAGGATGATCAATGATGACAGGTCGGATCCCAACTTGACCAAGTTCTGGAACCAGATGTCAACAGATCTGTTCAATAATGTCCATGAGTTGTTCGACCAGATCAACACGCAGTGGAATGAACGGTCTGGGGAGGAAGGCATGGGAGGCCAAATGGCGGTAGGTGATGATGGCGACCGCTCTCTGGGTGCAAAAAGTTGACATTTGTGCCAAGGCCTTTATCATCTTTAGCTGTGGTTTCATGGCAGTGTATTTGACCAAACACCGCCGTAAGTTCACCGTTTTGAGGATCACGACAGGCGAGACCTCTGACTTGTGTAGTTGCCGTCGAACGATCTGTCCAGCGCAATGCGAAGAATATCGTCCATCGTATCCTTCAAATCCTCTCGGAAAGCAAGGATATCTGGCCTCTCGCCGGTCGCTGGCACACTGTGCTGGAAAACTTTTATCGGTCTCGGCCGGGCACGGTACCTGAGGCTGAAGGTAGCATGGCCGACAGCGTAAGCCATCTTGACCCATCGCATGTAGCTATGAGACTAACCCTTCATAGCGGGAGCCCATTCCTCATGCCTTGCATCACTCGCCTGTCAGTCAGACGACTCCCCAGCTTACAATCAAACCGCGTTCTCCGGGGGCGAAGAGCAACGGCGCCACCTGCCAATCGCCCAACACCCCGATGGCACCCGTTTCACGACCTCCTCGTCCCCCACAGCCAAAGCTACAGCCACAGCCATCGCCATCTCCTGCCAATTACATCGAACCGAGTCTTCGTGGAGCGCTCCCAGGTAACCTACCAGCAACCCAGCCTCCAACGCCCGGCCATCAACCGGTTTCTACTCACGTACATGGCCAAGCTCAGGCCCAGGCCCAACCTCAACCCCAGCCACAAACACAGCCGCATGTCCAGATCCAGGTTATGGATACAAGGCAAGCGGCGGATGGTCTGAACCTTCTCATCTCGGCATTTGACGAGCAGCAAGTAGGGTCCATCCCGCAAGTTCCGCCTCAACAATACGACCCGAACGTGTCACCACAGGGATATTACCCGCAACCAGGTCTGGCTGGAGACGATGGCTATGAGGCACAAATGGAATACTACATGACGGAAAGCGGGCCTGCCGTAAACTGGATGGCCCCTGGGATGGGAACCAATATTCCGCAAGCCATGGGCGGCATGCCGCTCTACGGCTATGCTGCGTTTGGAGGGGATAACCAACAATAGACTTTAAAGCGAGGAGTTGCTGGAGACGTTTCCCGCGTGCGCGAAACGCCCCTCGCGGGGTACAACATGCCGGGCTCTGGATAGGAATCTCGAATAGAAGGATACCAAGTGGATGGCCAACAAACGAGTCATGGCTGTTGGTGCTTGGGGTGGCCCTATGACTTTCCCAGCAGAATACCTGGGATAAATTCTCAAGGCTCTTGAGGTGGCGTTTGAAGCTTCTAGGTTATTGCGCGAGGGCCTTGGACAGTGTGTGTGTCCCTCATAAAGGTGTGCATCATAGAGTCCTAGAATAGTAGCCTTTTAATTCCGCCAGGGGCTGAGTTACAATGTTCACAAAGAGCAGCAATGCTAAAACTATGTCAAGTTTAAATATGTCATTCCCAGGGAATCATGCGTTGTTATCCTTGGGGACAACCACTCTTTGCGTGAGCCCCTGAACAAGGGGGGGGGAGGTGGCTGTGATATTGCTATATCGGGGCACGGGATGTTCAATCCACAACGCGCTCGGCGCCGAGCTTGGCTCCCGCAGATTCCGTCATAGGCCGCATCTGGGCGGTTGGGTTCTTTTTTTCACAAACACTAATCAAGCCACCACCCCTCAAAGACAACCTCTTCGACAGCGACCTTCAAGACCTTACTCGAGAAATCCCTGACGCCCAGACCTGTGTCGGCTAGTAGAGACGGAGCAAGGCGTGGAAGAAATGTCGGCTGCAAGGGGCGAGTCCGCCCAAAAGGTTTTGTCGCTGGTATGTCTTGATACAAAGTTTTGCGGGCTCTCGATTTCCGGAGAGCTCGCCTGGCGAAGAAAATGAGAAAAACAATCAATTGCTGATAGAGGTTTCCGCTTTCCACAGTATCGACAGCTCCTCCGCCAGGGAAATCAGTTCGCCGCCTACAACTTTAGAGAATACGCAAAGCGTCGCACACGGGATGCTTTCCGGGAGAATCAGAGCGTCGAGGACCCGAGGCGCGTGCAGGAACTGATCCAGAGCGGCCTGAAGGAGTTGCAGATGCTCAAGGTAAGGAGGGGCAACATTTTGGGGAAGCTATGATATCTCTGGCTGACGAGCGGTTTCACAGAGGCAAACGGTTATCAGCCAGTTCTATCAGCAGGATAGGTTAGTGGTGGAGGGGGGAATATCGGTACGTTATCCATTTGGATCCGGCGAGGGAGGGCGAGCGCTGACGCTGGTTACTAGGGCAAGGATAAGGATGGGAAAGGTGGGATTGTGAGGCAGAAGGACACAGGGTAAGGTCCAGCATCGTCTTCAACCGTGGACTGTTGCTAACTCGTTGCAGCTGGGATTAAGCCGTCACTTTGGGAGAAGGGAGCCGGTTTAGAGATTTTGACCACCCTTGAAACACGAGTGTGTATACTATTAGGGGCTTGGGAATGCATAGATAGTGATTATACCTAGGGTGCTCCTCGGACAGGAAATCTGTGTGCTGGCGGATGGGATATCTAGCGAGTGCTAGCTATGACTCAATGCTGTTCACCATACGGATATAGGAAACCCACCACTCTCCATCATCTTTGGGCTTGACAGTTCAGCCAAGAAAATCTTGCGAAGGAATATTCACAAACAGAGATATATGCATATGCGAAGGGTATGCTGTAATCCCAAACAACTTGATTCAGGAGACCCACCCCAACCTCTCGGAGCCGCACATTCTGCCGCGCATGAACTTCCAGCCGCGCGCCGAGTAGGTTGTTGATGCATCAGCAATCCAGTCTTTTTGGTATTATTTGCTTCGTTTCTTGCGGTCGACCATGATATAGATATACCAATTGCATCCTATGCTTTTCCAGCACTTAGAGAAAGACATCGCGACGTCCTTTTACCAGCGCAATCTTCCACTTGCCAAACCGCCAAAGGGCGCCACCTCTTCGACGATTGGCCACTCCTTGACGGGAGGCTGCCCGGCACGTCAACACCCTGCCTCTTTTCGGCCACCAGGTGATCTTCAACCTCAGTTCGTTCGCGACGCGCACCCGATCTTGCGGGCCGGCGAGGTTGGCGCCTGAGCTGAGGCACCTCGCTCCGCTACCATGTCGAAGCCGTTTCGCACAGCGACCCAGACACGTCGCGGCGCCCGCGGCGGGTTCCCAGAGCACGATGATTTCGAAGGTGTGCGAAAGATGTTGGCGCAACCTACAATCCTCCCTACTGACCATCCTTTCGCGCAGGCCTTCCCGTCCGACAATGGAGACAGGAGCATGTCCACATAGCGCCGCCGTCGCAACCCGAGACCTCGCAACAGAACGGCCGGTGGGCGGTGGAGCTTCCATTTGGACTGCCCAAGGAATACCCGCTCCTTCCGCCACACACGCAAGAGCTTCTTCGCGCTGCGCGATCGGGTCGCCTGTATAAGCGCCCCGCGCCCGAGGAGGAAGATGCGGATGCCGAGGCGTCTGACATCAAGGGCGAAAAGAAGGATGCAGAGCCGACAACTGGAGGCTACACCGCGAAGACGTGGAAACAAATGCCTCGCAACGTAGAGGTCCCAGCCGTGTCGCACTTGGCAAAGCGCCCCAGAAATATCATCACGCTGGCCTCAAAAACGATGGCGCCCCAGATCACCGGCCCGACTGTCCGACGAGTCACCGTTCGCACGATGGACGCGGCGGGCAACCCATACGAACGGACAGTCGTACTTTCAGAGGGGCAAACTATTGAGGGCGAGATTATCTCCGAGTCTGTTGTACCAGCGCCGACCGCGATGGCCGCCGAGGCTACTGCGCAACAACAACAGACGCCCGTCAAGAGAAGGCCGCCACCACCGAAGCGGAAGCCCAAGGGTCCAGGGCGTGGGCGCAAGAAGAAGCTACCGCTGCCGATACCGCTGCCGCGACGAGAGCCGGGAGAAGGGGGCGAAGGTGAGGAATCCAGCGTCAAGGACGAATCTATTGGCCCTGATGTAAGTTTCACTATCGCCACGGGCTGCCGAGCGTGGCTAATGCAAAAACAGGGTGTCAAGACCGAGGACGGAGAAGACAGTGTGATGCAGGACAGTGAGACAGCGGATGGCTCGGCCGTACCCTCTGACGATGACGAGGGAGAAGACGGCGAGGATGGAGAAGACGGCGAGGATGGAGAAGACGGCGAGGGCGAGGAGCAAGGAGACGAGGCTTCGCAAACTCCCGATGCCGGGGAGAGCAGCGCTCAGGATCAAGATCAAGAGATGGCAGACGCCCAGCCATCAGAGCCAATTCTTCCCAGCTCTATCGAAGAGCCCGACGAGTATGAAAAGCATCAACGTGCGCCGTCATCGGAAGAAGACATCACGATTCCAAAACCTCGCCTGCCGCCTCCAAGCCTTGGGAGCCTTGGTCCTCTGCACGGTCTTACGCCGCCCAACATTGGTGGAAGCCCTCTCAGGAACGTGATCATCCAGTCGCCAACGGACCCGTCACCCATGGTCTCCCCTCGTTTGACATCTGCCGGTGGCTCTTTCACACCGGTCAGCTACATGGAGGTGCACACAAGCAGCACAGTAGTAGATGCGACTGGAGCAGCGGTCGTGGAGGAAACATTTGTCTCCGAAACCGTTGTGGAGGATAGTCGAGAGCCACTTGCTGATGAGAAAGTACCCGCCAATGAGCTGGATGCCGCAACCGCCCCCTTGCCGGCAATCCCGCGTGTCGAGGAGCTCCCGGATGTGCCTGAACCTGCTAAACCTGCCGAAGTCCCTGAGGCCCCCGAGGCTCCCGAACTTTCGGAGGCACCCATCCCAAGTCCGGCCCCGGCTCAAGCTGCCGATCCGAGCCCTGAACCGAAACAGGAACAGGAGACCCCACCTGCTCTGATCCCCGAAATCGTGGAACCCGCCCCGGAGCCTGTTGCGGAGCCCGACGCGAAGACAACACCTCCTATTACCGATCCACAGCTGGTGGAAGCTCAACCACCCTCGGCGCCTAGGTCGCCGCTCGAGCCGCCCAAGTCACCGACTCTGCTCCCAGCAGTAACCGAGGATGAGGACGACGGGCTGAACCTGCTTGGTAGCCTCGAAAGAGAACTCGACCGCCAAGAGGGGGTGAGCAGCGCCGGGAGCAATGCGGGCGAGTCACAAAAGGTGACACCGCCTGCGACAGTGGCTGAGGTTGGATCCGCTAAAACAACACCACCTCCGGGTGAATCTGCCGACCCAGCACCAGCTGAAGAGGAGGCGGCTGTGAAAGCCGAAGAATCAGGATAGCTGAGGATGGGTACAGCGCGTAAATGAAAGCTTTCTTTTGTCTACGTGTGCTTTTTTGGATTGATGAGGATTGAATAGGGAGCCGGTGTCGGCTTGGGCCCATGGCAGTTGGTTGGTGATGTGACAGCTGTATTTGTAGCGATTACGAGATTCTTTGGCGATACTATCAGATCCAACACTCTTCAGAACGCTTCTTACTCCGGTTGCCGTTGCGGGAGCCGCCTTGCTGTGCTACTGAGAAGCCCAAACATCTTTCCTACCAACGCTGCAATTCTGACAGTACCGTGCTAGTTCCCTGCCCAGGTGCAATACCTTACCTGGAGATCGTTTTGATCACATTTCCAGCATGGCTTAATCATCATGATACAGGCCAGCTAGGGAGAGGCGTAGGCGAGAGAGATACGAGGCGTTGAGGTTTAGTCTAGACAATCAGGATGTTCCTCTTGGCGGCCGGCTGAACGCAACCCTGGTGGCGATCGCGGCGTCTTGGTCAAAGCTGTTTTAGGCTCTCGGCCCCCGGGGTCTAGCCCAACTGGGATGGGACATGCTCCACAGTGACGTTGCGGCGTTCCCACGGCTAGGCCCGATGTGCGACAAGGAGGGGCTCACAGGTCGCGGTGGGGCAGGAACAAACGGCCCGGCGGGACATCGTGGTGGGGTTTGCGTTGCGACTGCCCCGTTTGAAAAGCCTCAAAGCGTTCTCAGGAGTGCCGCAAGAACGGCCAGCAACGCTCCCCACGTTCTACCAGCCAGTCGCCTCGTCGACAGTATCCCAATTCAACGTCAAGTAACCATGGCTGAACCGACGGGACCGGCCAAGCAAGGCCGTCCCTCCATGACCTCCTCGATGCGAAGCAGCTCGTTCCTCAAAGAACACCAACAGTACCGCCCTCCCAACAAGCCCGAAAACCACTACGGCATCGACACCGTAGTCGAGGACATCCAATCCACCCAGATCTCGGCCCCGAGGGCACAAATCTCTCCCTTCAATGGCATCCCCTCGCCTGAGAACCCACCCAAGATCGTCGACGGCGCCAGCCACGAGCTTTCGCATCCCAATTGCACCACCACGCCGGGAACAAACACCAATCGCTTGGTGGCCACGCTCTTCTACCGCTCGAGCGCGCCGCGCATCTCCAATGTGATACCTTCCCCTCAGCGCGCCTCCTCGCCGCAGCGTGCGCCAGGCTCGCCCAAGGTGGCCGCCGTTGACTCGGACATCCCACCAACCATGGCCCCGAGCAGCAGCCTCGATACTTTTCCCCTTGAACCTCCTGCCACCGAGCCTGAACCTCTCGATCACCTCTATGGCTCCCACATCTCGCCCATGTGCATCACCTCCTTCCTCCATCTCATGTCGACCTTCCCGCTGCCGCCAAATTCGCCCGAGCCCTCGTCCGGCCATCGGTGCCTCAAGCTCGGCGTGACCCCTGAACACCATCCTGAAGTAGTCGAGCTGACCCTCGCACCCGCCCCATCTGCAGACTACCTTTCCCTCGCCGATCTCCGCAAGCACGAGCTGATCTACCGCTTCGAGCGAGAGTGGAACGTCGATGTGGCCCTGCGCGCCGACACCCTCTGGCGTCGCTATCCTCGCTTGGTAGTGTTCGACATGGACAGCACGCTCATCACGCAGGAGGTTATCGATCTCCTTGCTGCCACGATCAAGGATCCCCCTGATCTGGCAGCGCGCGTAGCGGACATCACGCACCGCGCCATGATAGGCGAGCTGGAGTTTGACTCTGCATTCCGGGAGCGTGTGAAGCTGCTTACGGGGCTACCGGCCGGCATATTTGAGGAGCTTCGGCCGGCGTTGGATGTTACCAACGGCGTAAGGCCGCTTTTGAAGGCTCTCAAACGGCTTGGGGTGAAGACGGCCGTGCTCTCGGGTGGCTTCTTGCCGTTGACGAGCTGGTTGGCGGGTGAATTGGGGATTGATTACGCTCATGCCAACGAGGTGGTCGTTGACGAGACGACCGGGAAGTTGACTGGTGAGGTCAAGGGGCGGATCGTGGGAAAGGAGAGGAAGCGGGAGCTGTTGATCGAGATTGCGGAGAAGGAAGGTATCAGCTTGGACCAGGTGATTGCCGTGGGTGATGGTGCCAACGATTTGCTCATGATGGATGCTGCTGGCTTGGGGGTGGCGTGGAACGCCAAGCCGAGGGTGCAGATGGAGGCTTCTGCGAGGTTGAACGGGGACAGCTTATTGGATTTGCTTCATCTGTTCGGCTTCACAGAGGAGGAGATCAAGCAGCTGATTGCTTGAAAGCGCTTGGGATCGCGTGTGCACTGATCGTATTCGTAGGGGCTGGCGAGATGGTTAAACGACAGGGTGTGGATATAAAAGGATAGCAATTGTTAGGTTCTGCCATCACTGGCCGCGGCATCAAGTATACGATTTTGCCAGTTTTTATGCTTGGCTTATTCTCTCTCTTCAGCATCGGAGTGTGTGATGGAGTCATCCTGCTTCCAAGTGATCATTAACCGGTGACGGTGATGCAAGCAAGATTGAGGGTTACCAAGGCCATCGAGAGAAGCGGGAGCAGCTCTCCCGGCTCGGAAGAACCGTTGAGGGGTGTTTGCTACGTTTGACCGATCAATGAATGGCACTCGGCGTTCCAAGTTCTGCAAGCCTCGGGGCCTCCAGTCGAAATGCGATTCCAAATGGCTGCCTAATGTCGACCACCGTGATAATACTCATCGAAACTAGGACGGACTGGAGATTCACAATTATCAACTACCAAATCAGGGCCATCTCAGGGTCACCCGTTCCGAGTCAAGGCTGACCGGCCGCATATGCAGGATCACATCGTGAAGCAGGCTGCTTCTTGAACGTGGCACAATGTAAGGAGCGGCATGTGTCCCAACACATCTGCGCGGAGCGGCCAAGCCAACCTGAGCAAATGGCATGAGCGGAATCGCTCAACAAACGGGAGAAAATGATGCGCCCTGACAGAAAATTTGCGGCTCGAAGGAGAATGAGGATGGGGCTGTTGCTCGCCCGGGCGGGGGGTTCCATCGAAGAGGTTGATAAAGAGATGAGCGCCCGTTCGTGGGCAATACATAACTTAAAACCCACGGGATAGAAATTCGTAATTGGTGGTTGACCCCCTGCTGGAACCTCGCCAGAGCTTGCTGACACGTAAATCCCACACAACACGCCCATCCACAACGGCGACAAGATGGAAGGGAGTAAGCAAAACAAGGCACGCGGTGAGACAAAAAAAAACCCTTGCGTGGCAAACACGTGAGGGTTTCTTTGACCTGATGGAATGCGTGCCCCTAGGGGAACTCGGTTGCCGATAGCGGTGCCGAGCAAGAATCGGCCGGAGCGCTCCGGAGCGGCCGATAGCCTAGAGACCCGGCCGGACCTGAGTTCCCCAGGTCCCAAGCACATCGGAGTCGGCGGCTTGATAGTGACATCATAACTTCGGGGCTTTGGGGTGACTAATCCCTGTCTGCCGACTCCCGAGTCTTTGTGTTCCCCATTCTTCTCAAAAACGGTCCAAAATGGCATCAACAGCGATCTGATCGATTCGGGACGCGTGGGCAGGATGATGGTTCCAGGGGGAGGGGGTAGCGCTTGCCACAAAGGGGCGTGCGGCAACGGCAGCTACGCCCAGACGACCAAGGACCCCCACAGAAATGGACATGGATTGACCAATCAGAACGGCTCCAGATGTCGTGATCAGCCTCGCCGAAAACACCACCACTCCAGTGAAAGTTTTCCGGCTCCATCCATGACGGTGCGTCTCTTTGGGATGCCCTTTGCTGGGCTTCGCCCGCGGGCGTCCCCATCCAGAGGAAACAAGAGCCAATACCAAGCCGCCGGCACATCCTCCTCTCCTTCGCACCGACGGCCGAACAACAGACAACGCTTGCTCCCTCATGACTAATGCCCGCTGCTTTATAACATCCCTCTTCCCCCCCATGATACACACTTGGCGTGGCACATTGCGCAATCAGAGACCAGCAGAACTGCTAGAATCCCCGACCCGGTTTGGATTTCCAGCGCTCCCACGCCTTCCCCGGACATCCTCCTCGCTTGTCCTATCTTTTATTAGCAACCCGTGCCCCATACCACAAACTCCCTCAACCCCTCTTCCTCTTCAGTCTTGAAACCCCTCGATCGGTGCTGTGGCTTGCAGTTCTTGGTCCTCTTCCCTGTCCCTACCTCTTCAACAAAGGCGTCGTTCCAACCGTCGGACTCAACCCCAACATTTCACATCATGGCCCCCTCAGTCCAATCCGAGGCGTCTTCCCGTCGAGGATCCGATGCCAAGAGCGACGGCAGTGCATCTGTTGACTCTGGATTCGCCTCGGGCAACACATCCACCGCCAACCTCCCTTTGGTGTCTTTCACACACGCCCACCTCAAGTACCTCAACAAGCAGCTTGAGGACATGAACGCCATGGACATCCTCCGCTTCTGCAGGCTTCTCTTTCCCAACCTCTACCAGACCACAGCCTTTGGCTTGACAGGCCTCGTCACCCTCGACATGCTGGACAAGCTGTACAAGGAGACTCCTGGCTCGAAGCCCGTCGATCTTATCTTCCTCGACACCCTCTACCACTTCCAAGAGACATACGACCTCGTGGAGCGGGTCAAGGCTCGGTACAACGTCGACGTCCACCTCTTCAAGCCGGCCGAGGTCGAGACTGTCGCCCAGTTCGAGGAGCTCTATGGCGAGAAGCTGTACGAGGTTTCGGGCGAGTTGTACGACTGGATCGCCAAGGTCGAACCCCAGCAGCGTGCCTATGCTGAGCTGAACGTTGCCGCCGTGCTCACAGGCCGCCGCCGATCTCAGGGTGGCGCAAGAGGATCCATTCCGGTCATCGAGATCGACGAGGAGCGCGGAATTGTCAAAATCAACCCTCTCGTCAACTGGTCATTCCCCCAGGTCAAGGCCTATATCGACGAGCACAAGGTGCCATACAACGCCCTCCTCGACCGAGGATACAAGTCGGTCGGTGACTGGCACTCAACGGTCCCTGTGGGCGAGGGCGAGGATGAGCGCGCTGGCCGATGGAAGGGTCAGAACAAGACCGAGTGTGGCATCCACAACAAGAAGAGCCGATATGCTCAGTTCGTCCAGGCCGAGGCCCAGAAAGTGACGGCGGCATAGGTGGTGGCAATAAAGATGTGATGATGATGAATGATATTTTATGGCGTTGGTCGGTTGCTCCGATAATGAGGCATGGGTAGGGGCGAGAGGATTTGATTCTTTTGGGCATCAAGCCGGTGTTCAGGCGAAAAACATTTAAAGGGGCGTTTGAGGACGCGTCGGCCACCGCTTGGGAGGAGAGCGTCGATGCATCCATTGCCATTGCACATAACAAAGCATTCTTTAGCATGCAATGAAAATATTGACAAAATGATGTCTCGTACCGACCTAGGTAAGGTGTGTCATGTATGATGCGGTCGTCGAGAGAGTGTGAGATGGCGAGGTGAGGTTGGAGCTCGTGGTCTCGTCAGCCGATCATTCGGACCCTTGCGGGGACACCATGCCTGATTGGCGACAGCACGTATCGATATCGATCTATCGATGCATAGACTTCCGAGCCCCGCATGCGACTGCCAGGACAGCGACGTCCCCATTCATGAAGATCAAGCCCATTTCAGTTTTCAATACTTGTTGGGCGGTGTGTGTTCGTTGCGCTCGACCCCAGTCAATCAATCCACCGTGCGCCCCCTTGGTCGTGACATTACGATCTCGGGGCCGCGTGCAGTTTTTGTTGGCCGCGAACTGGTGCTTTTTCCTCTGCTACATCCCAGATATACAAGGTATTCGCAAGAGGTAAGTCATTACGGACTCCTCTTACTCAGGGGCAAGGTTGCAGGCGTGTGGCAGCTACGCTTATACTTGCCGTCAGCTGGTAACCATTGCTCGGCCATAACATAATGGGCGCGGGCCTCCTTCGGCAGAGGTTTTCGCTAGACTCTAGACGGACTATCTTAGTTGAAAATCGATCTTGGTCATCTCGCTGAAGAAGACGCCCGTGGCGTGCGCCCGGCGGGAGGGAGCTGTTATCGATAGCTGACTGGTGCTGCGGGTTGGTGTTGATGAGCGAGCCGAAGAGGTGTTTGACCTGCTGCTGAGACGTCAGAGATCAGAGAAGTCGGCAGCTCCTTCCTACTTTATTTATTATTCGCGGCCGCAGTACTGCGGCCGAAAGAAACACTGTTCAACTACACAAACACCAGAGCCAGGTGTTGTAAACACAAGGGGTATAAAACTGTAAAACAGCCATGTGAAAAATCCACAGCCCTCCCTGGGTGGCTTATTAGAGTTCGGCTTCGCAGCGACAATTCCTGGCGCTGCTCCGACATCTCTCTCGACGAATAACAGAGCCCCCTGTATCATGTTTTCGACCAAGACGCCAGTTCCATAATTTCGATCCAGACCGTCTCAGCCTGCCGGTTCTCTCACATCACTGCCCCGACCGACTCCCCTCTTCCCGGCGCAGCTCAACTCAGGAAGGCAAGGCCTGCTATCATCACCGCCGGAAGCCCCCTTTTCATCTCAAGTCACAGGTAGCCATTCACTCGCACAGACCATGCCTCCTTCGTCCAAACAATTTCTTTGATTGGGCGTCTGCACTATGCCCGAACTCGTTAGCGTCATTCCCCAATGCGTTAGTCTCATTCCCAAACACGTTAGCGCAGAAGGTCAACATGGCATACTTGAACTGCCAAGTGGGATATTATGAGAATGTGCCTTGTGCAAGTACATCTCTTACGCTTCCCAAAATGGAGCCGTATACTGGCAACGAGAGCGACGGCTTCCTGGCGCGTCGAGGCGCCATTCGCGGGCCTTCGAGTGGTCTCCCTTTCCCTTTCGTTGGCTCTCACCCCCGCGTCATTGCCGGTTTGATCGACGACGAACTTGACAACCTCGTCTGCGAGGCATTCGATTGTACCGATACCGACGATACGTTCCGCGGCAAGCTTCGGGCAGCTATGGACCGCATCCAGCCCGGTGTGCTTACTTCTATTTGCGCGTACCGCATCGGGTTTGAAGGCGATGCCGCCACAGAGCTCAGCCTGCTTATCACCGTCCTTCCAGGATCTCTGAGGCCAGCTCAAGCAGTCAACGCTATTGGTGAGCTCTCGGCAGTATTAGAGAGGTGAGTTCCCCACCCAAGGTTCCTTGTTCCAACCTTATCGCTGATCTGTGTGTATAGCTATAACGAACGACTTGGCAATATGGCAATCGAGATTGCGGAGCAGATTATCGAGACTATTGCCATGAGCGGTCGGCTTCCGGGTGTTCCTTCTGAGGATATCAAATCTACGTCTCTCGGCTCGGCTCCTTCGATTGGTTCAAGCATTGGTCCTGAGGGGCAGGGGCAGAGCAGTGCTGGGACGCTAGGTGCTTTTTTCCGCATCGTAACGAACGGCACCCCCCAGTACTTTGCACTGACGTGTAACCATGTTCTCTCCTGTTAGTACTTTTCCTCCGTATGTGCCATTTCTCTATTGGCTAACATTTGCAGCGTCCAGGATGCCTGCCATACCTGGCAGCAGTGGCACTCCCGTCCATGTAGTCTGTCCTGCTTGGAGGGATCACTTCCATTGGTGGACGGCCGCCGACAATGTTATCAAGCACCGAAGCACCGACGCGAGGCGAGTTTCAAAGGCCGTAGCCCAGAAGATGCTCTGTGAAGCATCCCACCATCCCGTTGGCACCGTGTATGCATCTTCGGGCGTACGGACAAACACGCCAGGTAACTGGGTCCAGGACTGGGCTCTGATCAAGCTTGACTCGAAGCGCTTCCCGCCTGAGGAGTTGAGCAACGTAAGTTCAAAGATATGCGCCTGCTATTTGATTTTCACCTGATTAACAAGGCTTGCAGATCCCCTTGCCTTCCAGTTGTGAGGTCTTTGAGCGTCTCGCCAATCGGAATTTGGACGACATAGACTGGACGCCCCGCATGGAGTTCAGCCGAGCCGCTCCTCGGCCAGAAGAGGGCTCTCCCCTTTTCAAGCTTGGCCGCTCAACAGGCCACACGGTTGGAGAATATCATAAGATTGACGCTAGCGCCTCGATCGCTTACAGCTGTGATGGGCCTAATGGCAAGCAGAATGTCACGGTGAAAGGCAAGGTTCATGTCGTCCTCGGAAGTGACAGCAGCCCGAGGTTTGCGGCTGGTGGAGACTCGGGCGCCCTTGTGCTCAATGGCCATGCAGAACCTGTGGGTTTGCTCACGGCTGTAGCGGATGGCTCGGTGGCGCATGGTGTGGGTTACGTTGCGTCCTTTGCGCCCATTCTCGACAACATCAAGGAAGTCGTTCAGCGTGGGCCTGATGCTAAGAAAATCGAGGTGGAGTTCCTCTAGCACTGGTCAAGCAAGGTCTTCGTTTAGCACCTAGGGTACCTTAGCAACGGGTAACTTACCAACCGTTTATTACAAGAACATGGACGGTTTTATATGATGTGTTTAGCCCTCTGTGACGGTGGTGCATGGCGGGTAAACCCCGCTAGAACCCGACGGACATGGGGCACATCATCAATGCCGTGCAACGACTTATGTACCCCGCTCTTTCGTGCAGCAGGCCCAGCTGGGGGTTGCAACCCCCCCACCGCTGAGTGAGCCGAGACGAAAAAAAAAAAAAAAAAACGTAAACACTTGTTGGGCCCAGGAAGCGAAACTCGCAGACGGCCTGTCTTCGCCATCGATGGGCACTTGTTGTCGCGTAGTGCTGGTGGGTGTGATGTTATGGCAGCCGTGCTCTGTTGGCAGTAAGAGGCAACCAGTAGAAGGAATCTAGATGGTGTGTGGTATATTGTGAGAGGCTCGCGGGTGGTTCGTGAGTTGGATTCTTCGGGAGTGGCCGCCAGAGCTACCAAATAGGCCCCGGGCGTGTCAGCACTCCCTTTTCGAAATCCCATGATTGGTGACAGGGAGGAAAACGGCTGGGATACCCTGGTAACAAGTCGGCCTCGAAGAGGGGGACACAGCCTTGAGTGTCCCCGCCTTGGCAAGCGATGAAGCCATCGTCGCCAAGACTCCCCCAAGACGTTAAGCATCGACAATAAAACGAAACCGCGGAATCCCAGATAATGGGTCGCACAACGTGCCATGAGAACAGTGTTGAATGCGATCCTCGTCGCGTCTGCGAAACGGGACACCCAGGCCTGGGGACACCTATAGCAGCGCTTTTGCAGCTCCTGCCCAAAATGGTCGAGACACTTGCCGGATCCAGTTTGGTGTTCACTTTGGCCACATATGCGCCGGAACTTTTTTGTTTCTAGCTTCGTTTAACCCTCGACTAATTATTAACCTTGGGCACTTCAAATCTGCCATTTTCATGGCACACGTCAGGCATTTGCCCTTCCTTTGTTGAGATTTTTGAGATGTCCCGAATCTTGGACGTTTGGAGGGGCCCTTATCGATATACCCCGGATTTTGATCCTTGACCGCGCGCACAGACATCGAACCAGGATGCCAGAGCACTCCCGCGTGGGATTCGGCGAACGCCTCACCTCTCTTATCCGTGCTCGTTTCACCTTGGTTGCGTGATGTAGCTTCGTTCCCATTTACTCGGGTCTCCTTCTTATTCCTTCAGCTTAAATGGTACAATCTCGCAATCGCCGAGCCCCTTTCCGATATTCTAGAAGCCAAATACCCTCCAGGGTCATGATCTCCCACACCTAACAGTTTGAGCTTCATGTCTACGCCGAGTCTCAATGCACAGGCTGTGCTTTTAGCCGGATCCCTTTTTGATCGTCTTTACCTACATACTCTGTGGTCCTGACCCTACCCTCTCCGCCTTCCGACCCCCCCTGCTGCGGACCGGATCTTTCCACAGTGGCACTTGGTCTCCGTCTGTCCATCTGTCTCAAGCAAGACATGTTGTTTCCATCCCAAGGGGCTTTGGCTTCCCTTCACCATTTCCCGGGTCGATCTGCACATGGTTTGAATTAACCTTAAGCTCCTGACAGGGGCCTTGTTCTTAACCGCGCTGGTCTCATTGGGTCGCAGAAACGATGCACACGGGTACGGAGACGACTGGTTGCCGAAGAGTCTGCATGAGCCCATCGTGAAGCTGCGGGTGCGGGTGTGGGCGTTCCAGAGCCGCGAGGGGGCCTAGGACGTCTGGGCTGGGGTTCGGAGGTTATATCTCGCGGTATGCCGTCATGGCCTTGGGGATTGACTCAAAATTTGATCCTTTCCGCCTTGTTATCATAGAGGCTCGTCAAGAGACTAGTCACGATGCGTCTCTCGCGTTTATTACCATTGGGGCTCGCAGCATGCGTGTCTGCGCAGGCTATAACTGAGGTTTTGGCTGCCAACAGCGCTACGCTGAGCACCCTCACTTGTACGTGGCCCGTTTCCAGCCAGTGTTGTCGCGCGCTGACAGCTTTCTGCAGCACTCCTTCAGACCGTCCCCGAGGTTGCCCAGGCTCTCTCTGCTGCGCAGAATGTCACTATTCTCGCACCGTCCAACGACGCGTTTGCGCGTCTGATGGCAAGGAATCCGAGGTCGGCCGAGCTGACCCGAAACCCACGACTTCTCGCCGGCGTGTTGCAGTATCACGTTTTACAGGGGACGTTTCGAGCTCAAGATTTCCAAATTGTGCCCAAGTTTCCGGCAACCTTGCTCTCGGCCCCCTTTGCAAACGTCACTGGTGGCCAGCGGGTAGGGTTGGTCTTTGTGAACAACACCGTCCAGGTGTTCTCTGGGTACAAGCAAACAGCGCAAGTGGTAACAGCCGTACGTCTCTCGTTCTTCCTAAGGGGGATATCAAAGATTCCTGATGCCATCTAGGATGTACCATTCAACGGTGGCGTGGTCCACATCATCGACCAAGTGCTCACCGTGCCTGCGAACCCGGCACAAACCGCCATCAACACCGGTCTCACATCGCTTGCCGGTGCCCTGACGAACGCAGGTTTAGCCAATGGCATCAACGACCTAACCGACGTAACGATATTTGCGCCGACGAATGATGCCTTTGAGGCCATCGGATCGGCCGCCGGGACGCTGTCGCAACAACAGCTGGCGAATATCCTGGCATACCATGTCCTCGGCCAACAAGTTCGATTCAGCACAGACTTGATCGCGGCGGGAAACCCGGCCACGTTTGCAACCGCCCAGGGCACAAATATCACTCTGCGGAGGGAGAACGGCGCCCTGTTTGTCAACTCGGCGCGGGTGCTAATCCAGGACATCCCTACGACCAACGGAGTCGTCCACGTGATTGACAAGTATGTTTGCATTCACCATCTCGAGATCTGGCTGCGAGTTCTAACGGAACACAGTGTTTTGAACCCATCCAACGCAACCGCTGCGCCTGACACCGCTGCTTCCACGCAAGCACCCGCGTTTTCGGGCGTTACTTCGGTGATTGACTCGCCTTTTACTCAGGGGGTGGTCCCGACGGCGACCTTTGTGCCAGCTAACATTCCTCTCAACGCCGGCGTCCCGAGTACCATCCCCAGAGCAGTTCTGCTTCTGGCCGGATGTGTGGCAGCTCTGATGTCTGTGTTTTAGTCGTTTCAAAAGCCTGTTGTTGGTTGATCTGCCTGCGGATGTATCCTTTGCTTATTAATACCCCTTGTTTGTGGTGCTGGATGTTTGATGATGAAGCTCGATATAATATTAGTTCCATACTTCTAATTCAGGTAGGGTCGCGACGCTATAATAGAACGTGGTTCAAGAGCTTTCAGAAGATAATTTGCACGACGCGGGGGGCACCAACGTACGGGCTTGAGGCATTGCCCTACGCCTTCTGGGAAATGGTTGCAATGGTTTGAGGCCACCCTGCACAGTGTCATCTACTTGGTTCGGTATGCTTTGGGCTCGACCTCTTACACAAAACGGATACAAAACGGAACACAAAAAAAAGGAGGCAAGGGAGAAAGGACGAGGAGCCTTGTCCAGTCCTCAACCACGGCCGCGAATGTGACTATCTCGTAGACAGCTCGCCTCCAGGTTGACCAGAGAGGGAGAGCAGCTCACGCCTCAACAGGTAGAATGGTCACATCTGGGCGAAGCGAAGTGCGTACGCAGCGAGCTCCGACACTGGATGCGCTCTTCGTCGAGCCTCTGCGTGGCGTTTTTTACTTATCCGAGAAAGGGCCATGGGTGTTTTGATCGACGTGGACTGATGATGGGCCACTACCTCATGGCAGAGTTATCTCTCCACCTCTTGTGCCCCGGAGCCGGGACGTAACGCCTAGCCGTCAACTCCAGCCCTGGCTTACATCAACACATGAAAAGTCACCGGCGCGCATGGCCTTGACTCAAAGTTCTCAGTTTTGAGATTCGAATCATTCACTTCAACAGGCAGTCACTCACATCTCGAGGACTCGGTGACATGGTATTTGGACGGAAGGGAAGGGTTCAAACTGGGATCCGCAGGGGTGGACATCTAGGCAACTCGTTTGTTGCACCGCCAAGATTAACTTTCAGGTGATATGGATCGCATTGAGAAGGGTCCTGACGAAAACTTCACAAATCCTGGACCGTTGAGCTCTGATCCGCCAGTGCGGGGCCCAGCTCTACCAGAAAAACGATCTGGAAGAGCGCGGCAGGGTGATCTATCTCCACTTGTTTATGTCAAGTCGTCGACTGGGGTTGCCTGTGTGGATGGGATTCCCAGCCCGGTTGTGGCGTCGCCACGGAAACGGGAGGGGCTCTGGTAGCGCAGAGGTCGGGCTTACAGGTTTGTCTCACAAGGAGGGGCCATTGCCACGCGGTACTTGACAAACCACTCAACATTTCCCAAAAACCCGCCGTGGAATTGGTCCATACGGCTTGTTTCGGCAGTGGGTGAGCTACCAGCAAGATCGGGTGGAGAGAAATTTTTGTCGTTTTTGAACTCGGCTGCCCATGCCGAACTTTGTGTTGACAGCTTCGCCGAAAAGCTTGAGCTCTGAGCTGTCATCCGGTGAACCAGACGAACCCTAACTTCGGGTAACGATGCGGTAGTGGCTGGAGGCGTGAATGGGGACCCTGGCCAATCGAGGCCGAGACGCCAACGCCTTGATTGGTTTCGCATCTGCTAGGATGAAACTATGCGATCGGGATTTCATTGGGTGTGAGGAACCCTCATGGTTCTGCATTGCCGCCAGGCAAACCGTTGCATTCTATCCAGCCAGCCCTCACTTTTTTTTTTGTTCGCGAGCTGCGACCCCGCCATGCCCGTGATCGTGACAAGCACACCTTCCAATCGGGCAGATCAGAGACAGACACCGGATCGTGTAGCTAGCTTCAACTTCGAGCGGAAACTCGCATCATCAACGTAGATAGCCGCAACGAGGACGGACGGTGAGGAGCAAATGACAGGAAGTGACTCACGCCGCATGGTAAGAGCTTCGTGCTGCCCCAGATCTATCCTTGATATCAGGTCGTTGGGCTGGAAACCAGACGCACTAAGAAGCCCAAACTTGTGGCGAAAAGTATACCTTTATCTGCTGACCGTACTGTTGGACGTTTTGGGGCCGGGGGGGGGGGCCAAAGACCGACAGTTCAGGGTGATGTCTCCTGGTTGGGTAGGTTGGAGGAAGCAAGCCCTGGCTGATTGCAAGCATCGTGGACACGTAAAATTCCTAGAGAAGCGAAATCGTAGTGGGTAAACATGTTGTGATCCCTTGGGGATCGTTGCAGCAGGAGAGAGTTGGGTACATGCGGCACAATAGAGGGGTACCCCTCAACCGCAAGCCGCACGCGGCAGAAATTTTGCGACCCACTTGAATTTTTTTTTGAAAGGTGCCCCGCACTCGCCCCCCCACCAGGCGGCCAGCCAGGTCTTTAAAAACTTGCCCCTCCATTCCAAACTCTTCCTCTGCTCTTTCTTCTCCTCGTCGCGATACCGAACAATCATACACGTTCATCTCGCACTTGTATGTCCCCTTCCTCCACCATCAACCCTCATCCAGCTTCTCCTTCTAACAAGCCTAGATCTTTCCTAGCGCAAGTCGCAAGTCAAGAACTTTTTCCCACAGTCAATACCTTCAACCGTCAAAATGGGGTAAGTCTTTTCCAGAGCAGCCTCGCTCGACCATCACTGACACTTGCGCAGCAAGGAGGACAAGGCTCACATCAACGTCGTCGTCATCGGCCACGTCGACTCCGGCAAGTCGACGACGGTAAGCACCCAAGATCGCGGGGTAAAATCTCGAGCAAGAGGCTGACAATCCCTACAGACTGGTCACTTGATCTACAAGTGCGGTGGTATCGACAAGCGTACCATTGAGAAGTTCGAGAAGGTCAGCTAAATCGCCCTGCTTCAATTCTTTCCTCCCTCAGCGCCTTTCATTTTCCTCATCACCATCCCATTTCTGCCTCTTTGTGCCCTTACCCCGCCAGATAAGATAAGCACAGAGGCGCAGAAAATTTTGTGCACGGACCCACTTGCCCCGCGACGCAACCCCGCGACTGCGCCCACAGCAATTTTGCGGCCTGGGATCGGACTTGTGCTAACAGCAAACAGGAAGCTGCTGAGCTCGGCAAGGGCTCCTTCAAGTATGCGTGGGTTCTTGACAAGCTCAAGGCCGAGCGTGAGCGTGGTATCACCATTGATATCGCCCTCTGGAAGTTCGAGACCCCCAAGTACTACGTCACCGTCATTGGTATGTTCCACCCCTGCACCCCGGCCCTGTCGCCAGCCCTGCTAATGCATGATTACTCGCAGACGCCCCCGGCCATCGTGACTTCATCAAGAACATGATTACTGGTACCTCCCAGGCCGATTGCGCTATTCTCATCATTGCCGCCGGTACTGGTGAGTTCGAGGCTGGTATCTCCAAGGATGGCCAGACCCGCGAGCACGCTCTCCTCGCCTACACCCTCGGCGTCAAGCAGCTCATCGTCGCCATCAACAAGATGGACACCACCAACTGGTCCGAGGCCCGTTACCAGGAGATCATCAAGGAGACCTCCAACTTCATCAAGAAGGTCGGCTACAACCCCAAGACTGTCGCTTTCGTCCCCATCTCCGGCTTCAACGGCGACAACATGCTTGAGGCCTCCGACAAGTGCCCCTGGTACAAGGGCTGGGAGAAGGAGTCCAAGGCTGGCAAGTCCACTGGCAAGACCCTCCTCGAGGCCATCGATGCCATTGAGACCCCCAAGCGTCCCACCGACAAGCCCCTCCGTCTTCCCCTCCAGGACGTGTACAAGATTGGCGGTATCGGAACTGTCCCTGTCGGCCGTATCGAGACTGGTATCCTCAAGCCCGGCATGGTCGTCACCTTCGCTCCTTCCAACGTCACCACTGAAGTCAAGTCCGTCGAGATGCACCACGAGCAGCTTGCCCAGGGTGTCCCCGGTGACAACGTTGGCTTCAACGTGAAGAACGTCTCCGTCAAGGAAATCCGTCGTGGCAACGTTGCCGGTGACTCCAAGAACGACCCTCCCATGGGTGCCGCTTCTTTCACCGCCCAGGTCATCGTCCTCAACCACCCCGGTCAGGTTGGCGCTGGCTACGCCCCCGTCCTCGACTGCCACACCGCCCACATTGCTTGCAAGTTCGCCGAGCTCCTCGAGAAGATCGACCGCCGTACCGGCAAGTCGGTTGAGAACTCCCCCAAGTTCATCAAGTCGGGTGATGCCGCCATCGTCAAGATGATTCCCTCCAAGCCCATGTGCGTTGAGGCTTTCACTGACTACCCTCCTCTCGGTCGTTTCGCCGTCCGCGACATGCGTCAGACCGTCGCCGTCGGTGTCATCAAGGCCGTCGAGAAGGCCGCTGCCAGCTCCGGCAAGGTCACCAAGTCCGCTGCCAAGGCTGCCAAGAAGTAAATTCTCTCCATGCAGCATTCTCCCTGATGGGCGCCTTCGGGACCGGCTCATCGACGCGCCGCGCCAGATCTCGCGACGGGTCATCTTTCCTTATTTGCATGAGCACGGGGCTGTTTTGTTTGGGGCACAGTTATGAGAGAGACGGTCGGGTTCGGCGGAAAACTTCTCATGTGCTGGGACAAGATAGAGTCTTCTAGACAGCGATCGCAAAATGAGGATTCTAATGATCTGAATGATGCTGCTCCCTTTTGCGTGATTTGACCATGTCGTGATGTTTCTTGGTGTTGATTGATTGTTGTGGGGTAGCCGAATACAGTGCACCGTTCATGTTTCCTTTGCACGTGGTGTGTTTCATATTGTCATCGGCTGCGCTGGCGATGTCTTGGCGTGGTGTTTTGGCAACCTTTTCGCTCCTTTAGCTTAGACTGACCACGCCGCCATGTCTTGTCTTTCCGTATTCTCAGCCGACTGAGAATTTGGTAACTTGGTCCGCAACGATCATCGAGGTTATTTGAGCGGCCATAGTCATGCGTGACGTCCTGCACCCGTCACTGTGTTCCCGTGGTTAACCGTTGGGGCTCCCAACTCCCCAGAGTAGCCTGCGCCCAACTTTGGCAGTCCGTGTAAATTCAGCATCGCGAGATTTTCTTGGTGTTTATATCTCACATTGCATTCAGGGAACCACTGCTTATGAATCTGCTTTCATAAATTGCCCCCGCTATGCTACAATATGCTACACATTTTTTATCGCCGAGTTCCCAACCAAATCATGATCTCTCGAACACTAGTTGGTATGGGAGCGCCGAAACGACTGTCAACCAACCTTCTGGGTCCTTTTTGATGTTTGGGGGACCGCGGTTCTTCTTTCGCAAGGAATGAGTAGTGGGAAGTGGTGTCATTTCCTCTTCCGTGGTGCTGTTTTTTGCGATTGGAACATCCTCGAGCGAGACCTCGGCCGTTTTGCCGCCCCGCTGCCCGGACTGGGTGCTCCTGTACGCGAGCTTGAAGCCGGAATACTCGGTGGTTACGGTCCGTTGGATATCGGCCGCCGCAAAGATGTAATTGGTTTCGACCAGCTCGTCGATGGAGTCCAGTTCTGCTTCACCAGTCGGCTGGATGATTCCCCGGGGTAGCTTGAGACCTTTGACCAGTGCTGGCGTGGAAATGACACCATCCCACGGCCGGAGGTCGGATGCCTTGATGAAGTCCATTATCGGTTTGGCATGAGGTTCAATGTCCTTGGCGCGGAGTTGATAATACTGGTCTTGGTGGATTCGGACGTCCACGGGGGCCGAGGGAAAGGCGGCGTCAAGGGTGTGGGATGATGTAATGGCTCGGAGGGAGGCTGTGCCCAGGATTTTGGTGTCAAGGGTTTCGATTCGGAGTTCGAGGGGCGGAGGAGGCGTCGTGTGTGAGTCTCGAGGGTCAGGGATGAACCGGAGGATTATGATGGCGTGGAGATGAGGTGTCTCCTTCAAGTTTAGGGGGAAATTGGAACCTAGAACAGGAGGCATGCCTGGGAGGAAGGTCCGTGGTAATTTTTGGTTGATTTCGGAGTTGGGAGGTTCGTCTTTTGTGTTGCCAAAGAGGAGATGGCCAAAGACCGCGCGGGTGTCAGTCCGGATTTCAGCGTACCAGCCGCCAAGGTCGGTCTTTCGATGGCAATCTGTGTTGGCTTTATTAGGGTTGGTTTGTATCGGTAGGGGGAGCATCTCGGGGTGTATGTGGTGATATTTGGTCGGAACCTTTTTACTTCCCATGGGGTGCAACCTGCGAGCCCATTGTGTGCGTCGTTGATGCCAGGGGAGCTGCGACTTGCAGTCTGGCTGGACTATGTAGCGACCAGTGGTGCCTGCGTCGGGAAACAGCAATGACGGGGCTTCCCTGAAGCCTGTTGTCAACCGTGGATTGGGGCGGAAGGCGTAGAGTAAGTAACGCAGGACAATGTCGCCGATATCCTCGCGGCCTTCTCCCGGCGTGCCGGAGTGTACCCAGGTAACGAACACCCTATCGCCTGAGGGATTGAGTCGCACGAGAGAGTTTGTAATGCGTGAGAGATCATCTAGCACGGTTGGGTCAAGAGGCTCCGAAGTGACGATGCTGGTGCTGAAGGAAATTGTCTTGGACCGGGCCAGTAGGTTGTTGATTTCGAGAAGGATGGCTTCAGCTTTGGCCCGAGGTGCAAAGATGGAAATTGTGTGGCTTTCACTTTGCATCTCGACCGTCGTCCCCTCCTCCAGAACCCTATCTGTGATTTGGCGGAGGTATCGTCGGTCTCCCACTTCAAGGTGTCAGTTCAAGTCAAGCATTGCAGTGGATAACGCAGGAACGAACGTACTCAGCAAAAGTCCGAATTCAGCCTCGCGAAGCCGAAGGTCAAGCCGCCCTGAGGACTTGGTAAACGGCTCACTGAAAACGCCCCAGCATTCTTGAATTAGTTGCACCACTAGCCGACCCTTTGGCTTCCTCTTCGCACTCCCACTGGTCGCTTTTTGGGGGGTGAGAGGAACCCAAGGCTGTCGGGAGATAATCCATGGTGGCTCTGAAGAAGGTTTCCCTGTCGGATTTGCCATCATGGATATTGGCAACCAGTTGGCAATGTAAAACTTAAGCTGGGATGTTGTAAATCCAGTTTCCAGTGCCTTGCTGAGCTCGTCAAAAGCCGCCGGCAGTATTCGCGTGTCCTTCGGCCGCAATTCCTCTATATTCATGATGGCATCTTTGAAACCCTGCTCGGCTGTCTCCTTATTCAGTATCTCGGCCAAGTGGACGCTGCGCTCCGCCTCTGGATTCGGAGGCGCCTTTGATCCCTTCTCGTTCTTTTTCTTTCTCTTTGGCGTGCTGGTCTGGCGCAACACGATAGCGGCCCCTGGCCCGCCCAGCATGTCTACGGGGAGATTTTCGTCCTTGACGCGCAGGCGCCTGCCCCTAGAACTGAACTCTAGAGGAGCGCTTTCGGGCTCGAGCTCGGTGACATAGCGAATATCGGGCGCCGGCGAATGGTCGCATTCGGGTATCTGGTTGCGATCTTCAATGAAGTCGTCTGTGGGAAGTTCTATCGGCTTGGAAGGCTCAGCTCGGTCCGTCCGTTCGAAAGCGTCGTCGGGTTGTTGAAACAGTTGGAATGGTGGGTCTCTAGAGGCACCAGGGCCAAGAAAGTCATCGAGGAACTGATCCCTACCGTAGACAGCATTATTCGGCGCATTTGGCTTCTGGGGTGTGCTCTTCTCGAGGGAGGGCCGTCTTTTCCGTCCAGGCGCAGCGGTGTAGGGCCTTTGCGCGCTCGCACTCAGCGCTCGCGACTGGAGACGACATTGAAGGCAAACAAAGCCATCCACCAGCTTTCTTCGCAACATCGATTCGATAGCTAGCTAGCAACTGAGTACAACAGCACAACCAGCCAAACTACCTTGTCGTCAAAATGCAATGGCTTGACGACGTGGTCGTCAGTGACGAGAATTTTAGGTGGGCCTCTCACACCCCTACCCCTGTCGACACGCGCAAGTTGGTGACAAAATAATCGGCACACTAAATCCAGATGATGGATGATGCCACTTCAAGCGGCCAGGACAGGTATTAAAAATCCCTATAGGCATTAGCGAAAAAGCCAAAAGCCTTTTCAATAAAGTTTTAGTCATTGAAATATTGACTGATGCATTGGAATCTTGGATTGACTCCTTTCCGATGGATGAATATCCCTTCGACTTTTCTGTGTGTGTCGTTTATTTTGCCAAGGACTTGACGCGCCTCGGCAGGCAAACCGATGTGATCCCGCGGCAGGCAGCGCGTCCCCCAAAGTCAAACGCGGCGGTCTCGGCCCCGCCATTTTACACCACCAAATCGGCCAGACGTCATATCGTCCCCAAAAGTCAGAAACGACTGAAACACTATCTATCTTGAGCCAGCTGGCCCAATCATTACGGGAGTTGTGGATACAGAACCGAGGCATGGCTCCTCATGCTCAGCGCCGTCGCCGACAGGTCAGTTTGGCCTCCACCGCCTCGGTTTGTTTTTGGCTAACTTTAGGTCAAGGCAGCCGAAGACTCAGACGAAGATGTACCGTCACCAAATCGAGAGAGTGGGGGTAGCGACGAAGACGAGTCCATGGGTGCTGCAGGTGGTGACACGAGCAACCTAGTCAAAAAGATGGTGCGCTATGCCCTAGCCTGCGAGTACTCACGGACGCCCATCCGAAGAGACGGTATCAAGGAGAAGGGTATGCCATTGCTCTGGTGCATCGGTGAGACAACTAACATCAAGATGCAGTGCTTGGCCCCCACGGTAGAGAGTTTAAAAAGGTCTTTGCTGCTGCCCAGACACAGCTTCGTCAGACGTTTGGCATGGAAATGGTGGAGCTGCCAACCAAGGACAGAAATCTCATGACAACGGAGCAAAAACGTAAAGGTGTGTACGGATTCGGTGGTTTTGGGTGGTGCAATTCAGCTAATGTGTTTCCGCAGCGGCGAAGTCCCAGTCCCAAAGAGAGGCCGCCTCAAGCGCCTACGTTCTGACCTCGATCCTTCCCGCTAAATATCGTACCCCCGAGATTATCGGTCCATCGAAAGTGCATTCTCCCGAGGGCGAGGCGGCGTACGCTGCACTTTATACCATGATCATCTCTATAATCACCTTGAGCGGCGGCGAGCTTAGTGACCCCCGTCTGCGACGTCACCTCACGCGACTAAACGCTCTCGAGTTCATGCCAAGCAGTAACCCGAACAACCCCGAGTCGCCCAGCGAGAAGACAGAACTCGTGCTGCAGCGGATGGTCAGGCAGGGCTACCTGGTGAAGCTCGTTGAAAATAAGGGACATGGAGACGACGACGAGGGCACAACATGGCATGTCGGGCCAAGGGGGAAGGTGGAAGTTGATAACGACGCTATTGTAGGGTTTGTGAGGACTGTGTACGGTGGAAGCAGTGAAGAGCTGGACGAGGAGCTTCGGGCGAGCTTAGTAGGAACGCAACAACTGCAGGCGGTCGATGAGGAGCCGGAGGTGGGAAATAGGGAGAGCGGTGATGGTGATCCGGGGCCTAGCAACCGGCGGAGAAGTAGACGGCACGCCGCGGAGGAAGACGGTGATGGGGACGAGGAGATGGCGGGTTGATCCTACACTATGGAGCGCTGGCGTTTGGGATTTACTATGGGCTATCATGCTACGGATACCAGGTCAACAGATGACCCGTGAAATAGAGCACCTATTCAGCGCTTTGGTCTCACCGTGCAATATGTGCTAACCCATCTCCCTTGTTGGCCATCTCAGAGATTTGCGCCCATGTCTGCTCCGAGAAATCTGTCGCGCGTCGGTTCCGTGGCGCCCAACCCGACCCTGCGTTCCCCTGATTCCTATAACCCATTTGTACGGTGCGCGCTTTCAATCCACGTTAGGTTGCGTCGTCGACACGGGCTCCTCCCCTTCCCTAGGGGGTGGTGGCCCGACCGGCTGGAGCATTTTCTGATATTTCGTCAGCCCAGAATCCTGTAAAGCGGCAATCAGAAGCTCACCCGGATCAGCTGCGCGCGCACTTTGGTCGCGGGCTCGTTCTGGGCCAGCGCCATGTACGAGAGTAGCGGCGGGTGGCCGACTATGCTCGAATAAGTGTCGCGATGGATGTTGGTCTTCCATTCCCAGCTTGTCGTGTCGGGGTGTCCGGTGCCAATGTATCTGGCCTGGAGGCGTTCCAGTTCTTGTTGGGTGCGGAGCTTGTCAGCCTATTTTACTGTTAAAAAAACATGTATCAATAGGTTAGAGGGTCTCACCATTTTGTGCTGCTGCCAGTCGGTGTTGTTGCGAAACAGTTGCAAAAGCGATGCGATTTTCCCCCTGTCGCTGAACGTTATCGCGCGGCTTACCGAGGTGACCATTGTCTTGGCGGCAAGCTCGGTTTCGGTGTGGCGGGCACCGTTTGTGTAGCGCCCTCGTTCCATTCCACCGCCTTGACCCCAACTGTCTGTCACCGTAAAGCGAGACAAGACCTCTCAAGGACATCTCCTATTGTGATACCCTTACCCAACTATTTTGAGACATCAAGATCAAAAAAGCATCAAATCTTCATTGACAGTTTCACATCAACTCGGTGAACCCCCAAGAGCAACAACGACAACCTCACTTTTCATACTCCCCCAAGCGCCTACCTTGTCGCCTTGTGTAAACACCACCAAAGTCTCATGTCGCGAAAATGACCGAAACCCTCCTCTCCGCCTTTCACACCCAAAAACACTCATCTCAACTCACCACCCTCGCCGCCGACATCAAAACTCACCACGCCCAAACCCACCCCGGCGCCCCAGATTTCGCCTCGTGCCCAGAATGCTACCAGAAACTCCTCAGCACCTTTCGCGCCCGCTACCTTGAGCCCGCCCGGGATGAGCCAGAGTGGTTCACCTCCCGCCGCTTGTTCCTGCCCGAGCTTGAATCTCTGCTCGCGGCAGCGGAAAAGTACGACATCGGGCCATCCGCCATTGACGCCCGCATTCACGAGGAGCGGATACGATGGTACGCCGAGACGTTTCGGTCCTCTGTCCTGCGACTCATGACCGAGGACCCAGCCGGGCGTGAGGCGGTGCTCGAGAGGCTGGAGGATGTGCCCGCGGAGCACGGGACGCTGCTGGGTGATATTAGCGCCATTCTGGCCAAGAGCGACGTGATTTCCGAGGAGCGGGAGGGTCTGGAGGGGGCAATTGAGAAGATTGCTTCCGCCAAGGCAGAGGAACGTGTTGAAGTGCTCAGCGAGATTTTCTTCGCCGGCGCAGGGACTAAGGGGGAGGCAAAGTACTTGGATATGCTCAAGGGCGGATTGGCCATGGAGCAGCTGATTGATCGCATCTTGGAGGATCAACAAGCTGCCGTGGCATCCAAAGACCAGACGGAGAAGCTGAAGCAGCGGCTTCACGAGCTCAAACGAGCGAGAGCAGCGCATGAGTTGCAGAAAAAGAAGAGGGAGAAGAAGAGGGCAAGACAGGCTGAGCAGGCTGAAAAGGCCGAGCACGCGGGCGAGGTGTTCGAGGGGTTGTACGATCTGCCACCCTGCCTGGTCTGCGCAAAGGCGCCAGACACAGCCGAGTTCTTGCAGTGTCCGGCCTGCGCTATCCTGGTGAGCTACAAGGCGCAGGAGAAACCGGTCGTGTATTGCTCCTTGGAGCACGCAGAAGACGTAGGTGTGCCCC
This sequence comes from Cercophora sp. LCS_1, assembly GCA_036250225.1. NCBI lineage: Eukaryota > Fungi > Ascomycota > Sordariomycetes > Sordariales > Lasiosphaeriaceae > Cercophora > Cercophora sp. LCS_1. The sequence continues at coordinate 239,954 of JAPZLL010000034.1, forward strand.
TCGACATTCCCGCCAGTAACGGGGAAACTGACCCAACACAGCCCCAACACACCGAAGAAGCACACGCATGTGCCGCGGGTGGAAACTGCGCCGACCCCAAGAACGACCGGCAACCATCCCCCAATGCCAGCGTCTCTCCTTGCTTCTGCCGCGAGTGCGTAGAATTACTCCACATCCCAACCATGTGGTGCTCGTCCGCTTGCGCCGACGAGAACTTCCAGCGTCACCGAGAAGAAGTGCACATGCCGGCGCGCAAGAGGCTAAACCTCATCGTCACGGACCGGGACCGGCTCGAATACTTCCCTCCGGCGGACGGGAACCCCGGTGAGAAGACGCGGTACCGGCCCAAGGACATTTCGCAGCACATCATCCCCTTTCAAGAGGCAGCAAAGCGATGGGAGGACCAAAATCACGTCAAATTTCAACCTGTAGAACGGTCCGAGTGGTCTCGGCAATGAGACGATGGATGGGGCTGAGCTTTGGGCCTCGTTGTATGATATCGCACAGCGCTCAAGCTGACTGGGTTTGGCGTTGCTCGTGAATCAGGTCGCGTCAGTCACTGTATCACCATGCTACCGGGGCACATTTGACTCGTGTTTGAATTCAAAAGTGACCGCCCCAAACTGTACCTTTTGCACCTCACCCATCATTCATAAAAATTAGAGAACAAGCCAAAACACATCGCGCCAAAGTGGAACTGCAAGTAAAAAAAGTCTTCTGGAATTCGACGGAAGCAGACCCTAAAAGGTGGATGGTAGAGTAACCATGAAGACCGTCCAGCGTCACTCTGCTGTAGCTACCAAACTCGATATCGCAACTACCACACTCGCCAAATAACGCGCGTGACCAGACTCTCCCTGTCCGCCTAACAGAAGACAGCCCCTGAAATGGAATGACAGTAATCTAGCCTCATAATCGAGATAACTTTCGCCGCCGCCTCCAATTCCCTCTCTGCAAATGAGGCCATATAGGGTTTTATCCCAGAAGATAGAAAAAACAGAAACCTCGCGGACACAAAAGGACAATAGGAGAAAGAAAACGAGGGGTATTCCGCGTCCGGCCATATGATAGAGGTGTTAACATGGTACATGAGAAGGGAAAGGGTGTTGACGTTTGTTCCAGCCCGACTTCTCCAGCGCCGTGGTCCCGGTTGCAGGTCCTGTCCTGTCTCGTCCATCGTACACTTCCTTCCATCCAGGCAGGCCAGGCCAAGTTCTGTGGATCCTCCCACCGTCGGTTCCGTCAAGGCCGAAATAAGGTCGTCATGGTATCAAATTTTTCTGTGTCATAAAGGCCGGAGGGTTGCTATGGTGGTGGACAAAGGCTCAATAGTTGGTGGGGGTATGATGCTGCTGTAGCTCCTCGCGACTGCTGACAAACAAACACTAAGGAAATCGCGATTCGATATCTTGGTGATCCATCGCTGCCCAGCTTCTGCTGGTATCAGCCGAAACCACCCAATTGTCATGGGGGGCGTTGCCTCGTCCCTCATACGTCCAAGTTCACTGAACTCCTCGGCGGAGTTTTCCTCCATCGCGCTGCTTCAGTCTGCTCGTCCTCCAGCCCTCGTACCATTGCTCTCTGCTAGCCTCGCGGAGTTCACCACGCCACTCGCTGAAAACGGCATCTTTGAGGCGGACAAAATCGCAATGCTCTTCATTGTACGGGTCCGCAAATCCCCAAGGAAATTGTCGGCCAACGACGCCAGGCTCATAGATATCCGGGCTTAGAATGGACATCGGAATAAAGGGAATCTCATCTTCCTTCAGTTCGTCCTCGGCGACCTTATGGCGGCGAACAGAACCACTGGACATTCTCTTGGACTTGGGTGACGATTCTCGCCCCTGAATGGTGAGGTCAGACTCTCCGGCGCTATCGCTGTGCTCGATTTCGTCCTGGTCCTCTTCGTCCTCTTCCTCAATCCGGCCGGAATCAGGAGTCGACTCATCCTCGTCGTCCAAGCCCAGACTGGCCAGGGGGTCGAGGTTAGCCTTCTTGAGACTGTCCCAGACCGTCCGTTTCAGCACAGCCATGTGCTTGGTCGTGATGGTGTCGGCCTTTGCGATGACAGGGATCACAGTAGTCTTGCCTTGCAAAGTACGCAAAACCTGAAGGTCGAGATCTTCATCCAGACCCCCAAGTATGCGAGCTTGCGGGTGCTTTCCGCCGTTTTGATGCCCATTCGGTGTAGCAGACTTGGCTGCAGCAATGTTTCGGTCGAGACGTGCGGGATCGAGGACGAGGAAAACCGCGTGGATATGGGTATCCTGTACGCCGGGTGATCTCACGACCTTCATCTCCTCGGCAAACGTCTCCTCGAACTTGCTCTCGAGGAAGCTAGACATCTCACGAAGCTGCAGATCCACCACATTCTTCTCTAGGCCCTCCGAATCCCACAGGGTTAGACCGATCCTCTCGTTGTCAATCTCGGTCTCGAGGTAATGGGGGATAAAGTTCCCAGAGGGGGGTGCTTTGGGGTGGAAGTCGTCGTGGTCGACCGTGCTCTTGGATCGTTTCTTGGCGGGCAGGGCCAGAGCACTCTTGAGGAACTCGAGGAATGACGTCTTTCCGGAGTTGGCCGTTCCCACAATTAGAATGCTGAAAAGTGTTAGCGGGACTAAGACAAGCAAGTCGAACCCTCAAACATACTTGAACGGGGTGGGGTCCTTTCTTCTCCGGACCCTCCTCGGGCTGTTGATGGTGCTGACAGCGCTGCTTGCATAGCTGTACCTACCACGATGTGCCATGCTGCCAGTGTTTGCGTACGGGTCGAATCCGTTGTTGGGAATGGGGGGCGGGGGTACGCTTATGATGGAGCGGGACGGTTCCATGGACGGCCGAGGCGTGGCATTCGCTGAGAAGTCAGCTCTGCCAGAGACGATGGAGAAAGAATCAGGACGACCGTCACCTCCACCGATTCCTAGTTGAGGCGAGGGCGCGCCGTTGTAGAGGACGGGGAGGCGTGGGGGCGACTTGGAAATGGAAGCATCGCGCTGGCGCTGGCGCTCCTGCTCTTTAGCGGCCTGCTTCTTCAGGTTACCGCTCTTGCTTCGACGGAGCAACATTCCGAGGCTGGAGCGACGAGGCGGGGTGGTCATTCGTTCAGGGCCGGGTCAATAGGTTTAGCTGCGACACGGGCAGCATTAACTCCTAGACGTTTCAGAAGTCCAGAAGCCGCGATGGGGATGGGCGGAACGCTGCGCAACGCTAGATGGGACCGCACATGCAAGATCCGGTTCGGAGTGTTCTTGGAGGAGCGGCCGTCAGGGCTTCTGACTTCGGGTGGGAGCGAGTCGTGATCTGGCGGCGGATTGATACCACGGGCAAGTGCGAAACAACTTTCCGTGTCTTGGAATCGATTGCGGCTGGAACGGTTTGCGCTTGAAATTGCGGTTGCCAATGACCCAGACGTCGATCACCGAGGTTGTCGAGCTTTTGGAAAGTCGAATTGGTTCTTGCCAACGAGGCGCGGTCAATGACAACCCTCGCAGACGATGAGGCCGAGTGGACGGTCAATGGCCGGGACGCAGAGGGTTTCTGCCAGGTTGCTGTGTTAGCCAACTCTAACCCGTCTGTTGAATTGCCGACTGCGCGTGAGCATCCAAGATGGTGGGCTCGGATCGCAAGCACAAATGGTTCCTGCTTGTAGCCTTGAACTGTGTGATGATGACCGGGAGCATCCTCGATTCACTTGTGAGGCGGACAGCCTGCAACACTTGAGAGGTCCATCCCGGGCGCCGAGCCATCGCCAATTTGAGATGAACTTACAAAAGCTCGCGACCACGAACTCAAAGCGGCCGGGAACCTAACGGCAATGCAAACGAACCCTCGTGGCTGGCAATCCAAACCGGTGGCACGCGTTTGTGGAGACTTGCTCGGGAGAAGAGAACGCCAGAGCCGCAGAACGAGTGGGCTGAGGTGAAACCGGGAAGGAGTGAGATGAATCGTAGAAGGCAAGGTAGAAGGAAGGAACGAGGCGACGACGACGACGATGGCGATTGCGCTGTCCAGGATGCGATTTCCGTTCGCCAAAAGTTGGAGGGGCGCAAGAGGACAGCACTAGATCAGAACGCGCGCGACGAAGAAAAAAATGGCAAACCCAAAGAAGGCCAGCGCGGAGGGATTGGCTGAAGTTGAAGGCCCGGGGACGGCGCGCCGTGCAGCAAGCACTCCCACATTGCAGGGGAAGCTACCCCCAATCGCCGGTGCACCAACGCCAAGCAAAAGCACCGGCGCTGGGTCTCTGCTTCCATCCTGCACGATCATTGGAACCAAATCTTACCTGATACGTCGCTCTGCTGGGGCGATGGCCTGCGAAGGTGAATGGACTCCTCGACCGTTGCTTTTGTGCCTCGGATGGTCTTGCTTTACCCTCAAACACCAATTTCTCTCCGCCGGTCCGAACTCCAAATCCAGCCGTTCCCAATCAACACGATTTTACTCTTGGCCAGCTTGTTCGCCAGCGTTTCGCTGCACAGAGAGGTGCGAGAGATGCAGGCCCCCTTTTCCTGCATCAAGGTGATGACCCCCTGGCAAATCGAAAGGTGGCGCGGGCCAATTGGCTTCGGTGAAGCTGGAGGCGCGGGCCTCCCGACTGTTCTCTCTTCACTTCTTCCATCACCTCAAACTTCATCGCGATGCGCTCCAGCCTCCAATCCGACCACTCTGGCGGCTTCCGACAGGTTCGTGTGACGCACATCATGAGACCGGCAGAGACGGCCATTGAACAGCACATTTTTCTTGGAAGCGCTTCCTTGAACCACCAATTACCGTCACCCGAGAGATGCAGCCTACCGTCGAAATAGATGCTGAGAAACGTTCCTACCCTATGTAATCAGCTCCGTTCAAGACACTTGCCCGTGGGCACCACGTGCCGCACTTTGGAATGGCTGGTCAGAAACACGGCAATTCTTCCTTCTCCCCGTTTCCAGAACGTCCATCAACCCGGGACGCTCAGAAACAGCCCAGCAGGGGTTCAACGGCACAGATGGAATCGTCCTTGCTCTGCATCGACAAGTCTAAACCGCCCGCTTGCATGAGTTTGCCGCGTTCCATCCGACGATCACAGACTGCGGATAAACGACCAGAGGTTCGCAAATTTCCAGAAGTTGGACCGATCACGTCTGAACCCCTGGCAAGTTGGTAACAAAATAATCGGCACGCTGAATCCAGATGATGCCCCTTCGAGCGGCCCGGACAGGCATTAAAAATCCCTATAGGCGTTAGTGAAAAAGCCCAAAGCCTTTTCAATAAAGTTTTAGTCATTGAAATATTGAGTGATGCATTGGAATCTTGGATTCACTCCTTTCCAACGGATGAATATCCCTTCGACTTTTCTGTGTGTGTCGTTTATTTTGTCAAGGACTTGCCCTGGCTACCCAAAACCGGTCTGGACCCGTGGGGAATTGGGGGGCCAGCTAGGCCATGTTTCACGCTAAATCATTCTCCACCATCAGGAAGCTAAGCCCAACGGAGAGGCCATTCAACTTCATGCCATCTTGTGCCACGACCATTGAAGACGCGACGCGTGTTTGTAGCACGCGACATTCTCGAACCGATTCTCCGTGGATTTGGTTGAGACAGCATGAGCAAACCTAACCCACATACCTGCCGGTCTCTTGAGCCTACAGACACGACAACAGAACACGGGCCGTCCCAGTCATGGCATCCGTTAACTCCCGCAACGGGATTACCCCAGATCTCCACCAACGACGAACTTGTGGGTCCAGGAATCACCGAGCGAGTTGAGAAACTTGAGATGGGATTTGCCCATGTGCCAAATGCCCTAAAGACACGCCACCAAAGAACCACTATGATCATACCCTGCATCTACGAAATCCGATACATTTTACGTAGATGCTGGATCAACCATGGACATGTGCCTGACACTTCCGAATGGATCGACATAAGTCTACGTCCAAAATTGTTGAGGACAAGATATAACGAGCACCGGGATTTACCCAGACGATTTCAAGCGTGGTCTACCCCATGGACTGGAGCGGCACCCTCTTTCCTCTTTCCCATTTCTTCCTTCAGTATCTCTGCAAGCGAAGAGTGGCCTGCGTCCTGGGCTACCTCCAGGAGCGTCCGGTGGCTCGAATCCTGTTGCCAAACGTCTGCTCCGTAAGCTAGAAGCACTCCCGCCACCCCGAGACCTCCCTCTGTTACGGCTTTGACCAAAGGCTCCTGCCCGAGAGAGCCTAACTGGTCCGGGTCGGTGCCTCTTTCGAGGAGCATCCGAATAATGTCCACCCTGGGATTATCGATCGCGTACCAGAACGGCGTCTTTCCACCCAGATCGCCAGTCGTGGCGGAGACGCCATGATCGAGGAGCTTCGCAACAACCCCAGCATCCCCACCCTGTATCGCATACGCTAACAGTGTTGTTTCCTCCGAGACCGAACCAAGATCCCCAGCTCTGAGTAGAGCATCGACGACTTTGGCATGGCCTCGCCCAGCGGCGTAGGACAACGGTGAACGGTCCGGTCAATTCCAAAGGTTGGGCAATGCCCCACGCTCGAGAAACAGCTTGTCAACCCCGTCCCATCCAATATCAGCGGCATATGACAGAGGAGTGCGGCCAATCAAGTCCCGGGAATTGACATCGTCATTTATCGCAACCAGTTGAAGCTGCGTGTGACAGCGGCGTTCGTCCAAGGCGGTCTGAGGCGTAGACACGACCACCACCGTTGATGAGCCACTTACGCGGTAGAACGAAAGACTTATGGTTTGCACTAACAATTTCGCTCGTTGCACTAACAGCTGGCGGGCGCTTGCCTTGGAAGAACCCCTGAATAACCCCCTGTCAAGATGTTGCGTCACAATGTTTTTGGTCAACAAAACGTCGGAATCGACGTTTCTTCATAAAAACTACTATAGAATCTATCGCTTTTTGACCTCTTTTGACCTCTTTCCATCTGTTTTTGACCTCTGTGCAATGGAACGCATCCCATTTAACACACCAAAGAAGGCCGCGTCAAGGGTGCGCTGTTGATGGCTGATGACGTCCGCAATAACAATAGCCTCAAGATCACACACAAGAGGATTACCGACCTCTTTAACTGCCACATCACCGTTTCCACATTTCCAGCCTTGACGGCCGAATCAAGCGGAGTCTGTCGATAGCCATCGGGGGCCTCTCTTCGCGGAGATGCCCCCCGGGCCAGGAGTAGCTCAACGATTGCATAGTGGCCGAGGGCCGTGGCTGCTAAAAGTGGCCATTTTCCTCCGTCATCCGAGAATCGGCTAACCCCTCCCGGTGCTTGCTCCGCTGCCCAGCAGCAGTGCGACCATCCGTTGGTCCCCTTCGTCGATGGCTCTGAGAATTGGGCTCCGACCAGTGGCGTCGACGGCATCGGGGTCTGCTTTCCCGTCCAACAGTGCCTGTGCGATGGCATGGCGACAACCTAGAGCACGAGCGTTTCGGCGGCTGTGCAAATTGATTTGAGGAAGACCAAAGAGGCAAGCTCCCGGACGAGCCCCGGCAATGGTCAAAGATCACACCTACCCGTCGAGCATCAGCCGGATTCGGTGTACCGGCTGTTTCGTCACCAAGTTGTCCCGGAACAACACCAGCACAAGCGTATTGACATTGCAGAGATCAACGTCGGTTTCAATTCAGGTGTGAGATGGCACACTAATCCAATCCACACGTCATTACTGACAGCCCCTCATTCCTCCGAAAATTAAAGTACATAGAAGACGCTGTAAGACCTCCATCACAAACTTTTATCAAGCAAGCTGAACAAAAGAGACAAAACTATGTGCTTCAGATTCTACCACCAAATCATCGGAAGCGAGATTTCTGATGTTTACGGCTCGACAAATGGGTGGTCATGGTGATGATCCAGTGGACCGGAACCCGAATCTATCGGGTTAAACGTCGGTGCTGTCTCCGGCAACTGAATTGTCGGTGAACCAGTCCCTTGAGTTAAGAAGCCTGTGCTTCCTACCCTCGATGTGTGTGTATGAAGAGACGTCCGATGCGCAGCGGTCCCTAAGTCATGACGTTAGTCTTGCTCTAGTCCTGGTGAGCATGGTGGCCTTACCGTGGATGCTTTTCTTTGGTTTCGATGTCGAATTGTGCCACTTCGACGATGTCCGAGGAAGAGTCAAAAAGGTGGTATCGTTACAAGAAGACGTGGGAAACCCGTGAGACGGGTGGCTTGGCCTGCCTGTGCCATGGGGCCGCGGTCGGTGCTTTGTGGTGTGGTGAGGCTTGTGATGCGATGACGCTCGCGGAGGAGCGGTCCCTTCCTCGGTGCATGTTGTGTTCCATGGAACCGTTCCCGTGCCATTTGGCCAAGGGTATGGAGGGGAGGCAGTCGTATAAGGTGGAAAGCCGCTGCCTGTACCGGACTGGGCTGAGGAGGTAAAGAGTGGGGTACCGGTGATGACACCTGGAGTGGCTCCGGAGACGCTTTGTGATGGGCTGCTAAACGGATTCACGGTAGTGAGGGCGCTGGTCGGCACGGTGGACCCTGTGCCCGTTGGGCCAGGGACAATTCCTCCCGGAACTGTTGAATTGCCCAAAGGATATGGGGGTGTTCCTGGAACTGTGAATGGTGAAGAAACAGCGCTTCCCGTGCCAAATGATGACACCTCAGGCTGAGTGGAGGACAAACTGGTAGAACTGGTATAGGAGGTGAAGCTGGAGTGTGTATTTGGGATTGAGGCCGGCGTTGTCGGGAACCCAGGGACTGTGTTCGTTGAGCTGACGGTTCCCGAGCCGCCGAAACTTGACAGCCCAGTTTCAAATGGGCCATTGGCCTGAGTGGAATTAGGGAACGGGTATGGTACAGATGTGCTTGGGGAACTGGAGGGAGGGAAAGTGGGTGCGGTTCCAGGGCCGGGAGCAGTACCCGATGGTGTCAGTGTCCCTGACGGAATATAAGGCACAGAGGAGGTGTTAGAGATCGGATAAGGCGCCGATTCAAACACAGTAGAAGATGGTAGACCAGTGCCCAAACTGGTGATCAAAGGCGAAGAGCCCGTGGCGCTGGTGACGGGAGGTGTAAATGTGCTCCCATTTGACGGTGGGTAGGTTGGTTGGCTGGAAAACGAAACCGGGCCAGTGCTCAACCCCGAAGATATGGGCAATGTGCTACTATGAGTACCAATTGGTATTGTGGCCGTTGAGTTTATCAATGGGTATGGCGCCGAGTTCTGGGTCGAAGGTTGTGCCTGGAAACTACCAGTTCCTCCGCTGACAGAGGATATGGAAATCGTCAGAGTGGAGCCAGAAGGCAGGGCTATGGTAGTTGAGTTCAAAATGGTCGGATACGGTGGCTGCTGACCAGAGGAGGGATAAGATCCAGACGCGGTCATTCTTGGTTGAGTGGTCGAACTTCCGGTAGCAAAACTAGACAAAGATGCCGCCGATCCCGTTGGGGAAACACTACCTCCCAAAGTTGAGTTAGAAGTCGGATAAGGCGGAATGCTACCCGTCGGGGTGAAGCTCGGCGGACCAGTGCCGGGATAACTGGTAAGGGGCTCACCCGTCGGGCCAGGAGTGAGCGTTCCGTTGGACAGTGGGAATGGGGCAGTGGTTTGGGTAAAAGGAATGGCCGTTGAGGTTGTTCCAGTGCCAAAGCTCGGGGTGAGCGGGACACCAGTGCCTGAGGAACCTGGGAATGACGTGGTGTTCAAGGGGGGGAAAGAGAAGGCGCTTGTAGGATTAGATTCTTCCGTGGAAACAGTTGAAGAATACGAAGTTCCAGGCAACGAGCCAGTCCCCGTCAAGGTGCCTGATGGGATTGGGAACTGTGTGGAATTTGCGATTGGGAAAGGGGCGGAGCTTCCGAGCGTTGATTGAGGTGGCCCTGTGTTGGATCCCGTACCGAGCGTCGCTCCTGTCTCTGTTGGAGGTGGGGCAGAAGTCAAGTTGGAGACGGAATAGGGAACGGTCATGGTGCCAGAGGGAACAGTTGGTGACGCTGTGCCCGATCCAAAAGGCACGGATATTGGTGCAGTATCGGTTGACCCAGGACCAACCGTGGAGTTCGAATACGGGAATGGGGCAGATGTGCTGGATGGTATTCCGCCCGTTGAAACTCCTGTGCCAAAGCTTGAACTCTCTGGAGCTATCGTAGACTCGGTTGGGGTGCTCGGCACAGTGGAATTGAATCCTGAGAAGAGGGAAGAACTCCGCGTAGGAGTTTGTGTTGTAATCTGCCCTGTCCCGGACATTGGAACTGTCGGAGAGGACCCAGTTCCTGTTGGTCCCCATGCTGACGTTAAATTGGAGATCGGGTATGGGACTTGACTCTGCGAAGATCGCAAGCTTGATAATCCTGTTCCTGGAATCATAGTTCCGGTCGCGGTTGGGCCTAGGGTGGAGCTCGTTGTGTTGAAAGCCGAGAATGGGAGGGAGCTCCCTGAAGCCCCTGGCGGGTATGATGAACCAGTCCCATAGCCACCAGTGGCTGTACTGCTACCATTTGTGACCGGATACGGGACTGAAGTGCTACCGCCAAACGCCCCCGTGCTTGAGCTGCCTGTCCCAAAACTGGATATGGGAGTCGGGTAACCAGGTGTTGGCCCAATCGGCGTAGTTGAGTTGGAGACCGGGAAGGGAGGCGCTGTTGATAACCCTTCGATGGCAGATGTGGTCGTCTCTGTCCCCGTCATAGGAGTCGTCTCTGCTGTAGGGGTTACGCCAGTGAACATTCCGGATGAGCCAGAGAATGTAGGACTTGTTGTGCCATTGGCAAGCGGATAAGGAGTTGTGGATGGCGAACTCGACCCAGTGCTGTTCCCGGGAGAAGCCGAGAATGGTACTGTGGACTGAGCCAGGGAGCTTTCCGTACCCGGGCTAGTAGGACCTATGCTTGATCCGAAGAACGAAGAATTGCTAACCGGGTATGGCACCGACGTAGGAATTACCGAGCCAGAAGTGTCAGTGGGTGCAAAGGAGGAACCTCCAGTAGAGAGAGAACCTGACGAGGACCGAAGAGTTAGCAACATATGCGAAACGCAGCAGAGCCAACAAACCTGTGAGCCCAGTCCCCAAGGAATTGGATGTAGAAACAACCGAAGTGATGTTTGTAAATGGAAATAACGATGTTTGAGAAAACTGTCTGCTCCCAGTGCTGGCGGATGAGCCCACAGGCTGGCCGGTCGAGGTCGGACCTGCCCCTGCTGTCGGGCCAAGGGGGCCAAAGGTAGAGTTTGAGAGAGGATATGGTATTCCCCGACTTCCTGTGCTTGGTTCCATAGTAGACGATTCGGTGATCCCGTTACTTGTCGTCGAATTTGGAGGAAAGGGTGTGGTAGTCAGCGAAGGTGATAAAGAGCCTGTGCCAGTAGCTGCTCCCGTCCGGCTAGATGTAGATGTCGTCAAGCTTGAAGGAGAAGTAGAATAGTAAGAACTGCTCGGCGAGTTGGCGGGGGGCGCGTTGGTCGACCCAGTTGGGGTTCCTCCTAAAGTCGAGTTTCCTATTGGGAAAGGCGCTGATGACGAGGGAGTGGCTGAGCCGGAACCCACAACTGAAGTTGCCGGGAAGCTAGAGCTGTCTGTCCCTGGAGGATTGCTAGTTGTAGATGAGGAAGCGGCAGTTGCGTTGGATGTCGGATACAGAGGTGATGATGTTTGCAACGTTCCAATGCTGGATGTCAAAGTTGGACCTCCGGGTACTGAGAAGGACCCGTTGAAAGAGCTCGGCGAGGGTGTCTGAGCAGAAGAAGGCAGTGCACTTGTGAGAGGACCCGCGCCAGTTGTAAAGCTTGCAGCTGGAAGACTGCTGTTTGACACCGGATACGGAGCGGTTGATGAGAGCTGGGGAGACAGAGGGCTTGTCGGTACTCTGCTTCCTGTTCCTGGGGCACCGGATATAATCGCCGATGAGTTTCCTGGATAGGGAACAGTTCCTGTTGGTCCCAAGCTAGAACTTGTTCCAGTTGCTGCTGATGGGTTGGTCACAGGGGAGAAGCTTGAAGACTCGGTAGAGAGAGTGCTAGGGGACGGTGGTAACGTTGGAGAGATAGTCCCTGGAGTAGGAGTCCCCGTTCCGGCAGGTGCAGTCGTTCCGTTTGTGGTAGGATATGGAACAGATGAAGGACTGGACGATGATGACAACAAGATCGAGCTGCTTGAAGTCTCGTTTGTCGTTGAGGGAATCCCGGTTGAGGTGTTGGTCCCGGGAACCGCCGAGGACAGTCCAGTTGGGTATGGAGTCGAGATTGTGCTGCCAACGCTTGAGGCGGTTGTCCCGGCAGAAATGGGAGTCGCAGAAGCCGCAGCCGCCGTGCTATTTGGCATCGGATAAGGGATCGATGATGTCAAATCCTCTGTTGAACTGTGAGGAGCGCCAGAGATACTCGTGCTGGGCAATGTGGCCGATGGCCCGACTGCCGCAGTAGAGTTTGAAGCTCCCGGGAGGCCAGACGACGATGACCCGTGAGGCGTCAAAGTCGGGGAGGGGGTGGTCAGAGTCCATCCCGTGCTTCCTACGCCCGTACTCTCTCCAGGCACAACCGAAGAGTTAGTGAAAGCAAAAGAGGCCGAGGATGAGCTGAGCGCTGTTGTCGGGCTGTATCCGGTTGAGACTGAAGGGCTCTGACTGATGCCCCGAGGGGTGGTCGAAGTTGCGTTTCCGTGACCCTGTGTGGAAGTGGGCCCTGGCGATGTCACTGGAGGCGTCAAGCTCTGTTGTTGTGAGGACGTGGTTGTTTCATTGGGTAGAGGAGAGGTGGAAGGCGTTAGCGAGCTCATCGACGGGTAGGACAAAGTGCTGGCCCGGGAGGATAAAGGCACCGACCCCGTTCCCGATATTCCCACGCTAGAACTTGGTTTTGAAGCAGTGCTACTAGCCGAAAGCGGCAGCCCGGAGGTCGAATTAGTGACTGGGAAAGGGGCTGTTGACGTAGTTGACAAGGCACCGCTCGTTGAGGGAGGGGACGTTCCGGTCGGCCCGGTAGTAAATCCCGAAGAGAATGTGATCTGGCTGCTTGACCCGACAGTTCCCACAGACGACGGTGCGGCGCTTGGGTTGTTCGAGGCGGTAGAATTGGTGTACGGGTAAGATGTTGGCGAACCTGATGTTAGGACAGACGAAACGAGGGTGGAATTGGCCTTTGAGGGTGTAGCAAAGGGGGTAGTGGCAGATGAAATTGACGACAAGTGTGCCGGCGAGGTCAGAATGCTCGAGGACTCAGATGTCGGATTTTGTGGGCCTCCAGTGGTAGGAGTAAATGCAGAAGTGCCAGACGGCGACGTTCCGGTGGTGTTGACGGTCTGTGGAACGGATCCTGTCGACAGGGGCGCTGTGGAAGTAATTTTTGATGAACTACCAGAAGGTGCGGTGGGAGAATACGCAGTTCCAGGAGAAGTTTGTGATGAAGTCGAGGAATTAGTGAAGGGGTAACTCGTTTCAGGCAAGCTGCTACCAGCTGGGATGCTACTGGAGACAGATCCTGTGGTTATCACGCTTGAAGTTGGCCGACTTGAGGCTGTAGGCGTTGTGCTAACTCCTGGTATCCCGCGCGAGCCAGTCGAAGAAACGCTTTGCCCAGGGGACGACGCAGTCGCAGTGGAGTTGATAACAGACGACGCAGCGGCAGGTCCTGTGCTCAAAGTGCTCGATATCACCGATGATGTCCTCAGAGACGTGGAATTTGAGGGCACTAGCGACGAGGAATGGTTTGTCAAAGAGCTTGACGTAGAGATAGGACCATTGGACGAGAGAGCAATGCTGGCGGATGAGGTGCTTCCTGATGGCGTGGATGTCCGATTGGCTGACTGTGTTTCCGACGGGGTGGTGCTTGTGCCTGCCGTCACAAGAGAAGTCTCCGATGTTGTGGTAGGAGTTACCGAGCTGGTCTCTGTGGTTGCAGAGATGGAACTCGTGTTACTCACGACAGATGACTCGGCGACGGTAGGCGATGGGCCGCTGGTGGTCGAACTTGTTCCAGCACCAGGTGTTGCTGGCGTAGTTGCACTTGCACCGGATGTAGAGTTGGTCGGCAACCCCCGATTTGTAGTAGACGGACTTGCGCTTGCTGAGGGTGTGGTAACTGACACCGCTGGTGTTGAAGTTGAGCTGCCGATAGGAGAACCAGATCCTGCGGGAACGCTTTCCGAGCTTGAGCCTCCCGATACGGATGACCCCGATGAAGTGCTCGCTTTGGTTGATGACGGAGACCCGGAAAGGGGGCTTGTGGTCGAAGAAACTGTCGATATCCCAGAACTGCTGCTCCCCGATAGTGCCGTAGAACTAGGCGGTGGATATTCCGAGCTTGATGTGATACTTGAAAGTATTGGCGACAAGCTTGACAGCCCAGGAGTGCTTGAGTATGCAACGCTGATCGTGCTCGATTCCGACAATGGTATACTCGATACCTCTGCCGTGCTAGACTCATAGCTGATACTGCTCTCCTCGGAAGCTGGGATTGAGCTGGCCTCAGAGGAGGAGGCACTGGTGATAGAGGGGTAGGCTTCAGATGAATAAGAGCTCTCCTCGGGATATGCGGAGGACGATGCAGGATGTTCACTGCTGGCGCTAGCAACGCTGCTGCCATAAGCATCTGTAGCCGAAGTTTCGTACATGGACGAAGCCGAGCTTGGGACCTCAGAGCTATACTCAGAGCTGTGCTCCAACCATGACGAGAAGCTCTCCGCCCACGATGAGAAACTGGGTTCCTCGCTGCTCCAAGAGGATGTCCAAACTAGAGAAACACATTAGACACATTAGGCATATCCTGCGGAGGGAATTGTTGCTTACCTTCACTGTAAGAAGATTCAGGGGGTGGAGGAGGATATCCGTATGGGGGGTACGTATAATCTTTTTGTCCAGGAGGTGGGCCGCCATAATGGCTATGGTCAGGCTCTGGCTGTTTCTCTTCAACATCAGCCTTGCCAAGTGCTCGACGCAAGCGCGCCCATAAACCGTTGCCTTGCTGTTCGTGTGCGAGGGTTTCGGGGAGGGAGCTCAACAGAGCGACGGCGGCCGTCAACCCGACGAGTGATCCTGATGCCCTCATTTGGGCAGTCTCTACCCTCGACTGAGACCTGCCAGGTGAAGTCAACTAAGGTAGGAGATAAGAGCTGGCGCAGTGGAAAGGGACGATCGTCGTAGAGAGAGAGAGAAAGTAAAGGAAGGAAAAAAGTGAACGAGTGACAATGCCCGCGGTCTGCCGGTCTTTCCGGTGGAAGGACAACCACGGGTCTTGGATCGTTGCTCCTCCTGAGCTGCAAACGACTGCCGACGATGAGACAAGAGGAGCGGTGCGATACCAAGGAATGCCGTGGAATCGGTCGCGCGAGACGAGGGAACCTGACAGATATAGGAGGAGCGACCAAATCTCACGATCTTTCGGCCCAAATTCCCCGTGCTTCACACCCGTCAGGGTCCCAGGTCCAGCGAGGACCAGTCAGTACACCAGATCCTATATGTTGGGCAGGTTGACCGGTGCATTGGTTACGTGGATCCATGAATGTCGCCTGAGAATGTCGTAGATTTACCTGTCACCACTTCCAGGAACGGAAGGAACACCCTCGGGGGGCAGACATCCTCTGGCGTTCATCTCGTTAGCGCTCCTGCCTCGAGTGCCCGGCTTGAGCATAACAAGGTGAACCTCGATTGCGTGGAAATGTCGACTCGACTTGCAAGGAGGCAGCAACGAGATAGGTCTCGGCCTAGAGCAACCTGGTCCAGAGGTGGCATCTCGAGGTGGCAACCTGTCTTGCTATGCGTTCCGAGAAGAGCCTTGGAGGCCCCGCCGGAGGACGAGCAGCTGTGTTTTGAATCATCCGGAGCACCAAAGGACCGGCAGACGGCCCATGCTTCCTGACTTTCGTGTTCATGTACTCTGGATACCTTGATACCAGCCGCAATTCCCTGCAATGGCTCGCTCTCTCTGCCATTCCGACTTCACTCAGCCTCTTTGGCAAGGGATGTCGAGTCTCTGCTCTTTTCCCACCATATTTCCGCAGGAGCGACCCCCGGATCACTATCTAGGATTCGGCTCCCCGGTGACAGCTCGGCTGCCAAGAGGACCACTAAATAGATAGGCCCGCTTTGTGTGATAAACTCGACCAAGCCTTCAGCAGCAAGGAGAGGGGCTCTCGGGAGCCCAGGTGCCATCAGCGGGCTGGTGCTCCCAACACGTTGCGACCGGGTTAACCTCCGTGGCAGATGTCGTGGGCCATCTGTCGGGTTGGTTGAAGGAGGCACCAATTAAAGGCAATATGCAAGCAGCCGCGAGCTAGATAGCTGTTCCTGGAGGTCTGTCGCACATGTCTTGCTGTGCGTGGGTGAACATTGCGCCGTCACGGTGGCACTCCTTCTTGTATTGTGCCATCTCGCAGCAATCGCATCTCCTCGCCTGCAACGTTATCATCTCGCTGACCCCCAAGCTTGTTGGGCGACGGCGGTGAATGTGGAGCTGAACGGCCAGCTTCGACTTCTGACTGTTCGAATCACAAGGCCTGTATAACGTCAAACCGAGATGGCCCACACTGGGAAAGACCGGCGACGAAAGCTCCCGGAAACTGTCTTGTCTTAATTATTAGCCCAAAGTGAGCCTTCCAGGATCTGAGCCTCGTGAACAGGGCGAGGGCCCAAGACATTCATAAACCAGAAGACACATGCAATTCTCAGACGCCCCAACTCAAAACACCTCATCGCCCTGAATAAGACGCCCGAGAAGAAAAGACGGGTCGCATTCCGTAAATCTAACCCAGCCAAAGACTCCATCTGTTGTGACCTTCTCCCAAACGGGGTTAACACCAATGAGTATCAGGGGCACATAACAGGCCTTACATGTGCAAAAGCAGCCCCCACCAACTGTTCGGTGCAGCAACGTGCGCTGTCAAAATGCCGTGCCGTTTCGTCATCAACCGAGCTGTCGGTGGAATCCCGGGTCGGTGATTGTGCCACGCAGAGATAGGTGTGCACCGCTCGGGAGCCCGATTTTGCGAGATCGACCAAGCAACCCCGGCCTCCTGCCTATCGTCGTCTCACTCACTCTGCTTTCTTTGCCGTCTCGCGAAGTCCGGGAGCCGTTGCTTGGCCCACGGCGTTCTCCTTCGCCTCAATATCGGCTGCCCAGAGCGCAGCGCCCACTGTTTGACTGTCAGCCAACGTTGCATGGGACTCAAAGCTACCTACCTGTGTTGGTAAAGGAGAATAAAATTGAGGCCAGGGGAATCATCTCTAGGAGTGTCGCAACAGTGCCGAATCTGTGAACACATTGTTAGTACTGTGTTCGGTCTTGTACTCGCTGTGGGGGACCATGTGGCACAAGGGGCAGTCTAGCCGAGAAATGGGAAACCAAAGGAGATGCAACGTACGCTGCGTACGGGCCAGCATGCTTCTGGAGCCAGGCGGACTTTTGGTCGGCCGAATAACGCTTGAGCTGGAAGTAACGGTCATGCACACGCCGTCCCCTCGAGCGCCCGTTGATGATGATAAATGCCACGGTGCCAACCACTGTTTCGAGTATTAGCCAAATACCACACTGGAAACCAACCCAAGGTGCGTGTTTAGTTCAACCTACCGGGAATGAAGTTGAGCGGGAGGTACATGATGTATCGGATCAAAGCCCTGGGACTGAAGCGGCCGAACGGGCTCTTCATGATCTTGCCCAAGCGCTCGATCGGGTCGCTGCCAGGCTTGAGCTGTCTTCCTTCGGTCACAATGTCTGTGGCATTCCTGGACACCAGGGTGCCGTCAAACGTGTCAAGCAGTGCGTCCTGCAGCAAGAAGTTCTTGGAGATGACGGATATGATCGTGGAGCTCTCATTGAGGATGAGAAGCACCGTTGTGAAAACGGCTAGAGGCCCATTGACGAAAACAAGGATTGCAAGCTGTGGGAGGTACGTGAAGAAGAACATGGAAGTGACGACACTAGCAGAGAGAGCCAGCGTCGGGCCGAGTCTGGAGAGAAACGGCTTCCACAGTGACCTATGAGTGGCAAGGTAGAATATGCCCTGCCGACGGTTAGCTACGCTCTACAATACGAACCAAAACAAACCGTACCTTGATGGGGTACAGGTAAGACTGGCTCTTTGCTGCATCCTGGACTAGCACCTTGGCCCGGTCGAAATCTTCTTTCCTATAATACTGGTTAGAGCCATGGAGAACTGAGCTAAGGCAAATACTCACGCGACCTCCTGGGCCTTGATCTGGACCGACTCAACGAACTTGTTCGACATGGTCGCGGTCTTTGCTGTCGGCGGTGGTCTGTTGCAGATCTGTGACGTTTGGTGGTGAGCTGCCTTGACCTCGAGAGGTTGCCTTATTATGTCGAAACGAAAAGATTGAGAGATAAGAAGGGTTCAAGGTCCACGTTGGCATGATGAGTGCAAGTTGGGCTGTTGAGGGCAAATTCAGCTTTAAAATGCACGGCGTTGGATGCTGTTCACGCGGCTTTGATCAGATGTCGTCATTGGTTTCTGCTGCGTTCAATGACGCGGCTTGGCGTGCTTCGATGGGAGTCGGGTGGGGCTTTGCAGGAAGGCACGGGACGGCAGCAACTTCAGCCAAGAATCACGAGCACGACTTGAATGACTACCCAGCTCGCTCTCCTTAATTCTTACAGATACCTAGGCATACAGCGCCGGAGCACCCAACCACGCCAGCGTCGTGGTTACCCCTGTCATTACGTACTTTCCCTAAACTCCTGCCAATGCCAGCCTGAGAGACAAAGAAAGAAATGCCCGCCCAAAGTGTCCTATATGCCCCATTTTCGCCTGTCCAGCCAACCGCCACCGTATCTAAGTGCATACACAAGAAGCCTTCTATGATACACTGGTGCCGTCGTCCGTCTCGAGCTCGGGGGGGCTTCAGCTGGAGATGCCTCCCGGGTGGCCGATGGGGTGTTGTAATTGAAGGGAATGCGCCCGTGAAGATTTATGTGCTGTTTCGTATGAAATTACAACAGATTATGGTGTATAGAAGGGGCGCCGTCGGTGGAAGCGTCGTTTGGCTCTGCCAAGTTGAGCGACGAGTGAAGCATCCATCTGGGATCAAGAATAGAGGGCCTCAACCAAGTAGATAACGCCAAAGATAAGGAACGCAACGGCACCGCCAACGGTAACTGTTGTGCAATGTTAGTGACTGTTTTGCATCGGAACATTGGGACCCGGGACATTGACTTACCAACTTTCAGGCTGACCTTTCCTGCGATGGCTCTGCCTCCAATGACGGCAACGCCAGTGCAGCAGGCGTGGCCGAGAATGGCCCCCAGCGTCACCCACCAGTAATCCTGACCCGCGGCCATGGCGATTGTAGCGATTTGGCTACGGTCGCCCCATTCTCCGAGAAACGTCATGACAAAGGTCTGAACCCACGCCGGGCTGAGGAGCAGCGACAGGAGGTTATTGAGGCCTTGGAGAAAGCCGACGAGGGAGCTCGGGCGCGGAGACGGACTGCGACCCTCGGGGGAACTCGAGGGACTGCGCGGCGGAGTAGGGAAGCGAGACTTGGATCGGGACTTGCGGCTGCCAAGGCCCATTTCCAGGGCGTAGGGGGAGATGCTGGATCTCCGACGCGCCTGTTTTCTAGCCTGGTGTTCCTTCTCCTCCAGCTCTTGCTCCACCTCTTGCATTTCGGCGCCGACACCCTCATCGGGGCTCATAGCCATACCCTCGCGTAGCAGCCTTCCGCCAAAAATTAGAAACAGACCGGCGGCAAGGAAGTTAGTCAGGCGCTTCGGGATCAACGTCGGGACGGCGTGCCCAAGAACGGCCGAAAGAACCGTCATGGTGATGAGCGCGCTAAAGGCAGCCGAGAAGACAACCATACGGTCGTGTTTCATCGCCATCAGGGCAGCAACAAGGAAAGTCTTGTCACCAATTTCGGAGAAGAGAATCATGGTGAGGGAAAGCACGAAGGAGTGGAAGGGCTGGATGAGGCCCTCGTCTTCGTGCGTGAGCTTGGAGTCCTTTCCGGACTTGTCGCCGTTCGTAACATCGAGGTAGTCGATGTTGGAGGCCGAGCCGGGGAGGGGAGGAGACTTGTCGTGAGTCTTGCCGGGGAGGTCCGAAGGTTTCTGTACGCCAGTTAGTTGAAGTTCAAGCGGAAAGTGTGTAGTTTTGCTGACCTCCAATCCCGAGGCATCCTCCGATACCTTCGTATTTGTTTTGCCCTCCTTGTCCTTGAGGATCTTTTCCTCGTCCTCGTGAGGTAGTGGCGGCGCCTCCTTGGGCGTCTGGGGTTTGTTTTCCACCCTCTCGCCCGTCTGACTCTCCTTCTTTTTGCGCTCCTTGTCTTTTTCGGAAACCCCGCCGCCTGTTCCTGTTGTCCCTTCCTTTGGCTCTGGTCTGTTCTTGTCGTCCATGACTCCATCATTCGTCTCGGGGATCTTCTTCCCATCGATTATCGTGGGGTCGGTTGGACGATCCTTGAGCACCGGCAAATCGCCATCCTCCTTGTGCTTTGAGTCGTACTCGACGAAGGGGCCGGCGTGGGGCTTTCCATCCTTGCCGTCGACGGGCGCGTCTTTCGTGCCGTACTTCTTTAGGGACACGGATGCGTCACTATCTTCCGTCGCATGGCCTCGAACGATCGCATTTCCATCAAGCTTGCCATCCTTGGAGACTGCGGCCGCGGCTGCGAGGGTTGGTAGGAGAAGCAAGAGGAGGGGGGATTTCCGCGATCGTAGCTTCATTTTGACGGTGATCGAAGAGAGCTCGGTCTCGTTCGGGGTCTCTTGAGCGCAAACGTGTTCTCAAGACTGCGCTTCCCAGCTGGTAGAATGGTGAACTCGAGTAAATTTGAATTACTAGGCTGACGTGCGAGGACGGGGGATCTCCCTGCCGTGTCAGACGGGCTCGCTAGTAATCAACTTCGACGGGGCTGCAAAGCGCACGGGTAATGCAAAACGTTCGATGGTCTGTCGAGCGAGGCGAGCGCTGGCAAATTGTAGTGTGCAAGGAACAGAGCTGAATGGGTGTTCGATGCACTGGAATGGGAGTGAGAGAGGACAGGTTTGGTCCCAAGGCGATCGAGCCTGTCCAGAGTCTCGGGCAGGGGGCCAGAATGATCTTTTCCCCAGTCAATAACGTTAGCTCGCTGCGCAGCAAAGGGTGGTGGCCAAGAAGCGCCAATGGCGGCGCGGCAGCACCTGAGATTACCCCTGTCGCTCCCCCTATATAAAACTTTGAGTCTATTCCTGTCTTGTGGAGTGGCTTTGTATCATTTCGACTTGAGTCTGCGTGGAAAATGGAAAACACAGCAGCAAACCAGCATGATAGGTAGAGTTGAAGAATGGGGGTTGGATATGTTCACTACGTATTAAGGCACTGGTACAGAGAGGTGACTGCTTGTACGTTGTGGCGTCGCCAGGGGACCAGAAAGCTGGAGGGTGGTAAATGTCCGGAATTCAGGTCGCAGAGCCTTGGCGGGAGCTGAGCAGCCCAGATCATCAGGATTCACAATTCACACTCAACGCAAAGTCCCAAGTACTATCCCTCAGAAATTTCTCAGTCTCTGCGGTCCCCACAAGCCGCCAAAATCCTACCGGATGATGGGGAGAGTGTTGGAGCTTTGCGGCTGCGTTCGCTGTTTTCATGGAGGGCTTGTGTCACGTGACAGCATTTGGGCTTTATCACGTGGGTGCAAGGATTTGACGCGTTCGTGTGGGGCGCAAAACCCTCCACCACACGAGAGATCTGGAGATTCACAACAATCCTCGTTTCGGACCCTAACCCGAACCCTTCTCGTCCGAGAAATACATTCGCAAAAGAAGCTATCACGACCAACGGCGAGAGGCTGGAAGCACTGAAGACAATGTCAGGCCGTAGTAGGGGCCGTGGCGGCGCGCTGCGCAGGCCGACAGAACCTGCAGCAGGTGCTCCGGGGCGGCGTTCTACGCGTAATCAGCCACAGCAGCAACTCCAGTCTGAGGACGTATCTGATGCTCAGATTGACCCGCGGATCACCGCTTCTCAGGACTCAGACATGCCTCCTCCGCCTCTTCCAACTCCCCGTTTGCGTACTGGCGATATTGCCCGTCGGGGAGCTCCCCCGGGCCGCGACAGCTCTGTGAGTATCGTGAGCCAGCGTCCCTCTTCCTCTGTGGAACCGACGAGTAAGTGAGATTCCTCCAAACACCACTCTATCGCATTGCTAATAGGTATTAGGCCAATACTTCTACGAGGAGTCACCCAGAGCTGCTCGGGGAAGAAGTCTCGTTCGCAGCTCAATGGCCTTCGAGGGTCCTCCTGATTCGCCTGGTATGAAAGTTGCCACAACCCGTCTGATGCGAAAAAGGCTGGTCCACCTTGAAGGTGCATGCCGAGACTTTGTCACGCATTACTTCACA
Source organism: Cercophora sp. LCS_1 (assembly GCA_036250225.1). Lineage (NCBI taxonomy): Eukaryota > Fungi > Ascomycota > Sordariomycetes > Sordariales > Lasiosphaeriaceae > Cercophora > Cercophora sp. LCS_1. The sequence goes on from JAPZLL010000034.1 coordinate 262,220, forward strand.
TCAGACTCTGATCCTGCCGCATGGGAAATCGAGTACACGTTCATTAGAGATGTCTTTCACGGCCAGCGTGAGCCGTACGTGGCGTACCGCGGCGGTACTCTTATCGACATCCCTTCGGTCAGCCAGAACTGGGGGGTCAACGCGCCCCAGGCGAGGCGCGTTTTGTTCATGAGCAATCTTGCGTCGCTGTTTGAGGACATCAGGCGCACGGAGTTGACGAAAGACGATGTCCGGAGTGTCCTAGACCTGCTTCAGTCTTTGGAAAGTGAATTCCCGAGATTCTACATTGAAACCAACGACCAAGGCAACTATATCCTTTCGAACGACGATCTCTTCCAGCTGGTCTTGGAAATTCGAACTCAGGTGTTCATCTTTACGCTTCTCTTGCACAAGCAAGAGAATGCGAAGCCAGAGGGCGCGATGGTGGACCCACTTGAGAAAGCGAGAACTGTCTTTTTCAGCGACGAGGCAACCCTCGAGGAGGTTTCGCGATTGGTCATGTACGAGGAGATCCCACACACATTCAAACCAGTCGAGGGGATTCAGTCGGATCTTTACCATGTGCATGCTATGAACCGCGTCTTCCGCCTGTGCAAGGATCTACCGAAGCAGGAGAGCCCGTCTGTCGACTTAGAACTCGAGTCCCTTCAGGAGCTCTTTTCCTTCGACAATTTCCTGGATTCACTCAAGAACAATGCGAAGACGGCTTGGTCGCTTCTGGACAAACAGCCGCCAGACTCTTGGGCCCAAACCCCCACCCCTTCGCAAGCCTATGGCAGTAGGGTTGCGGCTGCTTTGAGCCCATCCGCCCAGCTAGCAGAGGAAGCAAACACGCAGGACAACAGCCAACCGCAAGAGTATGCCCCCTATGACGGTTTTTCTGATACCCAGCTAACGTTTCCCGGCAGCGGGTTTGCGGCTTTGATAGAAGTGTTTCACCACAACCAAGATGCCCTCAACGATGCGCACAATGCGCAAAGCGCCCCCTTCCCTCCAGTTTCGAATGTTTCTTACCCTCAAGGATTGTCATATGGGGGGGCTTCGAGCCAGTCAAACGGCAACATGTACGCACAGTCGGCTGCGCAAGCTGCTGAAAAACGGAAGCGAGGGGCTGAAGAGGGAGAAGCTGGACCGGCCAAGAAACAGCGTGGGCGGCGCAAGCAACCCCCCGTCGTACCGCCACGTGAGCCGACCAGCTCTGTTCCTCCGGTAGCTTCACAATATCCGGCGCCTCCTTCCTCGGCCGTCGAGCCCGATTTCGAGGCGCTTGCACAACGATCCAGAGAAATCTCGGCCGCCAACCGGAAGGCCAGAGAGCCGCAGCAACGGTCGGCTTGGACTAGGAACGATATCCGGACGCTTGTCAAGGCTGTGGATATTTACAAGTGCAAGTGGAGCTTGATTGAGAAGGAAATCAACAAGGGTGAGCTCCCGTTTGAGGTTCCCCGTGACCAACAAGCCCTTCGTGATAAGGCGCGCCTGTTGAAGCAAGACTTTCTCAAGTAAGTAATACTCGGAACTTCTCTTGTTTACTCTCTGACAATTTCTAGGACTGATACGCTGCTACCGCCGTCCTTTGACTTGGTGGTCCTTGGCAAAAAGGAAAAAAATGCTGTGATTGTGGTTGGCAAGAATCCCGACAGGAAGGAGAGCGACGTTAACAGCGACGGAATGGCCGTGAACACAGAGTATCATTCAGAAGCCAACGCTCTTCTTCAGGCGGTGGCTAGCGATACCGTCTCTCATGTTCCCGAAGCGAACATGCAGCCATCCAACAACGTGGACGCTGAATCAGAGATAGCCGCCTAGGATGAGGTATTCTGAAGTGTCTCACGGGAAGAGTGGCGTGGCATTTGTTTGGAAGGTTACAGTTTACGGGAGGTCGGTTTTTGTGCTGGTAAAGGTACCTGGTGTTTCTCTCTGGTCTGGTGATGGGGCGGTGGTCTGTTTGTGGAGGGAGGCAATATCATGGTATGTTTGAGCGCGGCCGGAGTAATCGTAGTCTCAGGTGCATATGCAGTGAAGTGACCAACCCTTGACACAGCATTCATTTATGCTTGGCTCCAGAAAAGGGGCTGCCAAGAATCGGGAAGAGTGAAACGCATGACCCCTCACGTGACCCACCATTGCAATTCTGGCCTGTGTGTAACATCCTTGTGGGGCAATTGAACAGCAGTGCAGCTGGGGTGGAATTGGCAACGTCGCGAGTTGGCTTCCCACACAGGCGCACTCCGCTCTCCCACCTTCCAAGTGCAACCTGCGCCGTCTTGCCGAAGATGAACTACGGGAAGAAGGACGAGGATGCAGACACGGGTCTGGTCAAAATCGACCGGACCCAGGTCTTCCAGGAAGGTAAGCTTTCGCCGCCTTGCTGGGTGCTGCTGGGCGTGTGGGATGCAGCAGAGACAACTAACAGGCGGTGCGCACAACAGCTCGACTCTTCAACAGCTCCCCGATCCAGCCACGAAGATGCCGCATTCTCCTCACCAAAATTGCCCTCCTCTTGTACACCGGCGAAAAGTTCCCGACCAATGAAGCAACGACTCTCTTCTTCGGCATCTCGAAGCTCTTCCAGAACAAGGATGCCAGTCTGCGCCAGATGGTCCACCTCGTCATCAAGGAGCTCGCCAGCTCTGCCGAGGACATTATCATGGTTACGAGCACGATCATGAAGGATACTGGAGGCAGCACGGACATCATCTACCGCCCAAATGCTATCCGAGCCCTGTGCCGCATTATTGATGTAGGCGACCCCTGATGGACTTTGGGCTGGGCCCTTGGATATATGTGCGTGATGGGCTGAGCTGACCCATCCCAGGCCACGACCGTGCAGTCTATCGAGCGAGTGATGAAGACAGCCATTGTCGATAAGAACCCCTCCGTCTCCTCAGCAGCCCTCGTGTCCTCGTACCATCTCCTCCCGATCGCGAAGGACGTCGTCCGCCGGTGGCAGAGCGAAACCCAGGAGGCGGCAGCCAGTTCCAAATCCTCGGGTGGCTTCTCTCTTGGCTTTTCATCCTCGGGAAATCTCCCGGTCAACAACTCGACCATGGCCCAGTACCATGCCATTGGGTTGCTGTACCAGATGCGATCGCACGACAGGATGGCCCTGGTGAAAATGGTGCAGCAGTTCGGCGCGGCCGGCGCTGTCAAGAACCCCGCTGCAATCGTCATGCTTGTCCGTCTGGCTGCTCAGCTCGCCGAGGAAGATGCCCAGCTAAGGAAGCCCATGATGACCCTGCTGGACGGTTGGTTGAGGCACAAGAGCGAGATGGTCAACTTTGAAGCGGCCAAGGCCATTTGCGACATCCGAGACGTCACCGATGCAGAGGTCACACAGGCAGTCCACGTCCTCCAACTGTTCCTGACGTCTCCTCGTGCTGTCACCAAGTTTGCCGCTCTGCGCATCCTTCACAACTTTGCCTCCTTCAAGCCGCATGCCGTCAACGTCTGCAACCCCGATATTGAACTCCTCATCTCCAACAGCAACCGCTCAATAGCCACGTTTGCCATCACCACTCTCTTGAAGACGGGCAACGAGGCTAGCGTCGACCGCCTCATGAAGCAGATCTCGGGCTTCATGTCAGAGATCACGGACGAATTCAAAATCACCATTGTGGAGGCCATCCGAACCCTCTGCCTCAAATTCCCAAGCAAGCAGGCTGGTATGCTCCAGTTCCTCAGTGGAATCCTCCGCGACGAGGGTGGCTACGAATTCAAGCGTGCGGTGGTGGAGAGCATGTTCGACCTCATCAAGTTTGTGCCAGACTCCAAGGAGGAGGCTCTGGCGCACTTGTGTGAGTTCATCGAGGACTGCGAGTTTACAAAGCTCGCCGTCCGCATCCTTCATCTCCTCGGTCTCGAGGGGCCAAAGACCTCTCAACCCACCAAGTATATTCGGTACATTTACAACCGCGTTGTGCTGGAAAATGCCATTGTTCGCGCTGCCGCAGTAACGGCCCTCGCCAAGTTTGGCGTCGGACAAAAGGACCCTGAGGTTAAGCGGAGCGTAGAGGTTCTGCTCACACGATGCTTGGACGATGTTGATGATGAAGTTCGTGATCGTGCTGCTCTTAATCTCAGCCTCATGAAGGAGGAGGACGAGCTAGCCACACGATTTGTCAAGAATGGTAGGTTGAACAATCTGTTTGCGATATGCTCTACTCACACTGTGTAGATACTATGTTTGCCCTTTCTTTCTTCGAGCGCGAGCTTGTTCAGTACGTCACCTCGGAAGGCAAGGCAGCCTTTGAGGAGCCGTTTGACATCTCCAAGATCCCTGTCGTCACCCGCGAGCAGGCCGATGCCGAGGACAGGACAAAGAAACTTACCGCAACAACGCCATCGCTCAAACCACCTAAGGTCGGCCCGGCCAAGGCGGCTCCCACTGGCGCCGAAGCTGCGGCTTCTGCCTCGGCGGCCGCGCAAAAGTACGCACAAGAGCTCATGCAAATACCAGAAGTGCGGGAATTTGGCAACGTTCTCAAGTCGTCGCCGGTCGTGGAGCTCACAGAAGCCGAGACCGAATATGTGGTTGGCGTCGTCAAGCACATCTTCAAGGAGCACATTGTGCTCCAGTATGAGGTCAAGAACACGCTCCCGGCCACCGTCTTGGAAAACGTCTCGGTCATGGCCACCCCATCCGACGAGGAGGAGCTCGAGGAGGTGTTTATTATTCAGGCGGAGAAGCTTGACACAGATGTGCCCGGCAAGGTCTACGTTGCCTTCAAGAAGGTCAATGGCGAAGGGTCCCTACCTGTCAGCACGTTTTCCAACGTGCTCAAATTCACCAGCAAGGAGATTGACCCGACGACCAATGAGCCTGAGGATACCGGCTACGACGATGAATACGAAGTGGCCGAGTTTGACCTCTCTGGCAGCGATTATGTGATCCCAACGTTTGCAAGCAACTTTGCCCACATCTGGGAGCAGGTCGGTGCCGCTGGGGAAGAAGCGGAGGAGACACTCCAGCTCAGCGGCGTCAAGAGCATAGCAGGTAAGTTGACTGGCACGTTTGGTGGTAATGGAGAGAATGCTAATGCGCGACTAGATGCAACGGAACTGCTGGCCAAGACGCTCTCATTACAACCTCTGGAGGGCACAGATGTGCCCGTCAACCAAACGACGCACACTCTCAAGCTTCTGGGCAGGACGGTCAGCGGTGGAAGGGTGGTGGCCAACATCAGGATGGCACATTCCAGCAAGTCGGGTGTGACAACAAAGATTACAGTGCGAAGCGAGGAAGAGGGTGTGGCTTCGCTGGTGCTGGGTTCTGTTGCAGAGTGATGACTTGTGGGTAGATGGGTTGATGATTGCATGGCGTTTGCTTCTGTTAAACAAAATTCAAGAGGAGTGTGTCGTGTTGGCACCACTTTTCATGGGCTCCGAACAACTCCCGACGATTCCCTGCTGGCACTGGGGAGCATCCACTTGGAGCAGGGTTGACGCACGTGCAAAGCGGAGGTGCATACGGATCCGTAGAAACGGCTTGCTTCCGCGGGTGTTGCCGGTGGGCTCAAGAGAGGGGTTGACAGAGAAAATCGAAGGGTCAGATGAAGCCATGAACACCAAAATGTCCACAGTGTTGTACGTGTAATGCACCCTAAAACTCGATCGAAGCTATTCGCTTCCAGAATTCCGGGCCAGAGCCAAACAGCTAAATTGGACGAACGGAAAGTCCAGGTGTTCACCGCTGAACAGGGTGGAGCCAAGACTTTGGAGACGGGCAATGACGTGGTTGGCTCTTGCGTTCTCGGAGGCCCCTGTCACCAGACGCGATCCGCAGACCCATCGCCAGAAAGCGGCTTCAAAAATTTACCGCCCTACCGCCCACTGATCCACCCTCTCTTGTCCCTATCTAGGCGTCCCCTCCCTTTTTCCCCTCCTACGGTTTTGTCCTTTGGTCGTCGCTTTTAGTCCCTCGTTCCTAAACCCGAGTCCTGACGATCCCCATTCTCCTCAGCTCCCCGCTGCGACGCGTCGTGAGGCGTGTCTGTAAACCTCCTCCGCCAAAAATCGCGACAGTCAATTGCGATCGCAACCCTATCTCTCCGGTTCGCGAGACTACACCACCGGCGCCATGGTTTACGTACGGCAGGAGTACCTGCCCAACCTCAAGCAGTACAAGTACTCGTCGGTCGATCGCTCACTGGTGTCCAAATATGTTCTCAAGCCATTCTACACCAATGTCGTCATAAAATGCTTCCCGATGAGCATGGCGCCGAACCTCATCACCCTAACCGGCTTTATGTTCGTCGTCGCCAACTTCCTGACACTGCTTTGGTACAACCCGACACTCGATCAGGACTGTCCTCCATGGGTTTACTACAGCTGGGCCGCTGGCCTGTTCCTCTACCAGACTTTTGATGCCGTTGATGGCACCCAGGCGTATGTCCTCACCCTATCCCCTCACTTTTGCTGAGGAAGCGCATGTGACTGACCCTGCTGCATGTCTCACAGTCGCCGCACCCGGCAGTCCGGTCCCCTTGGAGAGCTCTTTGATCACGGAGTCGACGCCCTCAACACATCGCTCGAAGTCTTGCTCTTTGCCGGATCGCAAAACATGGGCCAGGGCTGGAAGACGGTTGCGACTCTCTTTGCCAGTCTGATGACATTCTATGTGCAGACGTGGGACGAGTACCACACCAAGACCCTGACTCTCGGCATCGTCAACGGCCCCGTCGAGGGAATCCTCATTCTGGTTGGCGTTTATGCCCTGACTGGGTACTATGGCGGAGGCCACATCTGGCAGCAATCGCTCTTGTCGACCTTTGGCGTCCCCCAGACCCTTTTCTCCGGCGCCGTTACCGTCCCCGATTTCTTCTACAACCTCAGTTTCACCGAGTGGTACATGGTCCAGGGTACCATCATGCTGGTGCTCAACACCCTCGAGTCTGCCAAGAACGTGATCGAGGCGCGCCGAGCCCGTGGCGACCGCAGCCGCTACGCCCTGGTTGGACTTGCCCCATTCTTCATCACCTGGGCCTTCATGGTTGCCTACCTCTGGCTGCAGCCGAACATTCTCCACTGTCATCTCGTACCCTTCGTCCTCTTCGCCGGCATTGTCAATGCCTACAGCGTGGGACAGATGATCACAGCCCATCTCGTCAAGCTCGAGTTCCCCTACTGGAACGTCATCGTCGTACCTCTCTCCCTGGGCGTCATCGACTCGCTCGGTCCCGTCCTGCAGGCGCACAGCCCTACTCCGTGGCTCGGCTGGCCCTCGGCGCTTGGTGATGGCGTTTATCAGGTGGCTTTCATGTTCTGCATGTTGGGTATGGCCATTGGCGTACACGGAAGCTTCGTCGCCGACGTCATTGTTACCATCTGCGATTATCTTGACATCTGGTGCCTGACAATCAAACACCCGTACGTGGAGGGCAAGGATGATCCGAATGCGTCGAAACAGCTTAACGGGAAGAAGACGCAGTGATTCAGGATGGCGGAGAGCTTTCAACGAAGCGGGTTTCCTATTTTGAGCGTTTCTTGTTCCTTCTTCAGCGTTCGCCAGCCTCGCGCACGAGTGTGTTTGTATCCAACAAGTCCACATGTGATACCTTTTATAATTGGGTTAGAAGTGGGATCGGGGTCTGGACGACCAGGCGCGGATATACACGGATGGAAAGGCATGTCAGGAGTTTGCGGGCACGGGTATGAGATGAAGAGCGGTGACAACCCGAGAGATACCAGGTAGTGAGATGATCGGGAGGCTTGTTTCCTTTTCCTTCATGATACCAACTAATTAGCACGGGATATGAAACACAAATCTTCGATACAGTGCTGGATATGTCGGCCCCTATTAGAGAGCACCAAGCAGTGACAACATGTTTACCCTGATGAGTCTTGATGTATACTGGTCGCTTGTAGCCGGCGATTTTAAGAAGCCAGGGCAGTTCACTAGCTATTGTCAATTCAGTCAATCTACTCAACCCGGCATCAAAAAGCAAGTAGCCAGAATCGCAAAGCTAAACATTCTGCTATGTACTAGCATCCCTCGTCTCCAAAACACCACGACGGCCCTCTTACCACACACGCCTCACCACGCCGCGTCCCACTTTCTCCCCGGCCCAAACCACAAACGAACGCCCACAACAAGTTTCCCAATGTGAAAAAGGGAAGAAGAGGTCCTTACGCCCCGTCCAGAGATATATCAACATCTGCACGGAGCCAAAAAAAAATCGAAGTGGAAGCAGAGTGAAGCTGAGCAGTGTATGCTGCGCGACGCAGCGGGTAAGCAAGCCACCCGGACCCGCGCCGTCGGAACGAGACGCGAGGTCAGGATCTCTGCTTGTGCAAACGCTCCCAGCATTGCGGTTGGTGGGTTGCTTCCGCCCGTTTTAGCCGTTCTCTCGGGGCGGGCTGCAAGCCGCAGTGCCCAGGACACCGACTCTGTATCGCATAGAAGTCTTCCCGTCTTCCGTTTCTTGTTCCTTTTCGTGGTTTATCGAAGACAAGATGTTTTAAGACCAAGTCGGGATACCCTGAATGCCCGATAGAATTCCCCATCATAACGCCGTTGAGAGACCACAAATCAATCTGCCCAAAACTCGATCAAGTATTCAAACATGGTGACTCCAAGGTTGGCATGTTGTCCAAGCCGAAGACGAGCCTGGGGCTCTAGACAACTAGGACTCGTTCTGTGATGCACGTCTCCGCAAGGCGCCGCTAAAGTAACTCGTCGCTGCCGCTGGCGACGCTCTGCTCAATAGCTTCGAGGATTGCTCGTTCTTCGAAAACCGGGCCCTGTCCATCACACTTGGCTTGCGATTTGAGGCGGTCGCTAACGTCGGCGATATCCACGAGCCCGCGCTTGAAGAGGTCGTGGTTGATGATCAAATCCCACGTCGCGCCAGCCGCGAGCAAACGCTCGCCGTCGTCGCTCGTCACGATTCGGTGACTCGGCGTCTTGTTTGAATGGCCCTGCAGGACGTTGGAGTAAAAGTCGGTCGGGTTGTACTCTAATGGCCCCGTTGTCGTGGGACCGTTGGCTCTGGGTGACCCGCCACCGGCCATCGATGTCGCTCGGAGGATTTCATTCTCGGTGCTCATTTTCTGCAGGTCCCTCTTCAGCTTTTCGTTTTCCGACACCGTCTGCTGTTGGGCATGTTCCAACTGCTGCAGACGGCTCTCGAGATCCCTGACGTGACGCTCCTTGCGCTCGCGGAATGCTCGTTGTCTGCGCCACGATGTGTTAGTATCCGCGGGACGACAGATACAAGCGGAAGCACGGAATGGTGATTGACATACGCTGCACGATTCTGGGCTTTCCGCCGCGACTGGGCAGGGGTCAGCTCATCCTCCTCCGAGTTGGACCCTTGCCTGCGCGACTGCTCCTCAGACTCGGCTTTTGTGACAGCGACAGCGTCGGCTGCGGGGTGTGGCTGCCGAGCAGCACCGTTGATGGGTTGCACAGCAGGGACAGCGGCGGGGTGTTGGCCTGGCGGTGTTGGTGGGCCGGGGAAGGCTTGCTGCGCGTTGAACTGCACGTAGTTGTCGAAGTTTTGGAAGGGCTCGTGGGGCATGCCATTGGGGAACTGCTCGTAGACCTCCTGAGTAATGATTGTGTAAGCTTCTCAAACGCAGGAGGAACCCAACGCTACTGCTTGCTAAGACGTTGCAAATGCGGAGATTGGTGCGAGAGGGGCCCCAATTGCGAGCCGCGAGAGATCCCGCCGCTGCTGTATAACTCAAGCATGTCCCTCTCCAGCAACGATTCCCTCGTCCCCCCGCAACAAACTCCCGGGCGAGACGTACCGGTGGTGATGTGGTATTGAAGTCCTCCGAAGCAACCGAGTTGGAGTGCGACGGCGTGAGCGGCGTTATCCCGATGAACGGGTAGGGCTGAGCGCCCGGAAAGTACGATGTGTGCGTAAAGTCCATGGCGCAGCTCTGCTTTTGGCTCGTTGTCCAATTGATGTGGTGAGAAAGCGCCCGTCCAAACTCGCCTCTTCGCAATGTCGGGTGGGTCGACTATCGCAGACAATGCTCAGGACAAGGGCAAAGGAGCGGAAGACGAGGGAGGGGAAACTCCAACAAGATTAATGGGAGTGAGGGGAGCAGGGACCAGCAGGCGTGAGCAAAGAACGGAGGAGTGGAGCCCGACACCAGGTTATAATGCTTCAACCACAGAGGGGTCGACCAGTCGAGAAGGTGGCTTTGCTCTGGTGCGTGCCGCGTGGTCGGGAATGGGGGCCATCTCCTGCGTCGGGCCTGAGTGATCTAAAATCCTCTCTGCGAGGGATGTTGCAAGACGCAGCCCCTTGGTCAACCGTCACATCCCGGGGGCACATGCGCCTTGAGCTTTCTCGGACCAGCTCACTCCCACCACGACACAGAATCGCAAATCCTGTCGATTGACACGGAGCATTGAGAGTCGCAAGCATCCTGTGGATATGGGCAGCCCAGGCCGACAAAGTATTCTTTGGGACCAAAACCGATGGGTTGACTGCGTCAACCAAGGTACCGTGACGTGCCAGCGAAACCGTGCTCCGCGAGACTTGAACGGCTGCCGGTACCGAGAAAGAGTGTGAGGGCATGAGCACTCGCGCATCTCGTAACATCAGCAAACCAGGCCCAGCCAGTTGTTGAAGGCGTCACCCATGGTTAGAGTTGTGCTGTGAGGGCGCCAAATAGACGCAGCGCTGATGGACGGTGAGCGGGAGGACCCACTGTGGTACAGCAGGCGCTCAACGCTTTTGTTCCTGCACCCCACATAAAATGAGATGTGACAGTGGCATGAACAACAAGTGTCAAAACACCACAGGTCGTCGGTCTTTTTGTCATCTAACACGTTATCCAAACTATGCTGTTTCCGTCCCCCTTTTCCGGCAGTGGTGAAGCCTTTGGGTCGCACCACTGTTGACTCGCCCACGTTCTGTGAAACGGCGATGAGGTCGAGTTGACGGTTTCTGCCAACATTCGCGGCTCAATAATAGCCTCAATATGCGGCGACTTCCTTGGTATGGGAGCAAGGGTATCACCCATCACGAGTGGTTCAGATCCGTCCAGTGATCCCCGCGTGCAGCCGGGCCGTCAGTGAAGGGCCGCAAATCTGCAAAGTTCCTGTTGTCGAACCTTGACCTGCTGAAGCGGGGAAACCCAGCCACAACACCACCAAGAACAACGGGCAAGGCGATGTTGTTTTTCTCTGGATGCCTCAAACAAGCTCCTCTTTTCCAGACCAGAATGGGTATATCCTGCGAAACGGTCGGATCGAGCATGATGGTTTCGGCGGCGCTCCTGCTATAGTACTGCAAGGAACCCGGGGATCATCATCTCTGTGCAATAGCCCATGGTCGAGAGCTTGACACACATTTCCAAACCGTGAACTAGTTGAGCTCTTGCAACCGTCCAACCTTTCCTTCGAGGAAGGCGGGGCGAATCTCACCGCATCAAAGGGCGGAACCGGACACAGTAGACTCAAGCCAAGACATCAGCCGGGACAGCATTCGGCGCTAATTCTGCACAAGAATTGTCTACGCCTGGGAGGGCTGAATCGTCTCTTGTTTGGTCGCGTGTAAGTGGTGTGGCCCGAAGGTGGTTCGCTATCTACATGACGGAGGCCTGAGCACAGAGCGGCAGCGAATCGGGACGCTGCCCAAGCTGCCCTTTTAACGACATAGGTTCTCTATCCCAGGCACAGTTGACTGAGGAGCCAGCGGGTGCCGGCCTGGTCCGGACAAGCTCTCAACTCTTCGATCTGCCAGAAGGAGTTCTTCACGTTTGCATCCCGCGAGCTGACAAACATGGTAACAAAAATGGAAGCAACTTACATATCCTGCAGTGCAGATGCTAGCAGCAGTCGAGGTAATTTGCTAACCACTTTAGGCTGGTGTCTGGTGGTCTCCTTGTCTCGCACGTTTGACTCCACAAGAAGGCAGAACGGTCCCGTTTCTGGGGCAGACATAAGGCAGACTAGGCGACTGCCGACATATCGATATGGAAAACGTCTGTCTTCATACGGTTTTGTTGTCAAAGTTGTCGGCTTACACACTCCGCTTGTCTTATGCACTGGGACATCGTTTCGAGCAATCTGTTCCCTCGCTGAGATATGAGCACTCGGAGCCTGAACCGCTTGCCTGGTGCTCGTTGCCTGCACCCCAGGACAACGCTTCAGCTCCAAGGGCTTTCGTTCGTGCCCTTGAAGCATCACGATGTGATGAAACGGGTATGTTCGGATTGCACCGATGCCCCAACACGGGTTTGGAAGACACGAGAGTTGGGATCTGTAGCTTCGATATAGACGAAGCCCTGGGGACGACAGCATGTTTGCCGAATACACAGCGGTATGGCTGCCATTGATGGTCTACCAGCCAGGCTGACACGAGTTGCTTGTTGGGAACGAGAGATGGAAGGCAGCGTCAAGAGCAAGGCAAGAAATGCCACAACAAAATAGATAGAACTAGATAGAACTAGATAGAACGTGTTTGGGAAGCTCGAGGTCTCAGCCATCCAACACAAATATTTCGTTCCGTGCGCGTCGGACGACAAAGAGGAAGGAGCGCCTCAGTTGAAGCAAGGAGGGCGCCCGAGGTCAAGACGCGGTCTCAAGACTACTTTTTTCCCCAACACTTCAACAGTTGACCGCAAGACAAACTATCTCGGCCTTGGTTTTCCCCAACGGCCATACGGCTCCTTCCCCATTTACGCACCAGTGTTAACTCTTTCTTCCTGGTTGTTTGCGTTGACCCGAAATCTTTCCTCGAGCAAGTTGACCTACTACTGCCAAATTTCACCCACGACACCAACAAGCAGGGGCGGTTTGTCGCCCTTTCCTCGAACAAAATGTTCCGCGGCAACTATCCCAACTCTTTTTCCGAGGCTCTCAGTGAATCCGAGGAGGAATTGACCTCGAAGCCAAAGGGCATGTTCATCATTGCGGCCCCGCGATCAGGTAAGATAACCAACTTTCTTGAACTACATTGCCGCTTTCCCGACATCCCATCCCAAGGGATCGCCGCGTCCCTTCTTCTTGCCATGCAAGAATTTCCCAAGAAATAGGAGCATTCGATGATGTTGCGGGCACTTGCCCTGCGCGGAAACACCGAGGTGCTACTGCGCGTGGGTGGCTGCCACCACCATTCGTCACCTCGTGTGTATCCTTCCTTCAACGCCAACTTCCAACCTCTTGAGCCAAGTGCAACCATTATATAAGGACCAATAGGTGTCGTTTACTCCGATTCTGACCTGCTTCCAGCCTCACCCGCCCCCTCGGAGCAACTCAAGCAACCGACGTATACGACTGTTGGTTCCATCTACAATCCCGATGCAGCGGTACCACTGCAGCCCCCGACTCGACGTCCAAGAAACCGTCGGTACGCACCAACCCTCTTTTCACCCGCCGGGGACGCTCTGTTCGGGTTGCCCGGTTCAATCCTGTTGGGGTTCTCAGCGAGAGACAGAGTTCAGGACTCGCCGCCACCAATTCCACTGCCACACTATTCTCCACTTCAACAAAACTACGATCGTGCTGTCAGCCCCGGAACTGAACAAGAGGAACCCCCCAGCTACAAAATAGGAATGTCGGTTCCGACGATTCGGTCTGGCAACCTCCCTGCTCGCACTTTGGGCCCAGCATTCAGTCTTAGCACGGCCGAAAAGTCAAACCTCACGGCACTTGGAGACAGCGACAGCGCGGCATCTGAGGATACATTGGCTACATCTCGGATCACTGTCAAAGGTCTGACCAACCTAGCTTCGTACCCCAACCCAATGCAGAAGGCGGCCCAGAACACACTTGCCAGAGCCAGGACTGTCAATCTTACATTGGGCCGGTCTGCCACCCCCTCCTCTGTTCACACAGCCTCCGACTTTGGCAAGGAGCGTGTCACGAGCACGCCGCCGGTTGCAACCGGAACACCACGGCCTTTGACAGCAGGCCCCCCGGGTCAGCGTCAGTTCAAGCCCTCAACCTTGGACACCAGCCTCCGCACCGGAACCTTTGAAGGAGCCTTGGATCTGAGTTCCTCAGTTACAAACGAAACCATCCAGCCTTCCCTGCCTTCCTTCGGCAACCAGGCTGAGAGGGACGGACTTACACTCAAACCCCACAGAGTGTTTTCTGACGACCATCTCAGTCAGGTCGGAAGGATTGACCCCTCGACAACCGGCCTTCAACTCCCCCTGGAGCATCGACCGGCTGCTCCGTACAGCGGGTTTGGACAGATCCCCTACGACTGGAATACCAGAGCGACCATGATGTCACCCGTTCCGTACATGGAGGTGCCGATTCGGGATACACTGCCTGAGCATAGAATCAGCGAGTACTACCCCTGGGGCCTTCCCCGCGACTATGCGGGCAAAACCTCGCGCTTGGACGAGAGCTCGTGTTACGATTCACCACGTCCGCCGCTTGGACCTGCCGAGGAGATGGCCGCCGAGCAGAAACGCAGACTCAACCAAAGGTTCTACTCCGGGACAAGAGTTCCGGCCAGAGATGTTCCCCAAATGGCTCGCGAGCATGATGATCACTCTCCGAAGAAGAATATTGGCGTTATTGGCGAAGGACGAGATCGATTCAAGGCATCCCAATTGGACGGAGCCCCCGTGCTTAGCGTCGAAGAAGCCATTCGGATGGACGGTCCTCTTCTCGCGGAGCCTCTCTTGAACATGACCCTTGCAACCCTCCTCAGGCACAGGGACGGCCATAGAATGTCTGACCCAAAGCCCAACTACCGGGAAGCCGATCCGGCCTGGATTGATGGCAGCGCCGATGGAAACAAGAGCTTTTTCGACGTACCCAGGGTTGATAAGAAGAAGAGGTTGGTCAGGTGGGCTCACCGTAACTACTGGGCGGTATGAGGGACCAGCGGTTGTGTCCGGTTCGGTTGCGGTGGACGGACGACATGATTACGAACGACTAAGGAGTTGAGAATATGCTTGTCTGGATTCCGCGTTTATAACAGCTCTAATTTTACATTTGGGGGTCGGTTGAATTGGCGTGCCATGCTGGCCCGACTTACCTACTCAGAGGTCTTCGGTTTGGGGCTTGTTCTGGAGATGGGGGTCTTTGAGGCAAGGGTTGGTTTTGGGTTGGCGGCTCTCAGAACTTTGGCACACCATCCAAATGCCGGTTTAGGCGGGTGTGTTAGTTTAGCGGTTAGTTTGAGCTTGCTAAACATAGATACTGTTGAGGTAGCACGTTCTTGTCGTGTCGTGGCGGCTGCGCTGGTGGGAGAAACGTTCCCGTTATAAGAGCCTCTAGCTGAGCACTGGAGACCCTATCTCACGTCTCAATCGGCAAGACCTGCAAGTATTCATGACGGCGAAGCAGTTTCCGCTTGGTATATCCTTCTGCCACCGCTATCTCACGATCCTACTCACCCTGAACCGACATTAGCCTCCGTCGTAAGCCCCCCTCCGGCTTGCTCCGCCCCTGTTTTGTAAGACAGAAAAAGGAAAGCCTGACCTCATCATCCGGAGGCCGGCACACAGCTGCTGGCTTGCAGATACCCGGGTTGTGGCGGTCGTGTGCTATTTACAAGGGTGCCACCAGTGTATGGGCAGCGGAAAATGTGTGCACTAATACATAAAGCGCAATGGGAAAATGAAAAAAAGAAGTGAACATGAGAAGTTGACGCAGTTTTCGTCACCAAGTTATCTGTTTTTCTCTCAACGTTCCGCTCCCGGTATAGGCAGATGTTGGGGATCTCGGCAAACATGTAAGTCGTCCTTCTCCTTGCCTCGTCAAAAAAGATCCTGGTATATACGGGTCTGCCGGCCTGACCCCAAAGCCGGACAGAAAAAGATGCCCGCGGATGCAAAAAGCTTGAGCATGATGGGCTCCGTAGCCGTAAATGAGTGGGCCGAGGTTGCGAACAATGAGTGAACCGGCGTCGCTTATCTGAGCGCGCGCTTCCCAAGACGCCAAAGATGCAAGATGCGCGCAGAATCGAAGTCTATGAATGATGTTCAGACCGTGGTTGCGATTTCTCACATCCCGTAGCCTCCTCTTCTCCTTGGTGGAGTTCCCCGGGTGGGCAGCTCAAAATCTGGGTTCGAGCTCAGGATGTCGGTGGGACGCCGTGGCGGCCTACCAACCCCAAGGTTGGTTGGCATTGGTGGTGGCTGCCACCGTGGGTTGATCCCTCGCTGCGAGATCGAGGTGAATGTCGACTGTTCAGATTCTGCCGGGCTGCGCGGGCCTTGAGGGGTGTCCTCGGGGATATCCTCGAAAGTGTTAGTTGTCTGAATAGGGGGAGGTGTCGGTTTCTGAGGCACACCTGGTTCTGCGAAGCGGGGGTCTACGTCTTCGTAATAGTCGGCGGCCGCCGGCGCGGGCTGAGGGCTCCCGCGGGTTTGGGGGAGCTCTGCCGGACGGGCAGGAACATTCAAGGGTGACGGGACGCCCGGCGAGTTCCTCCCTGGCCCCTGATTCCACCCTTGCCTGGGCGGTACGTACTGGCCTCTGTCGAAGTGTCAGTGAGCGGTTGAAGAAACGCGTGCAGTCGTAACTTACTCGTCTTGGCTATATGTGCTGGCTGATGTTCTTGCTTGTTGCAAAGCCAACATGCCAGCAACGTCGGCGTCACTATCGCGAATCCCATACGGCTGCTGGCCTCCTGCACCTGCGTCCATTTCTACAGGCGGTCGATGGGCGACGCCATCATCGATACCGGGAAGAGGCGGGGGCGACTCAGCACGAGGGAGATCATTCTGCGGGTTGTACCCGCCATAACCTCCTTGGTTCCCGTAGCCTGGTGCAGACGGCGGGCCGGGTGACTGCTGTCGAGCGCCGTAAGGACCCGCGGAAGGCCGCCGGTCATATGCACTGTCGTATGAGCCTTGGTTAACCTGGTAGTTGGGCGGCGGAGGTGTTCGGCCTCCTCTTCCTCCGAACCCACGGGTCGGGGGGCCATACCCTCCCCTACTGTTGATTGGCGCGCCGTAACCCCCTCGGGCAGGCTGTCCGTATCCCCCACGCGCGTTTGGCGGTGGAGCACCGTACCCGTTATAACCTCCTCTGCCGGGTCCGCCATATCCTCCGCGGCCACGATAACCATTCTGCGGCCCCCCACCTCGCCCTCTTCCATTCATGCTCTCGAACGAGGGGCCTCCCCTCATGCCGTACGCATCTTGCGGCGCCGCGGGATTTCCGTACTGGTCCCTCGAAGCAGGCGTGTTTGTCAGTGATCTTGCTATGCCATCGATAGGACTGGTCGACTGGTCGGTGACGAGGGTCGTTCCCGTCGGCGCGGTTTCCGAAGGGCTCCTGGAAGTAAGAGGGATACGCTCATCGCTGCTCCGATCATCCTTCTTCTCGTAGGTAGCGAACGAGGGAAGGCCGTCAGCTCCTCCGTTGCCGCCGCTTACCATAGGGACTGTTGGTTGTGTCACGGCTGTAGCCAGAGTAGATTGCTGAGCTTGTCGGTTATAAAAGTTCTCCCCGCTCATTTCGGCGTTTTGTGCAATGCGCTTCTTCCTCGCCTTTCTGCTCACCACGGTTCGTCGCATCGCGCATGAAATTAGGCCGCTGAGGGCTACCAGAATGGTTGCTGCAAGCACAATGTACGAGCCCCAAGCCATGTGGGGGACGAAAAGAAGGACATCGATGAGGAAGCATAGCAGACAGCAGAGAAAGTCGACAAGTCCGACGATGAAGAGCACGAGCAAGTATCTCGCCGAGTGAGAGGGGGAATGGAAATGAGCAATGACCGCCAAAACGAACATGGCCAAAGTCAAGAGGGCAGCCACGGGGTGCACGATGAGGATGGCCGAAAGAGTTGCTCGAGTCGCCGTGGGGAGGTTGAAATCATCGGGCTCAGCTGGAGCGAAGCCTGCAATGCGTTTTAGTAAAGCTCCTGCCTACTCAGGCCAGACGGTTGGACTCACGGGGGTCGTAGCCGATTTCTATGGGACTGCAGACGCCATCTTTGCAGAATCCAAAGACGCCAAAACTGGCACCTTCAAAGCTGC
Organism: Cercophora sp. LCS_1; assembly: GCA_036250225.1. NCBI lineage: Eukaryota > Fungi > Ascomycota > Sordariomycetes > Sordariales > Lasiosphaeriaceae > Cercophora > Cercophora sp. LCS_1. The sequence continues at coordinate 280,133 of JAPZLL010000034.1, forward strand.
CGAGCGGTACGGCCTCGATAATCGGGGTGGACAGAACGGCGAGCAAGAGCAACGCGAATGCAGCGAATAGCAGCACCGCTAGGGGTGTCGCGGGGCGCAACATGACGACTTGTAGCTCTCGAGAGCTCGGCGGTGAGACGGAGGGATCGCGGAATTGCCGGCGTCGTCAAGACGCGGCGGTTCGAAGAAGACCTCGATACCGTCCAAGAGTTGCGGGCAAGCTGGCTCGGAAGCTTTACTGCGACGTTCGAAGCCGATTGCGGGAAACAGCGTTCGAGGTGATCGTCGGGGACATGGGAGCGGGCGAGGGAAAACGAGTGTCGTCGACGCAGAATTGCGCGCTGGATTGTCGTGGTGTATTGATCGACCGCTCAGGAAATGAGGTGTTGTCGCGAGCCTGACTGGCGAGGTCTCGAGAAGAGTGGTTGAGTGTTCCGACCAGCGTTCTCCCTAGCGACGACTACCAGGCAAAATCCGTATTCTTGTCGATGGCAATTGTTGCCAGTGTCGCGTCTCGGGCAATCGAGTGTTCCCAGTAAGGGAGGGACAGCGGGAAAGACTGAGCGTTCGCCCGCGATTGCGATGCGATGCAATGGCAAGGCGACACCCAGCGAGATGAGCACGCACGAGAGACGGGCGGGATTGGATCGAGGAGCCCCAGCGTGGGTGGGGTGGGGACGCCCCAGACCAGCGGCCTTGCTCGTGCGCTAGCGTGCTTCTTGGCACTGGCTTCGCTTCTTGCTTCCAGAGGCCGGGGCCACATCAAGCCTTGAAAAAGCCTGGCTTCCTTCGACCGCCATGTCGTGGAGGGAAATTCAAAAAGACGCTCATTCTGATCTTTCTCAACCTTCGCTTCAGTCCACACATGAGGATGAAGGACCGGTCTTTTGCCCTCTGTTTTATCACTCCCACCCCTGTGTCTCGGCCCATTCCCTCCTGGTGTCTCCACGCTCAGATCTCAGATAAGCAGCCTGACTCTCCGACGCGGGGAGACAATGACGGCGGAGGGCAGTGCCCTGGCATTGGCAGCATTGCAGCAGCATGCTGCTTCTCGAATCCAAGTCCGCAACCCCCCCCCCCCCCTGCGCCGCTGCCGCAAGAGCCATGCCTCGCCAACCCGTCAGTCTGGCGACCACGGAACAGAGGACCAATAACGGCTACCACAGGCGATGGCGACGTTCGCTTCTGCATGCTACGCTGGTTGGAGAAGGCCGCCCTCCATCAGGACTCGGAAAAGCCCAACAGCTGCTCAATCGAGCCTGGCTTCGCTGCAACCCGCGGATGCAACCGAGTTCCCACCAATCCGTCGGCGCCGTGGACAAAACTTCCGGTTTTTACACACCCAGCCCCTTCAGCCGGCTCGACGCTTGCTGGAGCCGGCTCCCTCGTCCGCCCCAAGTGGGATGTGCCCAGCAGCCTGTTCCCCATTCATGTTTCCCGGAACACCGTCCAGAGAGTTTGCTGGTCTATCTATATCCAGGACAGCCAAGGCCTCTTGCATCACAGGTGCAGAGGGCTGTGGTCAAGATCAGCGCGGTGTCCAGTAATTGGATGAGAAGCCGCAATGCTGACGCAGCTCAAGTGTCTCGAGCCAGCCGTGGCCGATGCCACCTCGGCCTTCCAAGCGGCTGCCAGAATAGACAGGTAGACGATGTAAAGCGAGGAAGTGACCCTCGCATCGAACCGGTCGTACCGCAGTACTAGTGTGCTTGGTGTTATTACCCGCGGCGGTCTCGTCAATCTCCCGCCTGTCTGCTCGATCCCTTTGACGGCTCATGAATATCAGGCGACATGCATGTACTGGGACGTCGCCGTTCATTTGCGATGCCCAACGTCGCCGGATATTAGCCCATATCAAGGTGCATGCCCGCACCGTCCAGGAGCAAACAAGCCGGCGTTTGCGGTTGCACCAGGGCCGTCTGATGTCGACACATTGGGAGCAAAATACCGCGATCGCAGCTAGACGAGGATCATCCGTCAAGTAGCATTTAATGTACTTGAAGGAGAGCGAAATCATGCATCCCTTTCTTCGGAACGTCCGCAGCCCGGTCTTGCCCGTGGGGCCAACGACGTCAAGTGGTTTCTGGGCGGTAGGACGGAACGCTTGCCGTCACAGAAATCTGGCACCAGTCGAGGTATTGCGCTATCTTGGTTTCAGCAAGCCCCAACCTCTGTCAACCAGACCCACTGGTTCGGGGCACATACATACCAAGGGTCTGGGCTCGACGCAAAGGGCTCCATAACGCTTGGCCGGATTCTTAACAAGCTTTTCGTCATCCGCTGGCGTTTGCGGTTTACGGGGCGTGGGCCTCGGGATCGTGGGACGGATAGTGCAGCGAAGCAGGTCTGTTGGCAGGGCCGCGGCCAAGCGAACAACGCTGTCTTCAATACTCTGCTCGTCTCAGAACCTGCCACAGGGCAGGGTAGCGAAACAAAGCACCTACCGGCGTGCTCTGTGACGGGTAACCTTTTTAGAACATCGCGGGGCACCAGAACTTGTCAGAGTTATTTTTGCTCTGCCAATGCTAACCTAGCGGGTGCAGACAACAATCCTGACAACAAACCGCAGACCAACAAATTTGCTGAAAATTCCTATAGAAGAATGGACTCGCCCAGCATTTCATCACGAAGGATACCGCGAGTATCCTTGTTGAAGACAGTTAAGACCATGTAAAACAACCGGATTCAAAGTGCAGGTTATTTTGTCCCCAACTTGACTACAATCCGAGTCCGGGACAGAGTAAACGACCCATCGAAGTCTTGAGATTTCAAGTCCATTTCTCGATGAGGCGTTAAATACAACTCATAGGTCTTCTAGCACAATTCGGAGGCCTCGAGTATTTTACCACAGCCATCTTCGGCAACAGCTGTCTCTCAGACTGCAAACTGCACTCCTCTTCACCTCATCTGACCGTGTAAACACCAGTCGAAACGGCGTGGTACCCCTTCTTCCCAACCTTGAACGTCAACTGACTCCTCCACTCCTCCCCGGCCCTGAGCCGCTCAACCGTCTTCTCAAATGTATATTCCGGTTTCCACCCAAGCTCCCTGAGCGCCTTGCTGGAGTCATACACTCGATCAATCCTATCCAAAAACTTCCACCCCCTTTGCCCAAAGACCTCCTCCACCCCCGGCACCGTGTCCTTGATCACACCAGCAGCATCCGCATCCAACCTCTGGAGCGTCCCGCCATCCCTCCTAACAGGTGGCGGCGCGCTAATGATATACCTCCCCCACCCAATCTCCGCCGCCTTGCTCGTTGCGCGCACACACGCGCTCACCACGTCGGCGATATCAACCCGCCGATAGGCCAGCTCGCACACCTTGAGGTTCTCGTCATCCATGGCGCTGCGCCGGTCCTCGTCATCGTCGGCCTCGGGGAAGAAGCGGCTCGTCCGCAGCACGAGGATCGGCAGCTTGGTCTGCTTGTGGAGCAGGTAGCAGATATCTTCGGCGGCGATCTTGGTTGCGCCGTAAATGTTTTTGGGCCGGGGAACCACGTGCTCGTCGATCCAGGCGGCGGGGGACCCCGGGGCGGGGCTCAGGGCGGAGCCGAAGGACGAGGTGGTGGAGATGAAGACGAAGGATTGCGGAGGCGTGGGGAGCGCCGTGGCGGCTTCAAGGAGGTGGAGCGTGCCGGAGATGTTGGTGTTGATGAAGGCTGATTTGGGGTGCGATGCGACGTGCGGCTTGTGAAGCGTGGCCGAGTGGATGATGTGGGCGATGTCTGGGTTGGAGGCGAAGAGAGCGGCGACTTGCGCAGGGGAGGTGATGTCGCAGATGTGGTGGGTTGTTGGGGAGGGCAGGATGTCGATGCCTAGGGGTTGGAAGCCGTAGGAAGGGAGGGAGAGGACGAGGGCGGCGCCGAGGTGGCCTGAGGAGCCCGTGACGAGGATGGTGGGTGTTGACATGGTGGTTAGATCCGATGTTGGAGACGGAAAAGATGGTTGTCCGTCTCTCCAATGAAGGCTTCCAAACGATTGGATCTTATCCTTTCGGCGGTATCGCGAGGAATACTACCTACCCTTGGTCGTGAGTCACGCCGGTCCGTACCTGCATATCCACTCAAGTATAGAAGGGCGCAGCAGTGTCTCCAAGTCTTGGTAGTCCGCATCTCGATCCTCTTTGGGTGTGAAGTTCAAGAATGACCCCGGCCCCGTTCTTGGAACCAAGCCAGGCCGCTTCCAGAAGGTATCGCAGGTATGTTCACACCATATGCAGGCCCCGCCGTCTGGAGAGCCTTGGTCGCAGGAGAGACGACCCGCTAGGTCTGGTTTAGAAAGCTCAACGCCTTGGTGTTGTGTCGCCTGGCTTGGCAACTGTCAACGGAGGCTGAAGCCACTGGGTTGGGTGAATCAATCTTCAGGCCCGGCTGAGATCCGACAGACCCCTGCCGCCGGCCGAGCCGATCCCCAGACGCAACGACGATGCACTCCGCCTGGATTTGTTGGGATGTGGACCAGATGCACGGGCAAGTTTGCGGTTGCGATGCAACAGGGCTACAAAACATGGAGCTGAGAGGGCAAAGTGAGCGGAAGAAATCAGCCCCTGCTTCGGCCTGTCGGACTCTAAACCCCGACCCCGAGGCCATTCGGTGTTTGAGCGGCACAAAGCGGGCCCGGACACCTGCCTGGCCCTTGCAGCAGTCGTCATTGCCCGCTGTCGTCCGAATTTATTTCTCGCCCTCCGCCCCTTTCCTCCCGCGGTCGAACTCCAAACGGGCAACGTCAATGGACAAGAGGGCCAGGAATCTCTAGTCTTCCAGAGACTTCCGCCTCAACACCTTCATCCCAACGCAGCGACCATGCTGCGCCAATTCGCCGGCGGCGCGACTCGGCGATCTCCCACCTCGTCCGTCCCCTCGATGACATCGCTCCCACGATGCGCCACCCTCCGATCTCCCTGTCTGCACCGAGCACCCGCAAACCCCCCCTTCCGCCGAACTCTCTCAACCCACTCTGCCGGTCCCTTCGAGCCCCTCCGACCACCGACGCCGGCGTCCCTCGGCGCACCACGCGCAGCCCGCAGCTTCGACCGAACTCGTCGATGGGCGCGGCGGCTGCTTATCCTCTCCGCTGTTCTCGGGACTGGCTATCTCGTCGACAGACAAGTCTACGCCTCGGGAATCGCCCGCTCCCTGCGCACCTTTGGCCTCGGTTTTCTCGTCGCGTTAGATTATAAGATCAACTTCCGCCCCGAGCCTCTGCCCCTCATCGGAAGCCCAGGCGGGGTGCAAGAACTCCACCGTCGAAATGCGGAACGGCTATTCGGCCTCTTGATTCATAATGGAGGGCTGTATCTCAAGATCGGCCAGGCCATCGCCATGCAGAGCGCCGTGCTGCCGCCCGAGTTCCAGAAGATGTTCGCGCGCATGTTTGACGACGCTCCGCAGGATACGTGGGAGGCGGTTGAGAAGGTGATACGAGACGATTTTGGGGGGAGGAGCGTCGAGGAGGTGTTTGGCGTGAGTTTCGGCGGGGAGGAAGGCAAAGGCGTGATGGAGAGGACGGCACGGGCAAGCGCCTCGGTTGCGCAAGTTCATTGGGCGAGGCTGCCGGACGGGAGAGAGGTTGCTGTCAAGATCCAGAAGCCGGAGATCAAAAAGCAGATCCGATGGGACCTGTGGGCTTTCAAGTGAGTTTTGACCGGCACGAGAGGCTTCCATGTGTGCTGACTGTGTAGGACGGTGACGAAGGTGTACACTTGGTGGTTCGACCTCCCGCTGTATAGTCTTGTGCCTTTTATCACCGAGAGGCTCGAGCTGGAGACGGACTTTGAGAATGAGGCGAAGAATTCGGAGACCATGCGGGAGCTTATCAACAACGAGCCGAGCCTCAAGGGGAGAGTCTATGTGCCGCCGGTGTACCCTGAGCTGAGCTCTAAGCGCGTGCTTACGACCGAATGGATCGAGGGTGTCAGATTGTGGGACAAGGAGGCTCTCACGGGCCCGTGGCTTGGAGGCTACGGGAAACCGTCGGCTGGCGTTCACGGCGCGTTGCTGGTCGCTCCGGACATGAGCGCGATGCACCGAGAGCTTCGTGAGAACCCATACAGCCAGTTCCTCAAACCAGAGCGAGCTGAGTGGAAGGGACGCCGTGGCAAGGGCGGCCTTGGCCTCTCCACGAAGGACGTGATGTCAACCATGGTCGATCTCTTCTCGGCCCAAATCTTCAAATGGGGCGTCGTCCACTGCGATCCCCATCCGGGCAACATCTTCATCCGCCGCCTTCCCAATGGCAAACCCGAACTGGTCCTGATCGACCACGGCCTCTACGTCTACATGAGCGACAAGTTCCGCCACCAGTACGGCGTGTTCTGGAAATCGCTCATGACCTTTGACAACAAACGCATCGCAGAGATCACCAGTGAGTGGGGCATCAAAGCGGCCGACCTCTTTGCCTCGGCGACGCTCATGCGTCCGTACGAAGGCGGGGATGGTGAATTCAAGAACCAGATGCTTGGCCATCTCGACAAGAAGATGACCCCGTCAGAGCGCCACTACGAGATGCAAAAGAGGATGAAGCAGGGCATCCGCGAGATCCTAGCAGACGAGGACAAGTGGCCCCAGGAGCTCATCTTCATCGGACGGAACATGAGGATTGTGCAGGGAAACAATCAATATCTCGGCTCACCAGTGAATAGGATCAAGATGATGGGCGAGTGGGCGAGCCGGAGTCTGTACGAGGATCCTCACCTGCCCCTGCGCGAGAGGGTGGCGCACATGTGGCGGCATTTGCTGTTCAAGACGGTGCTGACCCTGACGGACGTTGCCTTTTACTTTTTCAAGTTGAGACAGTGGCTCGGCAGAGGCAAGGGGATGGAGGATGAGATAGAGGCGAGAATGAAGGATGCGGCCAAGGAGTTTGGGATAGAGCTTCAGCATGAGGTATTCGAGGGTTGACGGAGGCGTCGTTGGAAGAGCTGGTTTGGCTTGGCTGTATGATATCATTGCCGCTAGACGGATACCCCACCGCATGTTTATGTGTGTATTGGTTAGACGGCGTTAGAGTGGGATGGGGTAGGGTCACTGCATAGAGTCGTCTTCGCTCAAGCCTCAACACGTAACGGATCATATATCATGGCCGCGATTTGATGGCCCATCAACATCGAGACTCGCATCTGGTCGAGGCCGCTTCGATGCTGGAAGACGTCGGCCACGGGCTTGAAGCTCATCGATGCTTCCGCTTCCGTTGATGGCTGCTGCAAACTGATTTACCAGGTCGGACACCCCATCCTGCTCTGCGTCACCAGGAGTAGATGCGGAACCTGCTTGCGCATCGCGGCGTCGAGCCGAGTGGCGCCGCCGAGCATTCCGATCATGGCGACGCGGTCACACCTCACCGACTAGCACGGCTCCATTTAGTATTTGGACGAGTGGGTGTGAAGAACCGTTTACAAAGCGAGCACGACCGACCAAGGGGGAGTGGCTCGGCGAATGGCACTGTTGCATTTGAACGAACAACGGGCCGGGTATGCATGCATGCGCTGAAAGACGCCGAGAAGGTTTGACGACTGACAGTCTCAGACAGCAAGCAACAGGAGGAGACGGTTATTTACTACCATACTTGGCATTTGAATGCCCCCAGATGCGCGACCTATCCTCGTCCAGGTGATACCGCAGATTGACTGTCATCACTCCAAGTTCCGTCCCCTCCGGTTTCTGCCAGCTGCTCTGTTGGGGCTCGCTGCGAGCCTTGCCGATCGTCGAGGCGCACTGGCCAAATCCCGTGGCCGAAGAATCGGGTTTGAGCTGTGCCATGCCCTGTCTCCCTCGCTTTGCGTGCTGGGCTCTGATGCTACATCCTCCTCAGAGTCCAAAACCTCGTCAGAACTGGAATCTCTGTCCTGCTGTACGCCTGCTGCCTCTGGCTCGACATCAGACCGACGTGCCCTTGCATTCGCGCCCTGTATCGACTCATTGCGGTGGCGTTGCGCCAAATCTCTCACGTTTCTGAAAGCCTTGATGCTGGCAACGCAAGTCTCAAGGTCGCTTGTCAGAGCATAGGATTTAACCTGGGTCATGTGGTACTCTGGCTGTCCCTCTGGGTCGGTCGGCGCCCTGACGTGGTGAGCATACAGCTGGAGCGTGCCCGTCCCGGCGTGGTAGGTCGAGCTGTAGGCGTAGGCATTGCCATCGTACATGGGCTCCTCCTCACCATAGTTCTGCAGGCTGTGCATGGCGCGGGCTCCATGAGCCCCATCGTAGCAGGCCCGGCGCCGCACCACAATAGCACTGCCCCCTGGAGCCTTGACTTCGAGAAAGAAATTGGGTGCTACCGGGGCGCCGAAGTGTGCTGTGGGGACAATCGTCTCGCTCAAGTCGTCTCTCACGGACATGTCGACATTACCGTCGAAGAAATCCGGCACTGGTTTGACTGTACGGTTCCCAGTCATGGACTTGAAATTGGTGAATGGAAGACCGCCCTCGTTTGGAATGCTGTCGTCGTCACCGGTAATAATGGGAATTACCTTGCGCATGACCGTAGCTTCGGACTCCGTCCTGTTCTTTCTCCTAAAGTCTCGGAAAGCCGACTCAGGAAAGCGCGATGGCGAAAGAGAGGCTCTAGAAGCCAATAACTCCGACCGCACTTCGTCTATATTTCCAGGTTCAGGGGTCTGGCGGCCGTCCTCACGTTCGTATCCTTCAGGGTAGATATTGTGCTCAATCAGATGTCGCTCAAAATTATCGCTGTAAGCAGATGAACCCTTGGCTCTTGAGGTTCTAGTCGGCATCGTGCTTCCGCTGGAAGACGCTCCGTCTCCCGGTTCGGGGTACTAATAGCAATTAGTCAATGGTCGTCTTAGGTGCTGTGCGGCCGTACCCCTCGAAGATGGTCGAGGCCTGGACCGCCGCGACTTGCAAACTGGGCAAGATCCTTTGTGTACACCGCGGGTACTGGGGGCTTCAGCGCAGGTCGAGCTTTGTTCCGCCGGTCGAGCTCTCGCAATGCACGAGTTGTGAGCGAGACTTTGGGCAGGTCGTCCCAAAACTCCGGAGGAAAGTTGGGAAGACGAGGTTTCTTCCTGGGACGGTGTGCTTGCGGACCGTCCGTGCCCGGTCTCTTTTGATTCTGCTGCGTCGCCATGAGGGGTGACTGAGGCCAGGAGGGGGCTCAGGGAGGTTCTAGAGGTTGCGCTCGACGGCCGTCTTTGAGTTGTGCCTCAGGAGGTTAGGGTAGGATTGAAAAAATCAAGTCAAGAAGCCTGTGTATTGAAATTGGATTAAGGTTACAAAATTTTTTAAGGATCCAGGGGTGTTGAAGCCCTCTATTTATGTTCAAATGATGGTGGGACCATGACTGGAATGCAAATGGTGGCATGGCCTGCCGTGGATCCTTTGGAAATCTTTGCTTTACGCCGCTTTCGATTTCAAGCAAAAAATCCAAAAAAAATTTAAACAAGGAAACTACTATAAGCCGGTTGCGGTAACGTCCTTGAGCACTGCCTTCTTGCCGTGCTCCCTGGCGAGAAGCTTACTCTTGGTGCTCGTCTTCGTTGTGTTGTGTTGCAGTTTCCTTCAGCTCGTGGATGCAGTACCGCGGCACTTTCTTGTCAGCAGCGATGTATGGGTTGCTCGATGGGTGCGCATGCTTTGATGCCTGGCTGGTACGTGGGATCTTGATGTTTTGGCACGGACTTGTAGTGTTCTCGGGCGTGGTTTGAGATTCCGCTGAGGATAGTTGGAGATGGTAAAGGAGAAAGACGAGTAGTTTTGAGAAAATCTATCTCGTACGATCGAGGCAAACCTTATTGTCCGCGAAAACTTTATTGTAGGCCAAGGGCCTCGGAGCACTTGTAGAGTTTAGTTACGCGCTGGAACTGTGACGACTGTAGGGTGATCGCCTGACCTAGGTGCTCGGCTAGGATGGGAGGGTTTGCTAGAAGCCTTGTATGGGTTCACCACACGGTTGTAAGTAGTCAAAGGATACTTTAATGCAGGGTGTAGAGTAGCGTTATTATCGTTATAGGAGGAGGGCTCCTTTCCCCGCTACAGCATATAAGGGGGCCGCGTTATTATAGAGATTCTACCATAGGCGACGATCCGTTGGATCTTGACCTCGTCGCATGCGCCGGCTCCTCTGAGCTGCCGCCCGTCGCTTCGGGCGCGTGCCTTCCGACCCTGCTTTCTGTCACGACCCAGGAAGCGGTCCCGGGCTCGGGACCTGGGACCAGATACCATAGGTATATAGCTACGATAGTTGTGCCCACAACTGTGTGAGGACTCTTGGATCCTCACGCTAGCAATACATTATTCTTGAGCATCGCTCAGTGAGACCCATTGTCCGAGACCTCTAGGTCTACAATCTGCTTGACAGTATATCTCCCCTCCAGAGTTGTACTGGCCTTCACTTAGTCATCTTGCACCCACCTTACTTAGAGCATTGGACACTGTCCGCTCTTACAATCTGTCTTTCCCACGGTCGCCACAGTGTACGTGGAGCAGGCCGTAACAGAACAAATAACTCCTAGGAGTGAATGATTAGGAGCGGATAATTCCTAGGAGAGAGTGGAAAACAGCTCCTAGGAGCAGATAGCTCCTTGGAGATGGAGTGAGGAACAATGCGGTCCAATATAACTACAACCCGCTGCGGACCTTATGAGAGCCGCTTGAGCGTCTCGGAGGCTCGGCTCTAGGGGATTGTAGTGGAGTGATAGGGGGAGTGGTGTAAGTAGAGCGATTTGAGTCAGAGTCGAGCAATAGAGGAAGCAATTAAGCCAAGCAAGGAAACAATTAAAATCAAGTAATTGAGTCGAGGAAGCAATTGAAGTGTGATTGGAATCGAGCGACCGAGGTCGGAGGAAACAATCGGGTAATCGATCGAGGTTGGAGGCAATAGGTGATTGACCGAGGTCGGAGGCAATTGGATCAAGCGACGGGAAGCGATAAATCAATTGAGTCGATGAATCAACTGAGTCGCGATGAGTCCATTGAGCGAGCGATGGGAAATGATCTGAATCAAGCGATCAAGTTAGCAATTTTAACAGGGAAAACAGAGAATTGACGACGCAGAGAATTGATAGAGAATTGACAGAAAATTGACAGAGGATTGACAACGTAGAGAACTGATAGAATTGACAGAGGATTGACAACGCAGAGAACTAATAGAATTGACAGAGGATTGACGATATAGAGAACTGACAGAATTGACAGAGAATCGACAAATGTAGAAAAGCAGAAAGGGAACCAACCCTAAGAATCCCCACTACTGACTCTCTGACTGGCTCCGTCTCTACTCCACCGCTCCGCCTTCACTTCCTGTCGCTCCGTCGCTTGACTCCATCCTCCCATCTGACAATCGCTTCTCGCTCGACCAATCGCTTCCTCAACTCAATTCCTCTCCTTCCTCGCTCGGCCCAATCACACTTTAATCGCTTTTCGCTCGACCAATCGCTTTTCGCTCGACTAATCGCTTTTCTCAACTCAATTCCCGCTTCCTTTATCGCTCGACCCAATTGCTTCTCGCTCAACCAATCGCTTCCTAAACTCAATTCCCGCTTCCTTCATCGCTCGGCTCAATTGACTTGGTTGCTTACCCCAATTGCTAGCTCAGTCACTTGCTCGATTTATCGCTGACTCCATCCTCCCGTCAGACAAATGGCGAATACACGGTTGGTCCTCGGATCCTATCGAGCTCACAGCAACATCTTTTTTCCCGACGCCCAGCAGGGACCCATTTCCAATGGCTTCCATGGCCGCGTTCCGTTGTCCTCATGACTGCCCCGACGACGCACCGCCGGTGGACTGATTGACCTCTTGGTTCTCAACGGAAACGCCACGTCTCACTATCTCCCGCGACAGACCAGCAACAGCGACCATCTGGTGCGAAAGACCAGCAAGAAAGACGTGCCACCATCTCCCGCAACAGACCAACACGGCGACCATCTCGTGCGAAAGACCAGCAACAAAGACGTGCCACCATCTCCCGCGGCAGACCGCGAAAGACCAGCAACAAAGATATGCCCTTGCTCGTCTCCCCTCATCACATCTCTCCTCACTTCCTACGTCTTACGTCTCGCTCCCACTCTGCTTGCCGTTGGAAATCCTCGGGCCGCTATGATACAACAGATTCCCATGGCCAGCGGCGGAGACGTGCCTTGCATGGCTGCCATGATGCGACAGACCCAAGCCACAGCCATGGCAATGGACAGAAACGTGCCTTTGCTCGCGTCTGAAGCCCAAGTTTCTGGCCAACCAAAGGCCAGTCATCAAGTCACAGCCATGGCCAGCAACCGAGACGTGCCTTTGCTCGACGATGGCGACCAAGTCTCTGTCTCGGCAGTCTCCCACAATAAAACGCTGGCGGATCCTCTTACCCGAAAGAACTTGGCTCGCCTCAACGCTCTGAGCGGTTGTGTGAAAGACCACGATACCGACAGCGCCTACCTTTTCGACGACGAAACCGACGATACCATGCAGAAGTTCTCCACCACCCATTCCAGCTTTGAACAACGCGCGTACGAGAACGGCATCCTAGACCCCGCCGCCTCGTCTCCAGCCCACGACCTCAGCACGATCCAAAACCGTCTCACCCAGCGCCGCACCAGCACCCAGCCATCGGAGAATACGAATCGTCAATATGGCGAAGCCATTACTGAGTCGTATAGCGAGATGGATGCGATTCTTTGCGTCAACACGCATATAATGAAGGGTTATAACCTCAGCAACGTACAGTATGGCAGAGCCTGTGGTCGAGCCGTTACCGAGACCCCCAGCCGGGATTTTAACGATGGCTTGTCCAATGCCCGTCCTGATATCCTCGAAGGCCTTACGACAAAGGTTCTACCTGATCACCTGCACGATAATGCTCTCCATGAAAAGAAGTCGCTCTCTTTCTGTCACTTTGCTGCCGAATTCAAACGTACCGATGGCAATCTCCACCAGGCAACAGTCCGAGCCGCCTACGATGGTGCCGTCTTGGTCAACGCACGGGACCGGGCTCTTGCTAGGCCCGCCAAGATGGTATTGTTGCTGCTACAGTTATCGATAAGGCCGCTAAGGAAGCTGCTGTTTTGATCTGCGTTACCGATGGCAAAGTGGCTGAAGTATATACGCACCATTCTGAAGGCGGACAATACCATCAGAATTTGGTAGCGCGCGGGAGCTTGCTTGACTATCCAAACCGAGGCCGCGAGCTCATCCGCAGCGCCCAAGACTACGCACGGAGCAAGTCGTACGAGCTGGCTAACCTGCTGGGTGCCAACTTGGAGGACGACGACGAGGAGGAGGAGGAGGAGACACCATTCAAAACCAAGAAGGCTGTTGTGGAGGCAAAGGGGTGGTCTTTCTGGCCGTGGTGAGAGATCTTCTGGTGAGAGATCTTCTCTTTACCTCCTGTTTCTTTTACCTCCAGTCTCTTGTACCTCCTATCCCTTTCACCATTAGACTTTATTTCTATCCTTTTACCGGGCACATCCCTTTGGTCAAAGACATGCATTACTCCACCCTCGCTTGACACGCTTCACCATTACTTAACATTGCAGTCGCATCGCTGGCATCAAATATACACCTCTCCATCTTAAGCTGAGAATCTCGCATTATCCTGCTTGCGACAGTTGCGGTGTGACGGTGGATGGCGTTGGTTTTTATCTCGAGGCGCAGTCGAGAAATTGGGCTCATCGGTCCTGTTCACCTTCTCAAAAAGAACAAGTAACTCTCAAGACTTAACCATCCTGCTTCAAGCTGCCCTGCTGTCATCGGGATGGCGATGCAATGTGCGTTCCCGGGCATGGCCAGCGATGCCGAGGCCCAATTGGACAAGACTGCCGGCCTGTCTCGGGCCGATCAAGAATGTTCCCAGAGGCGTGTGCATCTTGCCCTGTCCAAGCTGTGGAGAGCCAGCAGAACAGCATGACAAATCCAATCGTGTTGATTGCGTCTAGATTTTTTTTCGGCGGTCCAACCCGCCAGGGGCTGTTGAGCCGCGTTGGTTTGGTGAGGCGTGAGGCGCCGGCACCTCGGCCCCACGGCAGAAATGCGGGTGAGGCGATGGCCTGAACCCGGTCCCCGATGGCGTGATCCGAGCTAAACCTATTAGCGCATTAGCGTTTCTCTTCACCTGACGACCTTTGACAACCCTCGCCCACGGGAGCCCCAGTGTCCGGTGTAGGCATATGCCACCACGCCAAAAAGTCATGGAAATGCTGGTTTTGCTGTGGAGGGGCAATGAGGCAATTGCTAAGGGCCCAGGTACCGTTATGCGGTGCACGGCATCTCCATGGAACATGTGTCCCTATCGCTCCTCGCGGCTGGCCGCAGCGCGTGAGGGTCCCGGGCATCGGACATGGGGCTCCTGTTGCCATTCACCATGTTTCCATTGATAGTATAATCCGCGTTTCCGGGAAACGTGGGAAACGTGGGCGACCGGCCAAGGCAGCGATGGCGGAGAGGAGCGGGATGTGTGTGTACCTTCCCGTGCCATTGACTCTCCGTGTCCACAACCGGTGCCCCTTATATAATGGGGTAAGCCCTCGTTTCGTGTCTCGAGCCGAGTAGCGTGTGTTTGAAGCCTTTTCAAGTCCATCCTCGCCCGGTTGTTGAAACTCTCTTGCGCCTCGTTCTTGCTGACGTCGACGCACCTGTGTTCTCGACCACAAGCGCCATCTTGGGCCTATTCCAGCTCAAGGGAAGATTTCAAGCCGAGACAGACCGGTTCTAAGCACCGAAGATGGCCAACACTCCCCATGGTGGTGTCCTCAAGGACCTGATCGCCCGCGATGCCCCTCGTCACGCAGAGCTCTCAGCAGAGGCCGAGACGCTCCCGGCACTTGTCCTCAGCGAGCGCCAGCTCTGCGACCTCGAGTTGCTTCTCAATGGCGGCTTCTCGCCCCTTGAAGGTTCGCTCCCATCCCATCTTTTGTCTCGTCTGTTCTTGGTCAAAGTCTGTTTTTGCCGCAAATGGTGGTGGGATGGTGGGGCACGCAGGAACCCCGCCATCGTTGCCCGCCGCGACCCCTATCATGTGCTTTGACGAAATGGTGACGACGACAACGATGGCTGATCAATTGGGTCAAAATTTGCAGGTTTCTTAAACGAGAAGGACTACAACGGGTAAGTCTTGAGAGCATTGAGGTCCCTCGATCCACGTTGCTGACCTGGGGCCTCGTTATAGCGTTGTCAAGGAGAATCGCCTCGCGGACGGTGCTCTGTTCAGCATTCCCATCACCCTCGATGTATCACAAGAGACAATCGACGAGGTTGGGCTCAAGCCTGGCGCCCGCATCACCCTCCGCGACTTCAGAGACGACCGCAACCTCGCCATCCTCACGGTCGAGGACGTCTACAAGCCCGACAAGTGAGTTGGACCCCTCAAAGAACGCCAAGCGTTGCGTCATCGCCTGGCAGGACGCACCATTGCCAAGACTAACAATGAACCCAGGGCTCTCGAGGCCAAGGAGGTCTTTGGAGGTGACGAGGAGCACCCCGCGATCCAATACCTCTTCAATACCGCCAAGGAGTTCTATGTGGGAGGCAAGCTCGAGGCCATCAACAGGTTGCAGCACTATGACTTTGTGGATCTGCGTTGTGAGTGACAGCGAGCGACACTGGCTCCAACCAGGACCAAAGGCTGACCGCGCTGCAGACACCCCCGCGGAGCTTCGGCTTCACTTCGACAAGCTCGGCTGGTCCAAGGTTGTCGCTTTCCAGACCCGAAACCCCATGCACCGCGCCCATCGTGAGCTGACGGTTCGCGCTGCCCGATCCCACCATGCCAACGTCCTGATTCACCCCGTCGTGGGTCTGACCAAGCCCGGCGACATCGACCACTTCACTCGCGTCCGAGTGTACAAGGCTCTCCTCCCCAGATACCCCAACGGCATGGCCGTTCTCGGTCTTCTGCCACTGGCTATGCGCATGGGCGGCCCGCGCGAGGCGATCTGGCACGCCATTATCCGTAAGAACCACGGAGCGACTCACTTCATCATTGGTCGCGACCATGCCGGCCCCGGCAAGAACAGCAAGGGTGTCGACTTCTACGGTCCTTATGATGCCCAGTACGCCGTCGAGAAGTACAAGGATGAGCTCGGCATCGAGGTCGTTCCTTTCCAGATGATGACATATCTGCCCGACAGCGACGAGTACGCGCCGGTTGACACGATCCCCAAGACGGTCCGAACCCTCAACATCTCAGGAACCGAGCTTCGCGCGAGATTGCGCAGCGGCCGCGAGATCCCAGAGTGGTTCTCCTACCCCGAGGTCGTCAAGGTTCTCAGAGAATCCCACCCCCCAAGGTCTCAACAAGGCTTCACCGTCTTCCTGACGGGATACCAGAACAGCGGCAAGGACGCCATCGCAAGAGCTCTTCAGGTTACCCTCAACCAGCAAGGCGGCCGTTCCGTGTCGATGCTCCTCGGTGAGACGGTCCGGCACGAGCTTTCCTCCGAGCTTGGCTTCAGCAAGGAGGATCGCGACAAGAACATTGCCCGCATCGCCTTTGTTGCCTCCGAGCTCACCCGTGCCGGTGCTGCCGTCATTGCGGCCCCCATCGCCCCCTTTGAGAACGCCAGAAAAAACGCCCGCGAGTTGGTTGAGAAGTACGGCGACTTCTACCTCGTTCATGTTGCCACATCTCTCGAGTATGCCGAGAAGACCGACAAGAGGGGCATCTACAAGAAGGCGCGGGCCGGTGAGATCAAGGGCTTCACCGGTGTCGACGACCCGTATGAGACTCCCGAGAAGCCGGATCTCGTTGTCGATGCCGAGAAGCAGTCGGTGCGGTCCATCGTGCACCAGATCGTCTTGTTGCTGGAGAGCCAAGGATTGTTGGACAGGTTCTAAGCATGCACGAGGCGGTTGGCGACATATCCTGCATTGAGGGATGTCCGTTGAGACTCAGAAGACTACGGCGTCCCGGGTAGCGGTAGGCGTTCCTGCAAGGCCGGGTCGGTTTGCGGACGTGTAGGTGTGCCGCAACACTGGAATTTGGCGGTTGTTTGCTGCGTCATTTGAAGCGATAGTTACGGCATGTCATGTGTCTGCGAGCAATGTGAGAGCGGAGAAAAGGCAAGGCACAGAATAGATTCCCAAATGAGGAGCAAAAACGAAGATAAAATTCCAAAAACAGGCCGTCACGAGCAGATTCAAGTCACCAGACAACTAGCAACTAGGCAACCTTGTCGCCGTTGGTCGCTCAACATCCGACCTTGGGCCAAGAGTAAACTTAGCAAGAGAAAAGCAGACCACGAGCTCGCACGGGGCTAAGCGCGTCCTAGACCTACCGGAATGGAGGGCTCCCCGACGTTGCAATGTTCCAAGCCAATGGGCGGCGTTTTACAGAGCGCTTAACTGCAGCCAGTCATGCCCAAAGGACAGGATTGGGGTTGCTCAGTACCCAATACTCGACCGTCTTCCGGGCCGGACGGCGCACGAAAAGCATTCCTGCATGCGCGTTGAGCCTGTTGTGAGCCATTGCGATTCCGAAAAGATGTGCCAACATTCCAACATTTGGGGGTCCCGTCCATCGTCGTGCTCGAGGCAAAAGTGCGATGGATGTTGTCGTATGGGGCGGCTGAGAAGATGGTGTGTGAGTGCCAGTGTGTGAGTCGACAAGGAGTCGTTTGCGAGCCACATCACACAGTGAATCTGGGAATCCGGCAGCGAAGTCGGCACTGTCAAACTGGGAAGCCGTGGGGCGCTTGGAGCCCAAACCGCTGCCTAAGACCGGGCGGCACAGTGCGCCTAAACTGAGAGCGCGGCGGGCAAATCACAGCGTCAGTGCGCAAGCCGGCAACACCACCCAAATCGCCCAATGCCCATGAAGGATTGGGAACCCAAACCAACCAGCCTGGATTTCAAGCTCCTCGGATCCCATGCTGTGTGTTTGTACCGTCACCTCATTCAGTTCTGTTGAATTCGCTCAGTTGCGCTACCACCGCGTTATCTGCCCAGCCGTCCACGGGTCCTGCGAGGTTCCCCTACCCGCCCTGCCTGTTGCCGGCCCTTTTCGTCCCCCATCCTGCGTGTCGCACAGCGCCAGTAGCAGCTCTTTGCAGCCATCAGCACCGTCCCGTACCGCCATCGCGGTCCCCCAATCTGCGCCCCCGGGTCACAGAGTGCTTGTTGGCCCCCCGGTAATTGCTGAGTGGCAGCCTACCCGACCACAGGGCGGGCTGATAGCCCGAACAGAAATGAGCCATCATGCCGTCCTCTAAAGATAAGGACGCCGTCGATGTTGACGACCGTCTCCGCGAGAAACCCCACCGATCGAAATCCGAGCGAAAGGACCGGGACCGGGATCGAGAGAAGGACAGGGACAGGGACCGAGACCGAGACCGCGAGCGAGACCGGGAGAAGCACAGAGACAGAGACAGAGACAGAGACAGAGACAGGGAGAGGGAGAGGGAAAAGTACAGAGACAAGGAAAGAGTGAGGGACAAGGAAAAGGATCGGGACCGTGACCGTGACCGCGACCGTGACAGCGTCATCTCGCAGGACAGAGAGTCATCATCAACTTCTCACCGCCACCGCTCCTCGAGATCGTCCAAGCTCAGGCCCACCGACAGCGACACCCACTCTCGATCCCACCGCCGCCATCACACAGTCAGAGAGATGGATGACGAGACAAACTATCGGGTGGCAGCTTCGAGTTCCATGACGGATCTGGTACCCGAACTCAGGAGGGGTTTGGGCAGTGAGAGGGGAAGCGTGCCGTATCCATCTTTCAGCAAGGCCCACAGCAAAGAGTTCCTTCACAGCAGGGAAGATGTCTCGGCAGCGCCACGAAGAACCGATCCCCTCACGCCAGAGGCCACTGATTTGGGAGGCAGTGAGATGCGGAGGTCCAAGTCAGCCGACTCGCCCAAAACGTCTCGAAAAGCGTCGACCTCGCGAAAAGAGACGCCAAAAGAAGAGAGACCACCCTCCCCACCAGAGACCGATCTCTCGGCCCCGAAGAAACGTGCAGATACCCCGGTGTCCGTCAGAGGGGAGGAACACCATGTGGACCACGACGACCGGCCAGGCTCGAGAGACTCCTCTCATCCTTCGGTCTCGCACGTCTCAAGGTCAACATCTAAGCTTGAATCGAGATCGAAAATCTCGAGAGCGTCGAGCCAGCGCACATTCATCCTCCCATCACACCCGCCGCCGCGCGGCAACGGAGCAAGGGTAGCAACAGTTGCATCTGAAGTGACCGAAGCATCGACCGTCGATTCCTCGGCAACCTCAGTCCTCCCAAGTCGAGTTCCCCCTCCTCCAAGGGTACCGCCACCGATGGCAGGTTCCTCACCCTCGAGCGTGGCAGACTCCTCGCCCCGCACACCGTTGAACATGGTGCCGCCGCCCCCTCCGCCGCCGCCGCACCCCTTGTACGGATATGACGGGAAGAGCCAGACCATTTCCGGGTCGGACGTGCCTACTCCGATAGCGACGCCAGCGCCAGGAGGAGGACCGCCGCCGCCTCCTCCCCCACCACCACCACCCCCGCTGTTCAACATCCAGGATGTTCCCCGCGTCGACTACCTCATGCAAAATGGAGGACTCCCTCAACCTGTCACAAGGACATTCCTCTCGGTGCTGCCGAGGCAGAATGGCACCAGGCCTTCCAACCCTCCCCTGATGGGCGCCGAGACGCTCTTTGCTCCGTTCTTCAACCTACTCAACCAATACAACTCCGTTCTCAACGGGCATGGGTCGATTGCTGTAGCCACAGGACACAGGACAGTTGCTCGCCGTTTGCTGGACCGTTTGGAGAACGTCTTCTCCCGCGATCTTCCGCCGGACGGCTGCTCGTGTGTCGTGTGCGAGAACTCGGATGAACCACACATGGGACTGGGCTGGGGAGAGGTGCTGGAGCGTGTGAGCGGGAGGATAGACTTACCACGGTGGCCACCGTTCGACCTTGGGTCACTAGGCACCAAGGCAGCCGAGAGCCTTGCCGACGTTCCGGCCCGTCCATCCTCCCCGATCAAAATGGACCCAGACATTGCCGAGGAGTTCCGAGAGCATTACCTCCGCCAAACCAAGCGGGTAAAGGCTGCTGTGGACAAATGGATGCAGAATGTCGACAAAGCACCGGCGCCGCCGCCCTCTGATGTCGACGATGAGACCCTCACCTTTGCGATCCTGACGAACCTCGAGTCCGACGACCGTCCGTATTTCAACGCCCTCCTATCCGGCTCACGCGACTTGCACCCTGCTACGCGTGCCCCCACGCCCTTCCGTCGACCTCGCAACGATTTCGTCGTCAAAACAGGCCTCGCTCTACAGCGCCTTTACCGCTTACAGCAGGCCCCGCGTGACGCCGAAACTGCCGTCTATCTTGTCAAGCACCGCGATATGCACGATCTCCTCCACACAATCTCCGAGATCAACCCGTCCGAGTGGGAAATCCTCACATCAGGTCGGTTCGACGGCTTCTTGTGGTCTGGTGCCGAAGATGACGGCGGTATTCAGCCGCTAGATACTCCCTCGCGGGGACAAACTCCGGCCAGTGGCATATTCCCCCCACGCGGCGAGATGATGAGCCCTGCGGTGGACCGACTTCGTGGTATGGCCTCGCGTGGCCCGACCCCATTTGGCGGGGCGTTCTCAAGAGGACCAACGCCCGCCAACGGAATTTATTCAAGAGGTCAGACTCCAGCAAATGGTGGCTTTCCCTATTCTCGCGGCCCGACACCGGCGAGCTTCATCAGCGGCGTGTCGGCAGCTTCGTCATCCTATCCCAACCGGGGGGCTGTCTCCAACGACGAGGAGACTGAAATCGCAGTGCTGGCGGAGCTGGAACGAGAGATCTTCAACGGCATGGAGGCATTGGAAGACGCATTCGAAAGGCTTCACGAACAGGCAATGACGGTGCGAGACTCTCTCAGGAGGAGAGGCGCGGCCCTGTCGATGAGTCTGCAACAGAAACGGGGAGCCTTTGGCATCTCGGTTTTGCCATTGAGCGGGTCAAGTGGCGTGTATGACGCTCCTGCGTGGGCCGACGACGAAAGCACAGATGGCGCCTTGAGCGACTGGGGTGGCGACGACATCAGCGAGCTGGCCCCAGACGACTCGGCAAGCCAAATCAGCAGCAATCGGTTGAGGAAGGTCAAGAGGAGGAGAGAACGGGCGACCCCTGCCCCGATCGAAGAGGAAGAGGAAGGATGATTGGATCATTTGGGGAGCATAAATAACAGGAATAAAAAAGCACGACAGGATGGAATGCCCGTTTGCATATGACGTTGCAGGCTCGGCCAGGTACAGCACGGGAGTTTGAATTGACGAAGAGAGAGCATGTGTCCGAAAAGAATGGGGGAGTTGCTTTGGTCATGTATACCATGTTCCCCAATTCTTATTTAGTTTGTTTATTGGGATTGTTCATTGATACCGTGGATGGGTTGGTTTCTTGGTTGTTCACAGCATCGATGTGGGATAAGATCACGGTTTGACGCTTCTCTGATTTCTCTCTGACGAGATGGATACCCGGCAAGACTGTTAGCTAATTGTAGTACCATTGCGATGAAGCAAATCTGATTGTTCGATTGGATGGCATATCTGTTCTCAGAACGTGTGGCGCAGAACAGAGCCGAGCCCACCTAGATCTCTCAACGGTCGATGTTGAGGTCCAGGGCGCGTTGAGACCCACTTCGGTTTGGATGGACAGAGTCTATTGCGCCCAAACGGGTCCAAAAGGTTGAACACAGCAAGTGGGGTTCTTCAACTAATTCTACCGAGTGATGTTATCTTCAGCATCACACTGGCACCTCACTCCCCTGGGAAGCTGTAGCAGCCCGACATCGCTGCCCCGCATCGGAGCCCAAGCTCCCCTCTTCCCCCGCTTCCCTCCTGGTTCAGGGTCCCTTGTCAACTCAATCTGGGTGGGGTTCGGGCTAATCGCGACCCTTGATCGCCGATCCTCAACCCGGCGAAAGTTTCCCCGGACGTTGCGAAGCGTGGAAGCAAACGTTGAGCTATGAACACCGATAATGTGCGCACGACTGATACTGCTTCCTGATCCCCTTGTAAACGCATAATAGGTGGCACACTGTTCACTGTGCCGTACACACCATGATAGTCGATAGACATGTGACAGTCGTCAAGGCGTGACATCTGCAAGGGCGATGCTCACTTCTTGTGTGCGCTTCCCCCCGCAACCTGAAGCCAGGTATCTTCCAGTTTCTCAGCAGCCGATGACGAAGCGAGATGCAGGAGCTCGAGAGTGATGGCGCTCCGTGGCTTTCACGTCGCCATCGGTGGCGTCTGCAATGCGTTGGCAGGGGTGATAACGGCCATGACCAAATTCGCTCATCGCAACCACGAAGCTCGGGTTTCCAGATCTGATCATTAGTCTCTTTTTGGGTCGCAACGAGCCTCCCGGCGGCCCCAATGCTTCCTGCTGAGACCCGCAAGGGCCGCGGGTCCCTAAGCATGATGGCTCGACAACGCAGGTTAATGCGCCCTAGCGAGGCGAGGTGCGTGGCCAAGACCCTGCGTATAGTTGCGTTCCCCAGAGTTTACCATCGGGGAAGCCCTAAAATGCCAAAGGCACTATGATACAACCGTGGCATGGGGGAGCTTTGTCCCACTCACCCGCCAAGCTTGGTGTTATCCCACGGCGGCCGCACCTTCCGGGCAGAGATAGGTTGAGGAAACTCAAAACCCGCCCGTCCCGCGCTGTCACTTCCAGGGTTTGGTTGTTTCTATTTTGTTTTGCTGTCTTGAGCCTGCGAATTTACCCTGCTGGTCTTTGCGGTCGTTGGGGCAGGCCCCCTTCCCTCGTTTTCCCGGTCCCTGCCCGGCCGTTTGCCAGCCATCCGGGTCGACTTCGTTGCCGGTTGATAAGATCAATACAAGCATCGATATCGCACTTACCAGCAGACTCCAACCTCACCTTCCAGCCTCCGTAGCCCGGCCTCCCTGAGAATCGCTTCATCGCCTCCGCGCCCAGCGACTCAAGGACCCTTAAGCTGATGGCAAACACAACTGCCGTTGTCGTGACCCCCGAGCCCCCTGCAAAGAATTTCGGTGACGGCCCGAGTTCAAAACGAGCGGACGCCCTCGTTGAGACCACGATCCGTCTCTTTCCACTGCCCAGATAGCGGACCGCTGGCTTCTCATCGCTCCGACTCATCACCATCGCCGTCTATCCTGGCCCAAGTTCACCACCTGTCCGCATATCAACAGCACCCCATCGGCCAGGGCACCTTCCGGTTTGGTAACTCGCGATAAGCGTCATATCGCTCAGCCCTGCTGCACTTACACTACTCTCACCCCGTACACAGGAGGTCTGGACTTGGCTGGTCACCAAGAGCCGGACGTCACTTCAAGATGACTTTTTGGAAACGCTTGACGACCTCAGTCTTGGTCTCGGCCCCTGTGCTGTCAACCGTTGCGCACGCCAAGACCGAGTTCACCATCGGGACGGATGCGGCCGGCGTAACACGAGCCCTTGCGCTGGACAGATTCCCGGCGTTGTACACCGGAGACTTTGGCGACTGCCTAGGAGGACAGAGTTTATTCAATATCACCAAATTCGACGCGGCGTACTACGCCGACAATCTTACAATCGCCTTTCATATTGACGGGACAACGAACATCAAAAATGAGTCTCTGATGAGTGAGATACCCCGGATCTGTAGTGCTGAGACTCAAGACTGACCAGAGCAGTGCATATTGCTGTGGAAGCATGTAAGGATGTCTCGAGTCCACACGGGAGCGTGGAGAAACTTACAATGCCATAGACGGCCAAACAAGATACGAGATGGCGTTCGATCCCTGTTTTCTCAACCTTTACAGGTCAGAGTCTGCCCTTGAATGACTCGCATCACCAACTCACAAGCTTTCAGTCTTTGCCCTCTGAATGCCAGCGTCCCAATCACAGCATGGGCCAAAATCCCCGTAGGTCCAGCTCAGATTGGAGGGATTCCACCTATAGCTTTCTCCATACCTGATTTTGAGGGTATAGCGAGAGTGAGGATATTTGCAAATTCAACAGAGAGCGAGATCGGTTGCTTCCAGGCGTCAATGAGGAACGGCAACACCCTGGGTCACCCTAAAGCGGTGGCTCCTGTGTTGGGAATCTTCGCCTTGGTGGCCATCTTCGCCTCATTCGCAACCGCCATTTACGGGGTGTCCGTCGTTCACATGCGGATGCACTACGCGCATTCCCTGTCAGCATTTGTGGTGTTTGAGACGTTCCAGTCAATCTTTTTTACTGGGGCGCTCTCGGTCAATTGGTATGTGCAAGGTTGCCCCTTCTGCTTTTACAGATGCTCTGCTTGCGCTACCGACCAGGCGGGCATATCCAGCTTGCAAACCTCTGTTCAGACCGGATGCTAATAATCTCAGGCCATCCGTATGTGTTGCCTGGTGGAGCAACTTTGCTTGGTCTGCTGGAATGATACACACCGCGTCTCTGGTTCGGTCGGTCAACTCGTTCGCCGGTGTCAGGGGAAACGCGAGCCAGGTCGGCGGCGCTGGCTCCGTGGTTTTAAACACCGGAGGCGGCGGCCTATTCAAGGAAATCTACGGACGGTCACCCCTTGCACAATATCCGAATCTTGTTGAGCGCTCCGAAAGCATCGCAAAACGGGCGCCATACAACGCCAGCAACCCGTCAGATTATACCTGGGCTGGCCATCCTGTCAGCCCTGGCATGCCTCTACCAGGGACCTCTTTTGGATTCGGTGGAACACTGGCAGGCGTTGGAATCCCCACTAGCGATGCCTTTCTGGTCGGCCTTGTTTGGATTTCGGTCGGCTTTGGCTTAGTGGTTCTCTTCGTTGCCGGGCTCAAAGCGTCACTCGAAGGGCTTGCCCGGATGAAGAAGATCAAGGAAGACCGACTGGCTTACTTCAGGGAAAACTGGGCCGGCTATCTAGGCCATGCCGCTCTGAGGGCCTTCTTCGTGGCTTTCATTGCCGTGATGACTCTCGCCATGCTCCAGTTCACCATCCGAGCGTCAACAGGCGTGCTTGCTATTACTGGCATCATCTTCACCTTATTCCTGGTCGGGGGCGTCTCGTTCGTTGCCATGGCTTGCATTGCGCGCACACGGCACGGACGGCTCGAAATCAGTCCGGACAAGGTGGTCGTTCACCGCTCGAGGCACGGCATTCTCATCCCGATATGGGCCACCACTGTAGAAGAACACAAACTCAACGTCCGCACAGCCTTTACGGTTTCAGTATTGAGAATACGGCACATTGACGACAACCCAAAACGCGAGAGCGTCCACGAGGACAAGGATTATGTGAAGAAGTTTGCCTGGTTTTCTGCAAGGTATCGCCGGTCCAAATGGTGGTTTCTTGCGTACTACATTGTCTACCTTGTTGGACGAGCAGGTTTCCTTGGGGCCGGCGTTGTGAGCCCTCTGGTGCAAGTTTATGGGCTTTTGATCTTTGAGATTCTAGCCTTTGCTCTCATCATCATACTCAGCCCGTTCGAAGGCGCACGGAACACGTCTCTGGCAGTCTGGATGCTCAGCATCAGCAAGATTGCATCGACCGGGCTCTCTATCGCATTTCTTCCGGAGTTCAAACTGGATCGCATCGTCGCAACCGTCATCGGCGTTATCATTATCGTCATCCAGGGACTGGTGATCATTGCGCTCATGATCCTGGTGGTGCTCAGCGCCATCACATCATGGATGTCGCTCACCCGGAACCGCGAAGAGCTTGGCGCTAAGAGTCTCGAAGGTATTCGGGTGAAATACTTTGAAAACATGGAGGCAAAGGCCTCGGACACCTTTATTGAGCCCAAGCCGAAGCCGGATCAGAAGGGCAAGGGCAAGGGGAAAGAGAAGGAGGGGACGACAGCGTCACCACCAAGGTCTGGTTTCTCCGTCATGTCGGTGCGGCGGGAGCCGAAAATCGAGGATGAGCACAGCGATAACGACGTTCTTTACGATCTGGAGTCCGCCCGGAACGGCATGACGGGCTGGGAGTCGTCAACTCTTCGTGGAGGGCATCGCATCAGTAGGAGTAATAGCGCCAGCTCATACCGCAGCGTGCACAGCCTTCCACGTGGGATTAGATCTCACCACTCGTCCTGGTCTCGGTCGTCGAGGGAGTCCACACAGCTCAGTGGGATCTTTGACAAGCCCGACGATGCGCTGGCGCAGCGCCTTAGTGAGATCGATGCTGCTCTCCAGCAAGGGGCGAATCGAAACGCGTCCGACTCACCGCCGCCGGAGATTCCACAACGGAATAGCAGTCGACTGAGTGTGAGACCGAACTCTGGAAGAAACACACCCAGTCGAGAAACATTGGCAAAACACGCAGAGGAGAGGCAGTACGCTACGCCTCCACCAACGACGATACCAGACATCAAATGATGAACGATGAGGGAACAAATCATGGATATGATACCACGGGAATACCACGGGACAGGGATTGGTCACTTTCTTGTCTTCTAGGCTTTGGGGTTTTCACTGGCACGGCGCAGGTGTTTATGACGGTGGCGTTGACCGGAGCTGGAATAGAGTCTTGCATGGATGGGTATGTGTGGCGTTGGCGGTTGGAGGGTTTTCTTGTGGCTGGTTTACAGCTATTGCAGAACATTAGCCCATCCCGATAGGCCTTGACGCAAGAGGTTGGGGGCGTCCCGCATGCGACGCGGCAGTGGGTGGGTTGGGTGGATGGTGCATGTTTCCCGCTGTTGATCCCGTCTGTCTCTGGGAGGCGGGGGAAAATCATCTTGTCATCACTTCCTCTGTCCCGTTTGACGCTCTCGTGAAAATGAATAATGTCCATCGCGTTATTGGCAACACACAGCGAGTGTTCCTTATCGCCGACGGGGACATGGATGACTCCCTGGGGCCGGGAGCCACTTTCTTCCAGACTTCGGGGATATACCAGCCGGGTGTATTTACCAACTCCCGAGATCTCCCCAGCTGGCCCCCCCCTGTCCTCTCTGTATACCCAGTCGGTACCCAGCCGGAGGGGCAGCTGGTACCCCATGACCCCACATCGGCTGTAAGTGGACTGAGGGGCAACGACGTGTAAGCTCCATGTCATCAACGCGAAGCGATCCAGCAGGCAGGCAGGCCGAGAAAAAAAATCCCCGACCTTCGTTCCATCGTCTTGGTTAAAACGGGTTGTGGATTTCGCGAATTGAAGGCGAGAAAGCGGGTTTGGTGATCCGACGCTCGGCGTCTTCGCTCGGGTTTTGTTTTTCTGTGTGAATAAAACCGCCCGTCTCTCCCGTTGCTTTTGCTTTGCTTTCCTCTTTGCAAGGTCAATCGACGTTTTCAAAGCTCGCAGCGTTTGTTTCGTTTCGGTGGAAAGCACTTTGAGAATAGCAGGACGTCATGGCGGACCAACAACGACCCCCGGCGACCGAGGTCAACGTGCCTCCCCTTCTCGACCTCACGATCGACAACATCACGCCCAACACGATCCGCATCAACTCGCAGTCCCCCGATCCGCGGCTGACGTACCTCATGGCTCGCCTGGTCGCCCACCTCCACGACTTTGCGCGCGAGACGAGGCTCAGCACGGACGAGTGGATGGCCGCCATCGCGTTTCTGATCGGGTGCGGCCAAATCTCCAATGACGTCCGCAACGTAAGGCCTCTCTCTTTCTGCCTTTGAACGAGTTCCCGGCTGATATGGTGCTGCGGCCAGGAATTCATCCTCCTCTCCGACGTCCTCGGCCTCTCCCTCCTCGTGGACAACATCAACCACCCCAAACCGCCAGCCGGCACCCAAGGTTCCGTGCTGGGCCCCTTCCACACGCACGACGCCCCCGTGCTCCCCAACGGCGCCAGCATGACGTCCGACCCCGAGGGTGAGCCGATGCTGGCCGTCTGCACGGTCAAGGACACGCGGGGGAACCCGATCCCGGACGTCAAGATCGACATTTGGGAGACGGACAGCTCGGGACACTACGACGTGCAGCACGCGGAGCGGGACGAGCCGAGCGAGCGGTGCGTCATGCTCAGCGATGCGGACGGTCGGTTCTGGTTCCAGGGCTTGAAGCCCGTCAGCTATCCGATTCCGCATGACGGGCCCGTGGGCAAGCTGTTGGTGATGCTCAAGCGGCATTGCTGGAGGCCGGCCCACGTGCATTTCATGTTTGGGAAGGATGGGTGGGATCGGTTGATTACGTGAGTTTCTTTCCTTCTTTCTGTCC
This sequence comes from Cercophora sp. LCS_1, assembly GCA_036250225.1. Classification (NCBI taxonomy): domain Eukaryota; kingdom Fungi; phylum Ascomycota; class Sordariomycetes; order Sordariales; family Lasiosphaeriaceae; genus Cercophora; species Cercophora sp. LCS_1. The sequence goes on from JAPZLL010000034.1 coordinate 308,186, forward strand.
CCGGGGCAGCGGAAAGAGGTTGCTAATGCTGTGGCCTTCAGTGCGCTCTATCTCAGAGGGGATCCCTATGAGACTTCGGATGCCGTGTTTGGCGTCAAGCAGAGCCTGATTATTGATCTTGACAGGGTGGACAAGGAGACGGCTGAGAAGTACGGCGTCAAGGAGGGCATCTGGCTGCTCCGGTACGACTTCGTGCTTACGACACAGGAGGAGACGGAGAAGTTGAGGGATCAGCTGGCCGAGGAGGCTCTGAAGAAGCTGGGTTTGAGCCTGAAGCTCGTCGACCACCTTCCTGTCCCTGACTTGGACTAGATGGCTTAATGGAAATCTATTTCTGGCTCGGGCCCCGTCGAAGCTGCTGTGCGTGTTGCGAGCTTGACTACGTTTTCTAGATACCCTGCTGTTCCTCCGTACTTTTGCACGATGGCGTCGAGGTCGAAAGGCGGGGCGTTTTCTGATGACAGTCGTTTCCGGCCCACAAGTGCTGTGTTACGGGTGCTCGGTATTCTCAGCATCTCTTGCTCGACATCCCACCCGCAGTCTCTGGCGATATCGGCGGCCCATTCAACAAGAGAAGCGTAGCTAGAGCCGCCCTTGCTCTTGTCCTTGGGCGCCGGAGCACGGAACTTGCTCCCCGTCAGATCATGGCTACAGCAGGGGATCATGATGAAGGGACAATCAGAGACAGAAGCGAGGATTGGGGTCCACGGCGTCAACTCGTCCGCGTGGTTGGAAATGATGAATGTCCCTCTGGGAAACCGCCCGTCGTGAACCAGTTCCTTGGCGAAATCCTCGCCCGCTATTTCGGGGAGCCTTTCCGTGTTGACAGGGGGTGGAAGCAGGACGAGCTGCTGCAGTGAATCAACTAGATCCGAGTTGGCGAGACACGGCTTCCTCTTGGTGCTGTACGCCGTCCAGGACTTCCGCGACCGCGCATCGAACCCCCAGCCGTCGAAACCTTCCCGATTCAAGATGAAGACCAAGAGGCCGTTGCCGCACCCAATGTCAACAAACCCTGGGAACGGAACCCCCTGATACATGTCCGCCCAGAGCTCAATCAGGAAAGCGGCAATGCACAAGTCCTCGAAAACATGCTTCACGGGATCGGTAGACTCGGCCCACTCCTTGATGAGGTCCCTGGCATACTTTTGCTTGAGAACCGTATATGTGTTTTGGAGACGTGTTTGGGGGACAAGGACATCATGGTGCACTCGCTTTTGGTAGCCGGCAACCCGCCCCTGGCCGTGCTTGTAGATGACCTTGAGCAACTGCAAGGCGGTTCTGGCCAGCTTGACGACAGAGCGGTCGCTCTCTTCAAAGAACTGGTAGGAGATGGAGATGGAGCCGCGCTCCTCAGCCGCGGTCCACTCGTGGAGAAAGGCTATGCCCCGGACTTTCGGGTGATAGAACGGCATCTCCGCATCCGGGGCGTGCGGGATGTAGACGACGAGGGTCTTTTCAGCCCTGTCGCTTCCCTCATAAATCAGACACGTCTGGTCCATTGGCTTGTCTCTTTGAGTGCTCCTGGGGATGAGCCTGCGGACGATGTGGCGTCGCAGTTTGAAGCCATCAAATGAAGGGAGGTAAGGGATGTGCTCGGGCAACTCGGGCGCCACCGCGTCCAGCTGGTTGCCCTCGACGTCATGAAGAATATCAGCGCGGAAGAGCCAAGATGAGTTGATATTGGGGTTCCTTATCAGATTAAGCAAGACGCCGTCGAAAACGGCGGGCGGAAAAGTGCATCCGTGGCGAAAGAGCGGGCACCAGGAGGTCGAACCGTCGGCCTCGCCCTGCTGTGTGACGACAACGGCGGCGCTCCCGGCCAGTTCATCGGGTTCGAAGCCCATGCTGCACCACGCCGGCGCGTAACCCGAAACCGTCGCTCCTCAAGTTGGTGACTCGGAGAGTTTGCGGGAGGAGGGAGGCGGTGGTTCGGATGACTGGCCAAGTGGGTGCAGGCGAGATCGGAATGGCCAGAGGCGAACTCGTGGCCAGCTCGGCCTGTGGGCGGGCCCGTGTCGATCTGGGGCCTCGAACCGCTGTTTTCCGTCGGTCGATCCGAGTTGACTTCCTGACTCCTGGGGTCAGCGACGGGATCCCGGTCGAGCTGTCAGATTTACTGACGGCGCCGCAGTAGAGTAAAAAGTTGACTTGGTACGAGCCTCACGCACTGCGTGAGCCGCGGCAACGGTGTCTCGGCTGGAAACTGCGGCGGATGTGAGAGTTTGGAGGGGCAGCAGGGGTGTTGTTTGTGACGCAAGCAGTTGGCTGGTGAGATGTCGCCGCCAAGTACACCGGAGGCATCCCACTGCATCTCGAAGCGGCGGAGGGGTTGCCAAGTGACCAGCCGGTACAAAGCGCCGATTTGCCTCTAAACGCTCGTGACTGGTCTAAAACCCAATTCGCCGCGTTCGAGTTGGTGCCTTGTGGCCTGATGGCGAAAAGCGGACCCATTCAACCCCCAACGCCCCACTAAAGCATTTGGCTATCTCCCCCCCTCACCTCTTCCCTTCCCACTTCCACTCTTCATCAGTCAACACAGCCATCATCCTCGTGCGCATCAGTTTCCGCTCTCGCAGAGCTTATAAAGACAGCCAGCCACCTCACACCCTTTTCTTGAGACCAGTTTCTCTACCACCCACCACCACCTTACCCCAACCTAGCTCAGCGAGACGCAAACCGTCGGTCGCTGCCCTCCCTTCCCATCACACAAAACCATCTCCCAAGGACACCCCGAGAAGTCCGAGTTTATGTCAATCGAAAATCTCAAGTCCTACGGTTAGTGTCATCATTTCTGTCGTCATTTATTCCGTTTGGCAAGAGTGCAATGGTTTCGCACGCCGATTGCACTCTAGCAGCCACGGAACTGGGTGGAGCGGCCCCCAACCCGGCTCCTGTTCCGCCCCGAGCGTGAGACTGACCACCACTTGCATTGTAGACCCCTTCGCCGAAGCCGACGACGACTCCGGACAGACCAAACAGACCCAGGAGTATATCCATATACGCATCCAACGTATGTTGTACCCCCGCACTGCCCACGATCACGTGTTGGCTTAGCCCGAAGCGCCACCGAGCCCCTCGTTTGCTATACCACGACCGTTGATGATGACTGACTGGCCGTGCAGAGCGTAATGGACGCAAGACCTTGACCACGGTCCAGGGTATCCCCTCCAAGTTTGACCACAAGAAGATCCTCAAGGTTGTCAAGAAGGATTTCGGTATGTTGCCGCCGCCACGATGAGCCATTCCCCAGCAGCTAACCTTGGCAGCTTGCAATGGCACGATCATTAGCGACACCGAGTCCAAGGGTATGGGCGAGGTGATCCAGCTCCAGGGTGACCAGCGCCTCAAGATCAAGGAATTCCTCACCAGCAAGGACGAGGGTCTTGGCCTCGATGAGAAGACCATCAAGGTTCGTAGATGCTCCGGCACGTTATCCATTCACCGTACTAACAGTCAACAGGTCCACGGCTTCTAAGCCCGGCATGCGCCATGTGCCGCCACGTCGCTAGGTAGAACGAAGCGATGAGGGTCCACGATGGACTCGCCGCGTCGGCACAGCGACATGATACCCAGGGCGGAAGAGACCCCCCAGAGTCTATGTGACGGGGCGAAAGATGATTATTTTTTTTCGCGATCGGACCGTTCGCTAGGGATGACTCTGTGGCCCGCACGTCTCTCATTATCAGGGTTCTGCAGAGTTGCAAGTCTGAGCAATGGAAACATTTCGTGCAAATACTGTCTGATAAACCTGGTGACTCCGTAACTATACAATCTTGACTGCAAGATTGAGTGACCTCCCCGCCCCCGAACTCCAGCGCTGCTACCACCCCTTTTCCCAATCTGGGGGTATCGTAGGACATTAGTGGTCTAGGCGCTCTATAATGAAAAAGGAAACAAGAAACCGGCTACAGAATGTCGTGGGCATTCCCATTCTGCATGATGGTAAAGGCAACCCTGAGCGCCTCTTGCCAAGCCTGTCTGGCAGCTGCCACCAACGGGATGTCCTGGTAGTCAGAACGGTTCGAGTGAAGTTGGGCCAGCAACGCCGCCATACTGATGAAGCTGGCAAGCGAAAAGACGCTGATGGACATGCGTGTCTCCTTGCGAATGCTGACCTTGCTTTGCGTGACGTGATACATCAACGTCAAAGCCTGACGTACATCAGCCACGAAGCACGGAGTGGGGGCACACACGACGGAGCACGAGACCAAGACTCGAGAGGACGGGACTCACACTTGCAATGCCAATCCACGCTGGGAGCAACAGGCGCGGGTCGGCGGAACCGCCCGTCACCCAGAGGGCACACGAGGTCAGGTAGGCATTGGTGGCTGATATGGCGAGCAGTCGGACGAGGGTGGCCTGCGGGGTGTAGTTGAGCAGCCTACGCTGTTAGTGGGACGTTAGGCGTTGGGGTGGCTCGACGTACCACCGTGACATGAGGCAGTCGGTGAAGAAGAAGGAGAGGTATCCCGAGGCGCCGCACTAGCGGGTGTGGTGGTTAGTGTGAAAAAGCAAAGTCATCCATGGGGATGGCGGGCATACCCAGATGGTTGCGAGGACGGTCTCGAGAAGGCGAAGTCGGGCCTCGAACGACATGTCCAGGGTGCCCGCCACACTAAAGGTGGACGGCTCTGGCGTATTGTTGTTGCTCCTCGTGCTCTTGAAGCCGTCTCGGTCGGTGAAGAGCAGGTGTAGCATGGCCAGCAGGCGCAGGCAGCACGGGAGACCCCACCATACCGCCGGCACGATGGAGAGCAGGCGGCACACAAAGAGCAGCGGGTGCCATGTCTTGGGCAGGCCGAGCAACACGGCCACGCGGGGTTGCAAGAGAGACGAGTGCGCAGTCACGGCGCACAGGTCCTCGCCATCGATGACGAACGACGGGTGGTGGGCGCCGGCCGAGACGTCGTCGCCGTGCGAGCTGTGATGGTGCCTCGGCCTGCGGGGGGTGCTGTTGCCGTTGGCGAGCCCGTTGAGGCCGCCATCCGCCGTCCGCCGCTGCGCGGGTGTCCTCGCTCGGTTGAACATCTAGGCGTCCGATCATGCCCATGGACGATCCATGGGTGTGCGGGAGAGGATTGCCGTGGGGGAATTGGGGAGGTGGGTGATTGTGTGTGCGCCTTTTTCCCCTTTGGCTTTTTACTGCCCTCGGCCCCTGCGGTTATTGCTGGCTCTCGTAGAACTTTGAAATCCGGAATGGCTTGGGGTGGGATGGGTTTCCCGCGGCCCTTGGTGTCCCGGATGGGTGTGACGAGCTGTGGGAGGCTTGGGTGGCCTCAAGGGCGTCATGTCGCAGCGCCGGACACCTGTGCCTGGGGGGACACCCTGGTGAAAACGTGCGGATTGCCGCCTGCAATTGGCTGTAGCGTAGGTGGGGGGAGGTGCTGCCAGCCGTGGTCCCTGTCGAGTCGATGGGTTTTTCCGTCTTTGACCCAGTTTTTTTTTTTACATCGCTCCGAGAGTTGAAGTCCGGGTTGCTGGAAATTTTGCGGTTCGAGGTCGCAAACCACACCAATCCGACCCGTGACCACACGCCATGGTAGGGGATTCCGGTCGCGGCAAGCCTCCCAGATCCGATTAACGACCACGACACATCTCGGGTACATCCCACCGACCGAAGCGACGAGGAGCTGCCATGGCGTCCTCCCGACTAGGCCTCCGCGGCGGCTGCGAGCTTCTGTCCGCGACAAGGACAGCAGCACCCTCGATATCGATGAGGAGGAGCGCACCATTCCCCTTGCCCGACAGGTTACGAGCCGTTCCGTTGGGGCTTTCACAACGAAGATTCGCTTCGGAACAAAGGATGCCCTCACCGAGGGTGCAGCAGGCCGTGGCGCAGAGACGGGGAATATCTGTTGCAGACATTCAGGTTATTATTCCAGGTCGGTCTTGACTCGGCCCACGATGGTGGTGCCTCGTCTGATGCTGGGGGGCTAACATCCGACTCCGCAGGGACGATGATTGCCCCTCCGCTCTCCCAATACCCAAAATCCTGGCGCGAGTTCCTCAAGTTTGCGTACGAAGTTGTCACAACGGTTGGCCGCGGGAAGCTCTCGGCGTTTGCCATATCCTTTTCGTCGAAACCGTCGTTTTTCAAGCCGGCGCGTTTCAAGCTCAACAACGCCAACGTAGCCCTCACGGCCAAGGCGTTCCACCGTGATCTTGCCCAGGCACTGGCCGAGGGCAACAAGAACGCCGTAAACAACATGTGCGTCAAGGCCATGTCCATCCCACTGCTCGCCGCCATTACCGCCCGACCCAAGGACCGGCGCTTTTCGTGGGAGCTCGTCAAGTACAACAAGAGCCCTAAACTCAAGTCGCATGTCATGGCCCCAGTATCGAAGGACAAGGGCGCCCCGTTTATTCGGCAGGTTGTGGTGTCTATCTCGAGTAAGCAGAAGAAGACTGAGTATAGGCGATCGGCGAACGGGAAATGGGCTCAACACGGGGTGAAGGAGGTCGATGTCGATGAGAATGTCTGCATGGTGGCGCTGGTCAACCCTGTGACGTGGACACAGGGCGAGTGGCGACTGATTGGATATCCCAAGAACAGCACACCCGAGGAATGGGAGCTGGAGAAGAAGGATATGGAGAAGATGCAGGAGTTGGAGATGATGAGCAAATGAGGAGGCCGTGTATGATAGGTGTACACATGTACTATACCTCACCCAAGGGTGGAATGATGACGTTGATGGAACTGATCTTGACGAGCTGTGAGCTGGCTGTTGTCAGGGGTAGTTGTAGCCCAAGTGAATGGTGTCTTCACCCATAGCGGGAGGTGGATGTCTTTCAAGGGGGGGTGAAGTTGAGTGACAGGGTCGGGCAGGATGCTGCCAAGCGAAGCACACCGGGCTCAAACCGATATTCTCCGGAGGTGCTCGGGACCTAGTGTGAGGGGAGTGGTCATAGGAGCCCCGTGAGAAAGACACCATCTTCAAAGTGCCATCATAGTATTCGTGGTCCGACTCCACCATGTCCTAGTAGTTGTGTGAGCTGACGGCGTTGTGATCTTGTCTGGACGGTTTCTCACGATCAGTTCTGTGGCTGGGATGTTGTCTGTGGTCTTGCGTGAACTGCTGGCAAGAACTACCAGATTTATGGAATGATACAATTCCCATCCTAGTAGTTAGGATCCGGCATTCCAACAAAGACCAAACATGTGCAACAACAACAACAACCAGCGGCTTGTCAATGATCCAGCAAACACAGCAATGTTCGTTCAGGCGCCGCAAAATCGGGGAACCAACAACAATCCGGCGCAGACAAACCCATGCGACGCTCCGGCGGTCTTGCGATAAGCACAACAATTCAAGGGCGCAGCAAACGAGCCCGGCGCGCCGGCAAGAGTCCACCAAGGTAGTACAAACTCGGCCACATGTTTGCAGACCAGCAACTCGCCAGCAACACAACCACCCGTTGCGACTCCAGCACGCCGGTACCAGTGCGATCGAACAATGCAAAATCGGCCATGCGACTTGCAAGCAGCAAACCGACGCAGCATCGTCAACCAGGCAACCCCCCAGCAAGAGTTCAACAAAGCAGCCAGTTGCCCACAATCGAAAGGACAAGTACCACTCCGGGCTCATGTCGGTACAGCATGAATGCATCCTCTCTCTGCGCAAAAAGCAGAATGCTGATGATAGTCAGGAGAGCTGGACACCCGATGCTCGACCAGCGGGCGCTTGGGAAAAGTCGACCTGAAAACCAACAGCGTTGAAATAAAGGCTCGCTGCTTGCTTGTTTGCCCCAAGAATGCCTGATCCAAAACCGAGGACGAAGAGGTGGAACAACACACCGTCATCGACCGACCGGCACTCCCCCACGCCTCGCCGTCCACAGGCCACAGCACTGGTCTTGGCCATTGAGACGGTCGAAGAGAAGGGACTCGAACGTGGCATCGTCAAAGTGTTTACGGACAACCACTCAAGACTTGTTGGAGTTGTGGAAGGTCACATCGGCCAGACGACGCCAGCTGCCAATGTGATGCGCATACCTGGCGCCCGTCGTCTCGAGACTTGACCATGCCATGTTGACAAAAAGGAAGAAGTCCCAGTTGAGGGGGGAAGCAAAATGAAATGCCCAATAACAGGATTGAACTGTTGACCTTCGCATACCACATCATCTTTGTGAGATTATTAGTACGACGCTCTAACCAGCTGAGCTAATCGGGCTTTGGGTTGTTGATGTAGTGGATGGGTGGATTGTGGCTCTATCAGGGTTTGCTTCGAGGTGGGGACGGAGATTTACCGATTTCGGCTACGGATGTCAAACTCTGGTAGAGACGGGAGACCGGGGTGGAGGCACAGGGTGAGGCATGGGAGCATGAGATGGGGACGGAAGACTATTATTATCAATCTGTGTATCATCCTCCCCATTGAGATAGGTGTGCTTAGGGAGGTAGTATCTCAGGGGGCTACCTCAACAAGGGGCAACCGTACGGAGCCAAACGGGCATAGTCCACAGGGACAACATGAGAAGAGCCAGATAGCCGCCAAACCACTATCTGCCTTAAAAGAACTTGCCATCCCCCTTTCCAAGCCCAGGCGCATCCTCACTGATGGCATCGACGTCCTCATCTCTCTCCCCCTCCAGATAGCCAGGGCGGTCCAGGGCATCGAAACGGGCTCCCTTCTTCTTTGCAATCACCCACTGAATTCCCAGCCGAAGAGCCAGCGCGGCAAACCCCCAGAGTATGCCACCGACGGGAGCGGCGACAAAGGCTCCAAAGGCACCCCATCCCTCTTGGAACAAGCCCTGCTCGAGCAGGATAAGCTTGCCACCGTCCTTAGCATTGCCGTAGTACACCGTACCGAACAGGAACACCGTGAAGATGCCTCCAAGACCACCCACGACGACCTCAAACCCGCGCCACCAGTAGAACGTGTCGTTCAGGCCGATGACCAAGACGGGAATCACCGCGGCTGACAACAGGTCCGAGATGAGGTAGATCTGCAGAATCGACGGGGCCCGGATGGCGACGACCACAACAGGGATGATGATGACAACAACGCCAGCCCTGATCCACCAGATGTTCAACTTGTTGCGGAAGAGGTCGTTTGACGCTGTAGAGACCATGGCAGTCTGGAACGAGTCAAAGGCGGCCGTGCTGAGCGTGCAGGACATGACAACCACGAAGCCCACGACCCACGCCGGGAGCTGTTCGAGCAGGGCGAAGAAGGCGACCGCGCCGTCGACGGGGTTCTCTGGGTCTCCAGGGTAGATGCCAGCCCACGTGGCGATGAGGCCTGTCGAGCCAACGAGCGTGACGATGATGAGGATAGCAACGACGGCGATCGAGATACCAACCCACAGGTCCTTGTCTGTCTTGGAGGCAAAGGTTCGCAGCCAAAAGGAGGAGAGGAAGAAGTCGTTGGTGAGGATGGCAACGGGGAGGATGTAGAGAAGCTGCCAGCCGAGAAGAGACGGCTTGAGAAGGCCCGAAGGATCGATGAGGGAGGTGTCGATCTTGGTCTCGACGCCGATGGCGATGGCCGCAATGGCAATCAGGCCGACGACCATGGCTCCCTGGACGTTATCGGTGAGGAACGAGATGCTGAAGCCGCCGAGGGCTGTCTGGGTCAGCGGGGGCCACCAAAGACAGCCAGGGACTCACATGTGTAGATCGTTGTGACAACGCATTCAACAATGAGGACAGGCAGTCCGTCTAGGCCGGTCAGGAGATTGACGACCTGACCAATTGCGGACAGTTCAGAGACCATGTACAGGAACAAGGTCAGCATAGTCATGGCACTGAGGTACAGCGCCGTGGCGATGCCATAGCGCTGTCTTGTCCACTCGGTGAGGACGAACCCCTCCGGACACTTGCGTCTGATGATGGGGCCGAGGGCTGCAAAGATGAGCAACGGGCATCCTGACGAGAGGGCGTAGATGACGACGCCTTGGACGCCGGCGATGGTGGCAAGCTGTGGATAGGCGAAGAGGATTCCCGATCCGAGAGCTGTGAAGGTTTAGCAGGTCAATACGAGGCGCACCAGGGGAAGGTCAATCGGAGCGGCAGCACGTTTCCCACGCAAGTATTAACTTGATCGAGTATCACGGTACAATCTCAGCTTCGTCTTGACGAAGCCGCCGGCTCTCCCCCTGTACCCTTATGCAAGGTGGAGGTTGGAGCCGAGGGACTCGCTTCGACTTGGCGCCCGTAGTGAGCCGCATTCTTCCGTCTCCCACGTCTGCCGCCACCAGAGGTCACTAGGAAGAGTCTCTCGGTGGCGGTGATCCGCGGAGACAGAAGAGTTGGTGGACTTTGGGTACGAACCTACGATCAGCCTCGTGCAGGTCTCATCGTTGCCAACAGCCTCCCCGGCATTTGTTGGAATCGTCGTGTTTCAACCGCTGTGTCGTCGTTGCTACCGCTCTGATTCGAAGCTTCAGCAGCTCTACATACCAGAAGCAATGAAGTTCAGAGCCAGAGGGAAGGCTGGGCGTGGTTAGTGTTATCTGTTCCGAGTGGGTGGTGAAGAACAAGTATGATAAATGGGAAATGCCGCAGGAAGCTGGGCTGGGGACGCGGGTGCAAGTGCCTTTGCCAGTCGGAGCCACTTGGCCACGGCGGACTCAGTCTCGACGGTGTAAGAGAGTCCAAGATGGCCAGTGCCTCCCCTTCTCTCGGCTTTTCTCCGCGTCTGTCACATCAACCGCTTGTGCTGAGAAGAGCAGAAGAGGACAATGTTTGTGAGGCCCCATGGTGCGGTAAGCGTCAAACTTGGGATCTCCAGCCTGACGCATTCACAACAATAGCAGAAAAGCTAACCGGGACCAGAACAAAGCGAGTGCGGCGTTGAAGACCAAAGATCCAGCAACGACAACGAGCAGCAACCGACCGGGGAGGCAGAAAAAAGAGACACGGCTACTGTATGCCTTGCAGCAACAACTGTCCCTGCTGACGCTTGTCCACGCAAAGGCTGTGTCAAAGGCGAGGCTGGACAGGGCATCTTGGGGAGGATCCGGAATAGGGGCAATGCTGTGCTCCCAGTCCAAAACTAAGTCAGCGATCTCGGCCGCTGATGGCCTACGCTGTCCAGAGAGGCGTGTTGCCAAGGAAGAGGCTGACGAGCAGCAGAAGGTCGAGGAATAGGGGCAACACAACAAAAGCAAAGAAGCAAGAAAGGCACTCTAACCAGTCTGAGTCCTGTTGCCCGACAGGAATTCCCCCTTGCTCTGTTTTCTCAGTGTCCAGGCAATGCCCACTCCTATGATTCTAGATGTCAATCAGCATCAGTCCAGCATATACAACGACAGGGTCTCCATGAGAAACATAAAGGGTGCTACAGACAGCGCCAGAGATCAGACAACCAAGGGCCGCAACTGCCTGAAGCTACACCGCGCAGCCGAACCTCGCTAAGGTCAAAGGGATGGGAACAGGAGCTTGAACGAAGGTACCCCAAGCGCCACTTGGCGGCCTGGCCTCGGATACGCGAACCACGACCAGTGGCCCCTTGGCCCGTCAGGATATCGCAAGCTCTCTGTCCAACGTCGCATGTTCCTAAGACATGCAGTACCTATCACCCAAGACCAAGCGCCACTCGACGCTTAGTCTGCGGTGCCCAAGATGATAACCACAGTGGCTCTCTCAACCTCGATTTCAGGATACAACGAGCCCTTCACACCAGCGTTGGCTCTCTTAGCAACACGACAACAAACACAAGCGCCCCCAGAAACAGACAACGAGGATGACGTCTTCTCCAGGATCCCATTGCGTATACCACGCCGATGATCACTCCAGAGGCCAGACAAGGTGGAACGAGGGCATGTAAGGAGAGCCCAAGCCCGCTGCAACTTTCCCTCTGCGCAGGCGTGGAAACCCCCATCCTCCACTTGCCTGCCCTGCACCATTCCTTGTCTACCCTTGCGACTTTGCCACTTGGCTTGGTCTCAGATGCCCGAGTTGATGACCAGAGTGGCTTTCTCGACCCGTCGAGACCCCAGGGGCCCTCGACCTCCAGACAGCCAACCCCCAGAACATGAAGGGCAAATAGAAGCAACCCAATGGCAGACATCCCTCCCAGGACACATAACAGCAATGCAAGCAGCATCGGAAACAGACAACAGAGGGCCACAACCCCGAAGCAAGAGCTCCCCTAAAGCTCCCAACGCCGAACGGGTGAGGACAGCCAGGCTTGGAACCCCAACCGTGAAAACGTCCAATGTCGCCCAGTCCCAAAGCATCCAAGCAAGTGAAACTGGCCAGATTTGTTATCTGAAATAAAGCATCCAATATGAATGCCCTCAAACAAACTGAAACTGAGCGACGCTTAATCTCTCCTCCTTCAGGTCCCCAAACCATCCAGGAAAGCCTGTAACCCCCCAGGAAAGCCTGCAACCCCCCCAGGAAAGCCTGCAAACCCAGCCCCAATTGAAGTAAAAGCTCAACTTACAAGAACGCAGCATAGGTCAAGTAGACCAAGGCGTTGGACGCCTGAAACGAAGGCTGTCCCATCCTGATGTCAAGCCCTCGAAATTTTCTCCTGGTCGCTCAGAGTTGCAATCGTTGGCTCGCGCTCTCTCAAATCTCGTCGCAAGTCCTTCCCAAGGACTGGAGTGCTTACTGGCTCGACGAAGTGGTGATATTCCCGAAGAAAACCTGGACTTTGGATGCCTTGGAAATCGAGGTGAACACAGCGTTATCGGAGCAGGGATGTAAGGTTGCAAGCAGCCAAAAAAAATATTGTTTTCCTCTCCACAAGAAAACGTAAAAAATCCTAATTGATCGATTTGATTCTTCGGGAAGGAGAAACCCAAGCCCTTCTTATCTCCCCTTGCTTTTTGCCAATTCCAGGTTCGGCAATCAGAAAAAGAGACTAATATTCCTCCCGCAATGCAATGCGTGCAACGCACCGAACACACCCGACGGTGCCCCGTGACCGCTGCATTTCCAGCGTTTATCGCGCTCACTCAGCAACTCAGCAAAAATGCCAAGGACAAGGATAACCTAAACCTCAAGGTTTTTTTTCCCCAACCCTGCTGACCCCCCGGCTCTCTCAGGACCCAAGAACCGAGCGCTGCGAGCTGTGTGCCGGCCAGCGGAAATGCAGGCAAGTTGGTGACAAAATAATCGGCACACTGAATCCAGATGATGCCCCTTCAAGCGGCCCGGACAGGTATTAAAAATCCCTGTAGGCGCCAGCGAAAAAGCCCAAAGCCTTTTCAATAAAGTTTTAGTCATTGAAATATTGAGTGATGCATTGGAATCTTGGATTCACTCCTTTCCAATGGATGAATATCCCTTCGACTTTTCTCTGCGTGTCGTTTATTTTGTGGGTGTCAAGGACTTGGCAGGTTCCCAAGGTTCCACACCAAGGGCGGCACACCAAGCCCCAAAGCCACCAAAAGACGCACCAGGACGCTAAGGACACCAAGGACCGCTGCCAGCCGCTGTCAACCACAGGGCGAGAGCCTGGGGCGTGGGGGCCACCGAATCCGCGTCTCCACCGCCACACCATGATCCCTGAAATCGTTGTGTCATGGTGCACCCGCACCTCCAAGACTTGGGATCCCGTTCAAGACTGACCGAGGTCGGGATACCGCGATGGGCCAGACTGAGCTGCGGGTTACCGATTGGCGCTGCTTGGGTCCTGGAGATCCTGCGATACCATGGGCTTCACGCCGCCGACTGGTTGACCGGCAGCGCTTCCACCCTGGCGATCCTGCGACACCACGATGGGCCGCGCCTCGCCAACCGACACCTGCGTCTCCGACGACAAAACGGCACGCCGATATCGTGATGGAAAACCGTTGGCACCGCCTTTGAACGACCTCCTCCGTCTCGTGAACCTCCCATCTCGGCGACAAACGGTAGCCGACGGACGACACGACACGTCGCAAACGACAGCGCAAACGCCATCTGCGGCAAACCGCTTGGTAAGTTGACCGTCTGTCCCTTTCGATAGCGTAGCAAATGTTGAAGAAGCCTTTCCTATTGCAAATTTGTCAATCGCCCCTGTGATCATGTTAGCGCAAGTGCTATATCTTGGCTTTTTTTTTTCGACTCGGCGAGGTGAGGTATTTACCTGGAACAAATCGGGGTGGGCAGAGTTGCTCCAACCCCGGAAACTGCAGGCCTTAGACTTGAAGCCCCAGGAATTGAGACAGTTTTGATGCTCTTGCCCTCGACCCTTTTGCATTTGACGCCCCTGTCCTTGATGCTGTGGCCCTTGCCGCCCTTTTCCTTTGGTGTTTTGGCCCTGTTCAATACCGTGTCAGCTCTGCAAGTCGTATAATCACAGTCATGTCAGCTGTCACGTCACGTCTGTTCCCGTTTTTTTTTTGCGATCGTCCATTGCCTGTTCTGAGATCTCCTAGCCGCTGCTAGAGCGTCGACAGTCCGAAGTTATCTATCTGCGTTGGTCGTGATGGCTCGCCGGCCACCAGTCCCAACCGTTTCCTGCTTCCTATCGCCCAAGATCCGACCCAAGGTTGCCATCGCGCTTCCTGCCCCAATCCTCCCTTCCCCGCTTGGTGGCCAGAACAACTCTTACGAGCCGTTCCGGCCGTTCTGCTCCGCCCAGTGACGCAACCACTCCTCGTGCGCCGCCTGGTCCCAGACCACCTGGCCGGTGGCCTCGTCGACGTGCATGGCGGGATAAAACCCGCCGTAAAAGTGGCCGTAGCCGGTGTCGAAGCCGGCGCCGTAGCCGGCGTGCATGCCGGGTGTGGGCGCGTGGGCGGGTGCCTCGTAGGCGGGCGCCCCGTAGGCGGGCGGGTTGCCCGGCGTGGCAGGGGTTGCCGGGGGCACAACCGGCGCGTTGGGCGGCCCACCCGGGGCAGCATCGTTGGTGCCACCGTGGTGGCGGTACGCGGGGGCGCGCCCCACGTTCGGGTCGGCCATGCGTCTGGCCAGCTCCTCGTGGTCGACGTAGTATCGACCGGGCGGGAGCAACTGGGGCGGGCGCGGCGGGGTGCCCCCCTCCGAACCAACCGAGCCCTCGATGGGCGGGAGGGCCGGGCCTCGCCACGAGCCCCGTCCCAGGGGGTTGCCCCAGGACGCCACGCGGCGGGCCGGCCGGGAGGGCTCGGCCTGGGGAGCCTGGGCCCGGGGGGCGCCGGGGAGATCGTCCTTCATGTCGCGGCGCTCGACACGAAGCGGGATCAGCCCGCGGAACGGATGGTCCTCCTGCGTTGGAGCAAATCGTCAGTGCTGCGCGGAAACAAGCAGGGGGGCGTGGCGACTCACGTGGTTGTCCAGAGCCTCCTGGACGGCCAAGGCGTCTGCGTACTCGACGAACGCGAACGGGTGATCTGGTTTCGTCGGTCAGCAGGCATTCGACGCAGGCGAGGAATCGGGGGAACGTGCTTTTGCCGGCGTTGTGCAGCCTGATGGCCGTGATCTCACCAAACCGGCCAAAGTGCCTGCCAATCTCCCGCTCGTAGGCATCGCTCGGCAGACCGCCCACAAAGATTGAGCGCCGGAAGGCCTCGTACTTCTTCATGTAGAGGAGCGCAAACTCCTCCTTGCTGTGCTTCCGGAATTCGCCCAGCATGTCGATGTGGTACTCGGGGTGGTTGCCTGCAGCCTATTGGAAAGTTAGCAAAGCACCAAAAGAATTAATAGACTAAAAAGATAGGATGGAGAAGACTATTTGGACGCGGTGGGTACTATCTGGTCTGGGGCTGGCCTGGCAGACATCTGGGGAATGGCCCGGCAGACATCTGGGAATGGCCTGGTGGACACCTAGGATGGTAGAAATGGACGAGATAAATATTGTTCCCGGTCAATTAACTGACGGCCGGCAAGGGAAAGTGCGAAACTGAGTCCCTGAGATAAACAAACAAACCGGTTGGAAAGGAGCCAATTAACCGGTTGAGTTTAACTGAGTGAAAAGGCCCCCTACCAGTGCCAGCAGGATGTATGCCTAGAGCATACTTTCTGGCTGGCACTGGTAGATTGGCAATCCTGCCACCGAAAGGACCGTTGAAGGGGCTGAGGCCAAGGTTGGAATCCAGTTGGTTGTTGTTGGAGGAGGAAGAAAGGTTGAGGAGGCCAGAGAGGCGAAGGAATACCTTTAGAGGCCCCCGAAGAGGAAACCCCCCTCAGTTAGGGGAAGCCTCTTTGGAAATCCAGGAGGTTGTTGGAGGAGGAAGAAAGGCCGAGGAGACCAGGGAGGAGAAGGAATTCCTTTATAGGCCTCCAAGGAGACCTCCCTGGCCACCGATGGAACCCAGAAGCTTGTTGTAGGAGGAAAAGAGGTTGAGGAGACCAGGAGGAAGAGAGGTTATTTTATAGGCCTCCAAGGAAAACCCTCCTCGGCCAGAAGTGGCTCCTCTTTGCTAGCGCAATCAAGCCAGTTGGCAAGAACGTCCAAGGTGGTGTTGTTGGAGGAGGAAGAAAGGTTGAAGAGGCCAGCGAAGAGGACACGTTGCTTGATAGGCCCTCAAGGAGAACCTCTACGACTAGGAGAAGCTTCTTTTTGATGGCGTGATCAAACTGAATGGAAAGAGCCTTCAAGATGACAATGTTGAAGGAGGAAAGAGCTCGAAGGAGGAAAGAGCTCGAAGGAGAAGGAGAGGGTCCTTGCTTCATATCCAAGGCTTGAAGGGCTGAGGGCCGAGTCCAGGGAGAGAACAGCTGACCGAGGGGCATCTCCAGCTTCAAGAGGGGTCTTTTTGGTGGTTGGTCTGCCAGAACAAGAGGAGAACCTCGAGCAGATGTTGCTGAAGGAGAAAGAAGTCGAAGAGAAAAGGAGAAAGCCCCTTGCTTTATATCCAAGGGCAGGAAGTTGGAGGGCTGACTTCAAGAGGAGAATAGCTAGCCAAGGGATATCTCCATGGCCAAGAGAGCCCCTTTGGTGGTTGGCTTTCCTGAAGCAAAAAGAGAGCCTCGAACTGGCGTTGATGAGGAAGGAAAGAGGTCGAAGCCAGGAGGAGAGAGTCCCTTGCTTTATAGGTGTCCGAGGGAGATTGGTGACCAGGGCGTTTGAGGCAAGGGTCTTTGTTGTTTTGTCGTCTGGAAAGTTGAACCAGGATTCAGACGACAAATCTGCCTCCTGGCATAAATAACTGAGCCCACCCAAGGTAAATGTCCAAAGGGAGATTGGTGCCGCCATCTTGTCGATACCCTTTGGGTTGTCCATGTCCATTGCCGAATCCAGAGTCCAGAGTCCAGAGTCCAGGTCACACATGTCACAATCACAAAAGGGGAGCATCACTTACCGAGTTGATGTTGGTGAGTTGGTTAAGACGATGGAAGCGCACGCGAACGCCTGAGGTAATGCCGAGTTCGTTGCAAGAGCGCTCGTCAAGAACAAGGATCTCAGCAATGTCGCCGTATTGGCCCATGATCCCGCGAATATGGTGGGCAGAAACACGGCCACGGTCGCGGCGATGGATCATGAACCAGCCTGGAACTGGATCAGTATCGCCGGAAGCAACAAAGTTGGGGGATATCTTACGCGAATTGGTGCGAGCAGGCTCGACACGGCAAGGACGGTCGAAGATGAGGGCACCCTGAGCATTGCCAAGAGCGTTGCGAGCGTGCTCGATGACCTGGCTTCATGTTAGCAAGTGGGTGGCAAGCAACACCGAGAGAACTTACCGTGAACTGGCAAAAGGCAACCGGCATGGACTTGGTACCGTCGCGACGAACCTTCACGAAACAGACGCCGTAACGGGAGAAAACCCTGGTAACTGCAGCCTCGAGTGCCTCGTCGGAAGCCGTGCCGAGAAGGCTGAGAGAGTTAGCAAGCGTTGATAGACAAGGCATCATGAAACTTACTTGGCCACGAAGATGCACGCGTCGGGATGGTAACGACTCTGAGCGTCGATCGTGCCGTCCCCATTGCGTCGAGCGATCTCCATCAGCACTATCTGGTTGTCCCCGCGGAGAGCCACGTTCATGCTGCTACGACGCGCCACTTGCATCTGGTTACCGCCGGAGATTTGACGTCTGGGAGCGGATTGCGAGCCGTGCTGGCTGTTACGGTTCGCGGGAACATAACGAGGAGAGCGGCGTTCGACAGTGCCAGTGCTGCTGTGGGTTGGGGTCATGCGATTCTGGCCCAACGCTTGGTATGAATGGCGGCCCATTGTGCCGTGACGACTGCCACCCGAAAACCCCTGGCCGCCGTGGTAGCTGCCGTTGCGAGGAGTCGACACCCCCTGTGCCGATGTGGTCCAGTTGCCCTCGGGGCGGGCGTTCGTGGAAGCATCCCGGCGCTCCTGAAGAGGCGTGGGGGCCGTCCAGCCTCCAACTTTGCCTTGGGCCACAAGCTCCCGGGCGCGAGACGGGTCCGCAAGGAAAGGCGCCACTCTCTCAGCTGTGGCAGCCTCGTTGCGGTACTGCTCGAGGGCAGCATATCTGCGGGTGGCAGTGGTGCTAGTGGATCTCATGGTGCTATTCGATGTAGCGCGGAGCATGGCAGGACGGGCATCGGCCAAACGAGGAGTGTGCTCCTCGCTCCCGAAAACATCATCCTCAGCGTTGGGGCGGCCGAGCATGTGGTCAACAGTCTCGAGGTTGCCAGTCGACTGGCTCATGAAGCCCGAAGGCGCCGGACGACGGTTCTCGTCATTGATGTTACCAGTTGACTGGCTGAGATGGCGGCCAGAGGGGCCAGAGAAGTCAAAAGACTCGCTGGACACCATATTAGCTGAGGACTTGGACTATGGGTGGCAGACTCACTTTGTGGCGACCGAGCTGGTGGCCGAGCTGGCGGTAGCGGCCGAGCCGGTGACGGACAGAGACTCCATCTCGCTGGAGAGCTGCTCCTCTGTAAACTGTTAGCATTATGCACCAAGACCGCGAGTGCCAAGGCCTGGCCCAAGGCGATGTTGTTGTTTGGACAACTCAGGGGCTAGGGGGTCAGGGGGTGTAAACATACCAATGTCAACAATCCTGGAAGAATCCATCTCGACTGATTCCAGTGAACAGATATTGGAATTGTTGTAAGAAAAAGCAAACGACAGACGAGCAGTTGCTGAATGCCGAAGACGAAGGTGGACAAACGCTTTGCTGGATGTCGAAGAAGGGTTGGCAAACAGTCGCTACGCTGGATGTCAAGGGATTTGTTGGCGAACAGACTGTGCTGAACGTCGAAGATAGAGTGGACAGACAGACGCTTTGCTGAATGTCGAGGAAGGATTGGCAAACCGACTGGCCTGAATGACGAGGATAGGGTGATGGACAGACAGTCGTGCTGAGTGTCGAAGAAGTTGGTTGACAGACGCTATGCTGAGTGTCGAAGAGAGGGTTGCTTGGCAAACAGTCGTGCTGAATGTCGAAGAAGAGGTGATGGACAGACAGCCGTGCTGAGTGTCGAAGAAGTTGGTTGACAGACGCTATGCTTGCTGAATGTCGAAGGTAGGTTTGGCAGACGGACAAATGCCGAATGTCGAGTATAAGACAGACAAGCAGACGCTATGCTGAGTGTCGAAGAGAGGGTTGCTTGGCAAACAGTCGTGCTGAATGTCGAAGAAGAGGTGGTGGACAGACGCTATGCTGAATACCGAAGAGATGGTTGGCAAAGACAATGTCAAGAAGCGGACAAGGTCTGGCGCTGCTGGATGTCGAGATTGACGTTGGACAAACGCAGTTGCTGTTGCCGGAGAAGAGGTTGTTGGCAGGAGACGCAGGAAGCAATGCCTAGAAGCAGACAATGCTTGATGTGGACGCCGAACGGGAGGGACAGACGCAAAGGTCACTGCCAAAGCTGGCTGTGAACTGCTGAGACAAAGAGGTAAGCAACTGTCCCTGATAGTTGTTGGGGGTGAAGAGGTAAAGATAAAGGACTAAGAGGAAGAAGGGGTTGGAAGAGAAACAAGTAAGAAAGCCAAAGGTGAAGTGGAGGAGGGGTAAACACCTTTCTGGTGAGGTATAAGTGGGAGGGGAAGGGGGTGTGAAGAAGGAAACGCGTGGAGGAAAGGTGTCAAGGCAAGAGTAGGCTACCTTTTGCCTAGGAGGTGCAAGTGCAGAAGCAAAGAAAGATGCTGGAAGAAAGGGCATGAATACCGTATATTTTCCTAAGAGCGCTGTGGCTGGCCGTCGGACCGAGGTCAAGCCTCCCGTGGAGCATTTGCTCAATAACCGAGAGCACAAAGGCGGCCGATTGCCAGATAACCTCGAGGCTCTCCAGCAGATGCGGGCTTTGAGCTTGACCTCGGCCCGACGGCCAGCCACGGCGCTCTTAGGAAAATATACGGTACCTGTTGCCTAGGAGGCACAAGTGGGAGGAGTGTGAAAGGAAACGTGTAAGAATTCAAGGGAAATACCTGAGCAATAGCCTGAGCTACCGTTGCCAGGGAACTGGTGATGCGTGGGAAGAAAACAAATAAGAGGGAAACAAGATGAGAAGCTGAAAGGGCAAAGCATAGAGGTGAAGAACAAGGAAGGGTGGAAGGGTGGAAGGGTTTGTACTTACAGAAAAAGCTGTGACCGGAGCCGGAGAGTGATGACGGTGTCTAGGGAAGAAAAGTGTAAGCGGAAGAACGTTGCTGGGGATTTTATAGGCAAGGGAGGATACCCGATCTGGTCCCTTCGGGCTAGCGTAACCCAAAAGGTAGAAGCAGGTTGGTGTAGGATAGAAGGGACGAAGAGGGGCAAGGGAATACGTACCAGGGAACTCCGAAGGAGTGGGTGAGGTTGACGGTCTGGAGGGAGAGAAAGGTGTCAGTGGGAAATATTTATAGGCGAGCCAGAAGAACGTACGAGATCTATTGGACTTGGTCAGCGTCTTGTCAAAAATGCGGGAGCGGGCTCAAAGAATTGGTGATAACGCGTCTTGGTGGTAAACACTTGAAGCCTTGGAGAGATTTCAAGCGGCCACAGCAAGAGGATAACACCTGGGAATTGCGTCTTCACCGCGGGCAGCCCACAAAGCAAGATACACCTTGTTGGGGAACACTTGGAGGCTTCAAGTGACCGCAGCAACAAGCATCATGTCTGTGAATGGCTTCTCGACGCAAGCAGGACTCTTCCTGTTGGGGAGCGCTTGAAGGCATGAAGACTTGAGGCGACCACAGCAAGTTGAGGCCTTCCTGCGATAGCTTCACATCGCAATCAAGCTCTGTCAAACCGTCGACGCGCGAGAGGACGCCGAAGGAGACCGATGAAGGACCAAGTGACTTGGCCAGCGACCGTTGCCCCAGTAAGACTTGCTGGGGTTGAACCAGCAAGCTAGCTAGAGTGCAGTCGCTTGACTTGATTGTGTGTGAAGCCATCGCGGAAGAGAAACGTGAAGCTGAAGCGTCCAGATGGGCTTGCAAGACGTCCAACAACACGATCATCGACAATGTTCGACCTCAAGGAGTTGATCTCAAGGAAGACAGATCAATGCATGCGATGGGTCATGGGGGTAGGGAGGGATGGGAGGGTAGGGCAACTTACCAAAGGGCGCGAACGGGAATCTAAAGCTGTAAACAACTTTAAAAGTTTGTTGCTGGAGAGAAAAGAAGAGGAGGAGGCCAAAGGAGGTGGGTTTTTTTATACCCCTCCAGTCTCCCCGAGGGCCATTCGAGCCCCTCCTCCAGGACCACCTCAACGGGCACACACCACCAACGTGACCACAATCTGAACAACATCAGACGGTTTTCTTCAGTCAGTTTCCAGGCAACGGCATCAAACGGGGCCAGTTCTATATTCTTGGCGACGAGCTCAGTTAGATATCTACACAGAAAATGATTTGTCTGGCGGCAACATGATGCCTGCATTGCCTTCAACTCTCTACGCGTTGAGCTGGCGTTTATATACCTTCCCAGGCCATAGATACTTTGGTAGACAAACGGGTAGATCTAAGCCCTGGGAGCGTTTTCTGTGTGTTGCTATGCATCTTGGTATCGTTTTTCACGCTAGCAGCATCTGATTACTCCCCAATAGCCTCCGATTCCAGAAAAGGGAAGAGGCTAATATTGGTCAAACATTTTCAGTTTGCTTCTTCGTCGGATCTTTGGTGAACAGTGCGTGAAGACTGTGGGGGAGGCAACCATGAAGATCTGTGGGACTTGGGGAGCCAGAAGAAATGCCCTCGTCATTTACAGCAATTTGCATCGTGATTTCGAGGCCCAAACTCTTCATTTCAGGCCGTGATGCTGTTGTTTTCGGTGATTTCAGCGGTTTTCGCTTTGTTTACATGCCCCTTTTCGCTTATTTACATGACCAGCGGGTCAAATGAGCTTCGGGATGCCAAGAGTCAGCCCCGGAGCCTCCCATGGGCTCCTAAACTCACTGTGCGAATGGACAGGCCCCAGATAAGCCTTCCCTCTTGGATGTAAGGCATCTGAACTCTGGGAAGGCTTTTGGGGTCTAGACAGACAAGATAACTGAGCGGAAACTGAGGGGAAACTGAGCAGGGGCCAAAAAGGAAAGGCTGGCCAGAGCAGCTATCTAGATGTACTCCCTCTGGGAGGATGGGAATCGAGGTAAGCCGATGAGCGATGCCTCATAGACATGCGGCGGCCGGGACGTCTTTTCAGGGCAGAGACACAGGAATTTTCGCCGCTTTTTCTCATCTGACGCCCTGCGCCCCGCCTCGCCTGATCTTTGCTCGTTTTTCGACTGCTTTGGTCCCTTCCGTGCCTTTCCATCGTTCGGTTTTCTGACTAGCCGGCTGACGATGCGATGCGAACATGGGACCGCGAATGCATGGGAGCGCGACAGCAATGCGGATGGAAGGCGCCCCTCACTCCAGCGCCGGCTTTGTTTCTCGCATGACGCTGCGGTTTCTGCCTGCCTGTTCTGCATTTGGAGTTTCACTGTCTGCGATCCCATCGCCATGTCACGTCAAAGGAGTGGGCTCATTGAGTGTCACGGCATGGCAACGGGGTTGTGGATGGCATAACGACAATGTGCATGTTTTGCATATGTCAAATCTGTGACTGGAACCTCTGCGAAAGCTCCTTTCTGTGTCTATGGGATTGCGGATTTGGTTGCAAGAGTTTGTGTGTGGACGACGCGTCTCGCTTAAACAATAAAGCCATTTCTTGCCTGTTGCTGGGTTTCCCATCTAAAATTTGGTTGAGGTGGTGCTTTAGCCTTCTGGCGGTTTACTTGTCACACTTTGGCCGTTTTGCGATCCCATTGTCAGTCGTGGGCATGGGATCGCGAATGGGGGCCTCGACAAAGTGGGTGGAGGTGCCCCTCACTTCCTCCTGCCAGTTTAAATTTCCAACAGAGATTTACGTGGACGTGGGGCAATGAACCGGCTACCGCCGGCTAGGGCTGAGCTTCAACGAGAGCATGAGGGCATTGAGCATGTGTGCGAACTTGTGAGCGAATGGGCTGCCCAGGTCCTTGGGCGTAGTGACGCTCTTTGGGAAGATTCCCTTTGTTTTCACGCCTGTTTGACCTTCTGCGACCACTGTGATGCTTCATTCAAGCGCCTTGTAGCAGGGAGGGATTCCATGCCAAACTCCTGGGCTTGGGAGATTGCGGCATACTGCGGGCGTTGTGACCTCTCGGAGATCCCGGAAACCCGTCTGTCCTGACGTCGTGTTTGATTGTTTCCTCGATTTCCGCCGCAGCCCGCAAAACGCCAGGAATTGGCTCCAAAATGGTATATTGAGCGTGCCTTTGGTTATCGTTTGCATCCTGAGCCTCAGATTGCCAATAAAGCTAATCAGGAAGAGTAGCGATGTACTCCCGATCCTAGCACGCAGCGCCATGTGTCTATCAAGATTGTGGTGGCCAACGGGTCCGGTACCCTCTGACCTGATCCTGCCTTAGACGTTCATATGGGCAACATTCTCTTACGCCTGCCGCCGTCGGTCCGGGCGGGGCTCTCGAGTGCTCTCGTCTCCCCCTCAATCGGAAGGGTGTCCAGGAAGGACGGGTCCCCACTTGGGAGAGGGGTGCCCGAGCATCTCGTGGAGCCATTGGAGCATGATATAGGGACGTTAGACCCTGAGAATGGCGACGTCCAGCTTGTGGATTTTGGCTCGGGTATGCATCTCGCTACCAGCTGCCGTTTCGTGTTTGTCCACTGATGACAGTACCTACCGTAGCCTTCTTCTTCGCCTCGAGCCCACCGAAGACAATATGCACACCCCTCTCGCTCCATCCCCCGGAGTTGGTGTTCAAACGCGCCCTCACCCAGGTCGCTGAACAACTTTCTCGTTCCGCCATAGAATCAGCATCGGAGGCGCAACGGCAACGCGAGAGCGCAAGGGAGGCTACCGTCCGTGGTACCGTAGCATTGCTGCCCTTACCCTTGCCCTTGGTGGCGTTGCTAGCTTGGCCATTTAGCGAACGACTGGCCGCCAAGCCCCCAAGACGGTAATACCGTTTGCGGTATGTTTTTCTTTCCTTCTTTCTTTAGTTCGGAAACTGATCAGCATTTTAGGCCAAGGTCAACGCGACCAAGGTCAACGCGACCAAGGTCAACGCAGCCGGACCAACGATCCCGCGCTACGCACTGCGGCCTTGCTGCGCCATGTCAGAAACACTGCACTGCTTATTCAAGTAGAAAACCGTGATTGTATTCTGTGTCCCCAGCTTTCTGGCCATGGCCAGAAAGCCTTCTTCTTATAGATCCGTCAGTTGGATCGAGGCCTCCAGTAGGCCACGCAAGCTGGTGGCACTAGCTGACGAATCCAGCGTCTGGAGCCTTCTAGACCCTTCTTTCTGACACGCCATATGGAACAGCAACAAGAAGCAGAGGTCCTCCTCTCTTCTTCCGGTTTCCCGCTCGACTTCTGGTTTTCCGCTCGACTTCCCGCCTATTTCCACTCAACTTCAGTCTCTCTCCCATCAGTCTCCCCTCCATCTCCCCTCAACCTCCCCTCATCATCACTCTTTATTGCTATGCTGTGCTAAGCTGTAATGTACATGCCCTCCCAATCCGATCCCCATAGTTGCCCGGATGGTATATCCATACCTTGGCGATCCGTGGGCCCCCAAAAGTGAGGAGGCCAAGTGGAATGGACCAAACAAATTCGGGCAATTCTCTTTGGTTGGGCATCATTGTGAATCCTCCATCTAGATTAAGGAGGAGGGGCCACGTTCCAATTACGCACAACTACCTTTATACTGATCCATCCTCGCGCAGCCCTAACCCCGACGCCTTTGCGTTGCAGGTTTTCCCTCCTTCATGGTCCATGTCCCAACGGCCGGACGGCTATGCTTGTCACGGCTTGACAGAGCCTCAGCAATCATTGTCGTCATCCTCTCCAAACGAGCAGATTGTGCCATCGGGGTGCTTGCGTCCGCCCTTTTTGTCCCTCGTCCGGTAGCCCCCGCACTTGCTGTGACGGGAAGAACCGCTTGGCGATCCTTGCGAGGATGGGGCCTTTCGTTTCTGGCCGCTGCTGCGGGTGGAGCTGCGTGTTGTTGAGGGAGCCTTTGACATCGAGTGCGAGTGCGTTTTGCTACTCTTGTGCTTGAATGATGTAGGTGGCGTTGGCTGCGGTTCGACGGTTCCGTAGTTGTTTTCGACGGCGGGGAGGGGGACCGGCTGGGTCTCTTCCAATACTTGTTGAGTTCGTCCCTAAGCGCGTAGGACTCCTCCTTGGCGAGGTCCTGGGCGTTTCTGAGGTGTTTTCGGCCCTCCTTGTATCCTTGGTGGGAGCTGAGATTGATCGACGTAATGGGGTACTGATGGTACTCAAGCGTGCCTTCCTCCGTCAGCGCAGCATGGTGTGCAAAGAGGTTAAGGGTAGTACCATCGGTGGTGAAGGTTGTAACTTCAGCATGACCTGGGGGATCGGGCTTTCCCATGGCATCGAGGGCTTGGTTCCTGGCATAGACAAGAGCCGCTCCGTTGTAGGCGGCCTGCATTCTCGCCGCTTTTATGTCCTTTCCGGGTCCCTTCCATTCCCCCGCCAAATGCGGCAGCGTTAGGGAATTTGGGTTGTCGTAATACAGAACGGCGCCGTCAACGCGTTCGCCGACTGGAAACGGGCCGTACTCCGGCATCCGGAGGCCCTCGACAAAGTCGGGCTGCGGGGCGGATAGGCCGTTGTTGAGCCCAACGTCTTTCGGAAAATTTGTAAACGCCTTGCTGAGCACTTGCTTGTAGCCCTTGTCGTTATACCTCCTCGGCAGCATTCTGATGACTTCGGCGACCATGGTTGCTTCGTTTGGGGCCTCCTCGACCGCGTCGATGTAGCGCTCGCATTCTGGTTCGGAAGGCGAGGCGGTCGCACGGGATCTGGCGAGTCGTTCGCGCATGTCCTCGAGGTTCAGAGGCGGCTTGGCGTTGGGCGGTTGTCGGATGCCATTTTTGTAGGCTTGCTCGGCGAAACCGGATACCGTTGTTGATGGGGTCTTCTTCGACCCTGAGGAATTGCCCAACGATCCGTCCGTAGAGGGCGAGAAACCGGAGGCGGATGGCGGCGCCTTGCTGGTTCCTTTCTTGCCCATCTTGTCAAAGAGGGCCAAGTTCTTTCGTGTCAATCGGGCTCGTTTTGGCTGGGGTTTGTCGATCTGTCGTTTTCGTGTCTGTGTACTCTGAGGAGCTTGCTTCTCCTCTGCGTGAGTGTACGGTTTGCCCATGGCGACGAAAGTTGCGGCGTGAGGGAAGATGGGGTTGGTTTCTTGTCTCGGGGCGCGGTCGAGAGCCTCGTCGGTCCTTGTCGACGCAGCTAGAATCTGCAACGCAATGAGTTCAATTGGAACGTGGCCCCAAAGGCGAGGCGACCAACCGTCTTAACCTGGATCGAGGATTCCGTTTCCGGAAGTCTTTGAGCTTCGACCTTTGTTCGGGCGTTCAAAGGCCTGAGCGGCAGTCGCCGGCCCGAAGCGGTCCGGGCCCAGGGCCTCTCCTCGAGGCACCTGTTACATTTCCACCCCTGCCCAGTCTAAATACACACCCTGTGACCGAGAATCTCATGACGTGCTCGCCATACTTTCCAGCGGCGCCTTTGGTCCTCTGGTTGGCCGGCGGCGCAGTTGCAGTTGAGGACTGTATACCACCCCAGATGACTCTGACGAGCGTACCGCATGCTCACCAGCGTGACCGAAGCGTATACCGTCCGTAGCAGCGTTGCAGCCCTTGCCCTTGGCAGCATTACCGTCTACGGGACATGCGACCAAAAGTCCATACCCCCTGTCAGCTTTTCCACCCCCCTGAGACCGTGCGACGTGTAGGGTCCACATAATCCTCAGAGTGGCCGATGCGGCCGCGTGTGCTGTGTTGTGAGGTGTTTGGCTGGCCAACAATGTGTGGTGTTTTGGTTGGTTTTGGTTGGTTTTGGTGTGGGAGGAAAAAAAACAACTGGGCCGCAACGGCCCCAACTTGTGTGGAATTCGAAATAACTTTGTTCGTTTTTGTGTGTGTGTTTCTGGCTTCTTTTGCTCTTTGTGCGCCGCTGCCGCTGTGTTCAAAACGCTCGAATCTCAACAGTTCGTGTAACGCAAAGGCGTCAGGGTTAGGGCTGTGTGAGGAAGGGTCAACAAGCAAGCGGAACAGTCAAAGCCGGCGGCTGGCGCCGGCCCGAACCTGTCCGCGCAGGCCCCTTCGCCTCCAGGCCGCCCAGATGGCTTTCTCCAGGGCGCTTGTTACAGTTCGTGATCCTTTTTGACTGGAAATTGCGTTAGTTTTTTTTTGCTAAGAAACAGTGACCAGAATCGCACACCGAATCCACCGCCACCGCCACCGCCGTGCAACCGTTGCGATGCCCCGTTCTTCGCAAAGAAAGCAGCATCACGGAGAGGACAGAGGACGCAGGCGTTGACCCTCTGCTCGCAACAAGTCTCCTACAAGGAGATTGAGAAGGTTACCAACATCAAAAAAAGAAGCCTTTAAACAGCTCTCGAAGAAGGCTTCCGACCGAGGATGGAAGGTTGGTTGGCGAGAGGATTGATCTGCACCATGTTGAAAACGCGCCGAGGACCGGTCGGCCGCATATAATAGGTACTATCGAGAGATGGTCGCAATCGAGGCTGAGATAACGGAGAGTTCCGAAACGCGATGTAGATCTACCGAAGAAATCTCGATCGCTGTCGCCAAACGTCTTGGCTACGACGGCCCAAGCCGTCGCACAATCCATCAGTATCTCGAGAAACAGAAATTCAGGAACGTCAAGCCCACAGTCAAGCCTGGCCTCAACCGTTGGCAGCGACTGAAGCGTCTGAAGCGTCTGAAGTTTGTTCTTAATGCCGCCGATTGGACTCTCAAGGATTGGAAGAAGATCGTTTGGAGCGACGAAACGTCGGTGGTTCTTGGTGCGAGGCGGGGGAGACACAAGATCTGGCGGAGAGTTGGAGAGAAAAATTATTGGACTTGTGTTCGTCGGCGTTGGAAAGGATTCAAGTGTTTTATGTTCTGGGGTTGCTTTACGTACGCAGAGGTCGGCCCTTGCTATTGCTGGCCAGAGGAGACGATAGCCATGAAGAAGAAGAAGAGATAATAAAGGCGTATAATGAGGCGCACGAAGCCGAAGATGGTCAGAATTGGGAGCTTGAACACGAGATGGAGAGGTTGAACGTCGAAAGGAAACGGGGTGGTCGCCGCAAAAAAATGGAAATACACAGCAGCAACTGGCGCGCGCAAGTGCGCGATTCCGAGGGAGGAAGGAATTGACTGGATCCGATATCGTGAGGAGGTCTTGAAGAAGAAGAAGAAGAAGCGGTTTTTACCTTTTTTTTGGTTGCGTTGAGGAACAAGTATGGCGATATCCGTATCGTTCGGGAGGATAACTGCTCTTCTCACGCCAGTAGATGGTAGAAGGCAGTATGGAAAGAGGCTGGCTTTCGTGTTTCGGAGTGGCCGGCCAACTCTCCTGACCTCAACGCAATTGAGCCACCGTGGGCGAGAATCAAGCTCAACAACAACAAGAGGCTGCAGATCACCAGATCACGGCCTGCTCCTGAACAGGCGTGGACGAGCGCGTGGAGGTCGTGCCCCCTGCAACAACTTCAGCACTTTGTCGAGCGGATTCGGGGCCACATTCAATGGGTTATCCGCTTAAAAGGAGGCAACGAATATACCGAGGGTACCTCGCCGCTACCTCTGCCTGATGGTGTTGAGGAGCCTGGGGTGGTCGATTGGCGTGAGTGGTTGGCAAAATTGGAAGCCGAAAAGGCCAAGATCATGAAGCCACCGAGGCGAGGCCGCAGTGCCAAGAAAGTTGACCATGTGGATGTTGATTGTGAGACTTTGAGCGATGGATCTGGTGATGATTAGTTTGGTGTTTTGGTGTGAGGTCAAATCTTGTCAAATTCTTACAATATTGGTGCCTACGTGAAGAGAAAAAAAACAGCGATCTCAACGGTATTCGTATCAGTATGGTGGGCTTGGTTGTGTGGTGTTTCCGACGTCGTCAAAATTGGTCATGTGTGGGCTGGTGTTGATGATGGTGATGATGTTGATTTTCCGTCGGTTCTACCTTGAAAAGATAATGAGACGTGTCTGCGGCGGCGGCGAGACATGGGTACAAAAAGTTTTTCGCGAAAAAGGGTTCGGCACCGGGATAAGCCCTGACCGTTCCCCTGGAAAACCCTTCTCCTTGGTTCCATCGTCCAGGCAGGCCTAGGCTTGGCCTGATGGAGGAGCCCCTTAGCCTAATGCCCTGGGCTCATGGCATTCTAACTCTTCTTCTTCTTCCTCCTCCTCTTCCTCCTCCCTGTTCTTTTCCTCCTTTTTCTTTTGTCGTGGTGCGGAAAAGCACCTCCCAGGTCCCCGTCCCAGGGGCCTTCCTGATCTTGTCCACTCCTGCTCGTCTAAGGACCGCCACCGTGGAGTGGTAGGCGTCGGCCCGGCACGCAAGCGGGTGGTACCATCCTGGCTTGGCTTTGCACTGGACCCCTCCTTGACCGGGGGGGCAGTCGGCGTAGTGGCCTTTCTCCATTGGGTTGCCGCAAGGGCAAAGCCGGAAGGCGTCCGGGCGGGGGGGTGGTCGAAGCGTCGGTGATAGGAGTGAAAGTCCCAGTGGCCCCGTCCGTCGCCTCGCCCACCACCCTTCCGAGCCTAGCTAGCCCTAGGCAGGGCCAGGCACCGCGCCTTCCGATCCCAGCGTAGTCCGGCCATAGACTCCGGTCTATTTCCCCCCCCCCCCCCCACCAATCCTCCGGCGTTCTCCCCGGGAATTCGTACTCCCTTGCTTTCTTGTCGCGTTTAGGCGGGGCCGGCGAGCCGGGCACCAAACACTCACGCGTCGCCGGCTGCCGCGGCAGCCAGGGTTCCGTGGTGTAGGAGATTTCCACCCCATAGGGAACGGAGTATTCCGCCAACGCGTGGAGTTTCGACCAGCCCGCGGGGGGTAGTCTTGCCAGTCTTGCCGCCAAGGGGTGACCTTGCGGGAGGGAGCGAAGCCTGCCGCTGGTGCGTAGGAGCTCCCTTTCCAACACTTCGAACGGCGCCACGCCCATCATCCAGAAGGGGACCGCCAGGGGGACCGTACTCCAGACCGGCATGACTGCCCTCGCCGCGGCGGAGGCCGAGGTCTCCAGCCGGGAAATTGCGTCGCCGACGCCGGTCCGGACCCTATCCCCCCTCCTGCCCCTCCGGGAATGCTCTGGGAAGAGCGGGGCCAGGCTGTAGGTGGCCGCCGGGCAGAAGCCGCCCAGAAAGAGTTGCCTGGAGGCACGGGGGGGGGGGGGGGGGGGTAGGCCCCTGCCTACCTGGTTAACCCTCCTTGCCAGGCCTGTGAACCCCGCCGCTTTTGCGACTCTCGCCTTGACTTGTCTTGCGAAGGACAAATCCGATGTGAGCGTGACTCCCAGCCACGTTATTTCTTTTTTAGCGAATACCGGCCCTCTGTCTTCGCATGGTCCAGCTGCAGGCCTAGGTTGGCCGCTGGCGCGTCAAGTTCGAACGCCCTCTGTCCTGCCGTGTACATGACCTGGGAGATCTGGCGCCCCACCGTAAGGTGGGCGTGGTCATCCAAGTACATTAGTAGTTTTTTATAAGTGTGAGGACAAGGAACCTTTTCCTTATTAGGAGGGTATAAACTTTCCAACTTTTATACCATTAGTCTCAGTGACGCGGTCTTCACCTCCCAATTCGGCGGCAAATGTCGCTGGATTAGGCGATCAACACCTATTGTATTCCCCACCCCCGCTTCTTTAGCTGACGGCAGTGGTGTAAACATAGCTCATTCCGTTCTCCACTGATCGTCGCACGGGTTCACACTCCTTTGAAGTCACCTGGCATATACTGTTCTCCACTTATTGCCGCACTGATTCCCACTCCGTTGAGTCATCTAAATGACTAATTGCTAAAGATAACCTGTGTAATCTCTTACAAATACAAATGCTATTACTTTAGTGTCTAGCTTCTCCCACTCTTCTCCAGTTCCTAAAAGCAACTATCTCAAGTTAGTTGGGGTGTCGCAGGAACTATACAGCTGCACGCCAGGGAGCCAAAACTCCGAATCGGTCATCGGTGATCGCGTCCTTGGCGTGTGCTTTTGGATATAGCATGGCGCGATTTCGTTTAAATAGCGTTTAGGGTTTTTTTTCTCCCATTTGGGATTCTGTTTCATTCACCGTCCGCTGTTCCCATAGACTTTCCCTGACGATCCTGAGCTTTTTTGTTTTGGTTACATCATTTTCCTCCCCACCTAGGTAGTTTACAGAAGGACAAATAGGTGATAACACAAAATACGATATGATCTGTGTCTTCAAGACGTGTTTAATCCACACAAGGTTTTCTTAACACTCGATTAGCATACTGAATAGGTGCGCGCGATGCGCACAACAAAGCAAACAATACCCCAGAAAACAGTGGGTTCCTTTGATCAAAGGAGCGGTTCATGCGGACATACCTGACTTCAGACTTTTGGACTCTTAAACTCTCAGACTTTCGGACTTTTCGGACTTTCTGACTTTCTGACTTTTTGTAACTATGGTCCCGTTCGCATCTTGTGGCCTCGATCGAAGGGAGAAACACACGCGCGAATCACGTAGGGCACTGTGGTTGTGAAAACAAAGTGATTGCTTGTCTTGTAAGAAGAAAGAGGGCGCGCAGGCGCGCCCTTTTGAGAGCCGCCACAAAAAAAGCCCCGACAAGTCCGCCTACCTCATCCCCCTCGGCATGATCTATATCGTGCCCGTCTTCCTCACTATCGGCCTCTTCTTCATCCCCGAGCCCCCCCCGCTGGCTCATCCTCTAAAATAAGTACGAAGACGGCGTGGCTGCCCTCGCCTGGATGCGCCCTAAGAACGCCAACGTCGAAGAGGAAGCCTCCGAGATCCGTGCCGCCATTGACAAGGAGAAAGAACTCGGCGCCACCGTGTCTACCTGGGACATGTTCACCAACGCTGTCGATCGCCGCCGCACCGTCCTGGTCGTGTGCGCCGTCACCCTCCAAGCCGCATCGGGCAGCATGTTCATCATCGCCTACAAAGCCTATTTCCTCACCATGGCCGCGGTCCCCGACCCCTTCGCCATGTCCAACGTTTTTTTTCTGTCATGGGAATCCTTGCAATCCTCTTGAATTCGTTGATCGTCGTCAAGTTCGGCCGCCGCCGCGCAATCCTCATGACGGGCCTTGGCTTCTTCTTCGCGTGGTTGACGACGTTTACCGCGCCGTACTTTATCAACCCGCAGAGCATGAACTTGGGGGCCAAAGTCCGGATACGTTTGGTTCCCATCGTGCTACGTTGCCCTGCTTTGGGTTGCTGTTTTTCCTACCTGAGACGAAGGGACGTACGCTCGAGGAGATTGATGAGATGGTAAGTTGCTCCTTCCTTGGATTACGGTCAAAATGAGAGGTGCTGACAGTTTCGGATACAGTTCGAGGCCAAGCTCCCCGCTCACGCCTTCCGCAAGTACATCTGCATCGGACACACGGCCAACGCCCCCAAGGGCGCGACGGCGAAGTCGATCGGCCGGCTTCATCTCAAAATGAGAAGTCGGTTGCCGAGGTGCAACACACTGAGATCAAGAGCTGAACGAAATCGCGATGGTTAGATACGAAGTAATCTCTTCCCCTGGAGCAAACCTCCAGGCCACTAACACCACCGCCCCAAGTTAATACAGCATTACAGCCGTGCGATGTGGGAGATTGAGGTAAGTCACAGTTTCTGGACTACATTAGGGTTAAGTTTGTCACATGGGCGTAGTTAAAGTTATCCGAGTCCAAAGCCCCGCTGCTTTTGACTTCAGCCTCCAAGAGCCTACCGACCGAGGTTAGCCATCTTCATGGAGCGCGGGCCATTGAACCTTGTTGTCAACCTGAATTTTACTCATGAATATATAACTGTGACCTCTCCTTGCCCAGTCACATCCTATCGTCCGGTCACACACATACCCTGTCGCTCAACATGCCAACACTCCCCAATTCCCCACACAGCCCTCGAGGCGTGCAGAAATACACCGTCATCGTCTGCATGATGCCCCCATCCACACCCAGGGACACAAACATCTCTTTAGACACTGCCCCGTGGGCCGCCGTGGTTGTCCTTAAAAACATCACTGCATCGCAAATACAAAAAGGACTCTTCTGGACCACCGACAACATCCCGCTCCTCCAAGGCACTCGAGTGCCGATCAAAGAGCTAAAGGCCCTCCCGGGCTCAACCGTCGGTCAGCTACCGTTCAAGTGCAAGACTACGCGGTGGTGGGCGGTGCTGGAACATGCCGATCGGCCCGCGGCAGAGTCAAATTGGTATGGGTGTGTGGTGGCGTTTGCAAACGAGGAGAGGACGCTGGAAGAGTTTTCGCTGGGCGGGCTGAGGAGGCAGTGGGTCTGCACTGCGGGCATTTTGGACGAGAAGGAGCAGGAGGTGTTTCTGCGTACCGGAGATTCGAGTCAGGATGTGTCCAAGGCGCCGTTTGATGACAAGGCGTTCGCTGATCTTTGGTGGGCTTGGCCGATGGCGTCGTTGATTCCGGAAGACCCAGCGCGGCAATTGGTAAAGGCTGGGGGGCGGGAGGAGGGCCAAACGAGATCAGTGCATTCTGGTATGGATGCGAGTGCGCTGCGCGTGAACGTGGCATTGGGTGTTGGGGGAGGGATCTCATCCCTATTGTTTTTAGTGGGCTTCGCTTTGGGTATCTTGGTTTTGTCCGTTGCCGCTGTTCGTGGGGTGATTGTCGTTCGGCGGAATGAAGAGCTGTTGGAGGCGCTGTTGGAGATGGCAAGGGGGTTCTTAGCTGCTTAAAGCGATTTAAGGGGTACTTACGAGCACCATACATATGTATTAGCTACTAATGTTTAATGAATGGCTCTGGAAAATGTGTCTGGGGTCGGTCGTTGCATTACGTACCTCACTGAGGGCTCGATTTATAAATACCATTCCAGTGGTTACAGGCCAGTACATGCCTTGCATCGATGGGTGGACAGCAAATGACACCAGCCTTCAAACTATTGCCATATCAATCATGAACACGGCCGACATTATAGTGGAGCCTCTCCTTCCCTCTGCTCTGGTTAGGGTTCTTGGTTGCCAGTAGGCGCGAACCCCCAAAACCAAAGAGCAGTCATCTTGGTGCATTGCGAGCTATTGATGGTTCTCGTTGGTTTCCAAATTGACTTAGATGCCAATGCGGCACGTAGGTGTTGTGATGGAGGAAGGGGGTGCCAATTAACTGCCTGGAAATGGAATCGATGGGAGAACTTGCCTGCCGACATGGACGACGGGTGGAAGGGCTATCAGGGAACTTGAAGTGACTTGAATGAGAGAGAACAGCGCTCGCCGGGCTGTGGAAGGAGCACGGCAGCAGCAGCTGGGTATTTATCTGCCATCTTGGATCAGAACTCTGGCCTCTTCTCTTCTTCTCTTCACCATCATCACATTATTACTTTGCATTAATGCAAAGTATTATTATCAAGCAAAGCCCCCGACCCCCCAGGCACAGCCAAGACACCTCCGACATTCGAACACCACAGCAACTCACCGCAATCGCTGCAAGCCACCCACCCACCCAGTCACCACCGCAGACGCCGGAATCCTTCTCTTTCGCCAGCCCATCAGCCCATCAAACCCGAGAACTCTACCACCCGCACCACCTTAGCAGACCCTTGCCAGCCAACAAGACCACCACATCCAGCCACGCCGCCCCAGCACCACTCAAGGCCACGCCTCCCCCCCCCCCCCCTCTACATCAAATCCGCCATGTTCGACAATCTCTACCAAGCGATCGCCAACCACGTCAGCCGGTTCTTCCGTTCCCTCCGGGGGGGTCAAGTCGTAAGCAAACATCCAGAAAGCCGTTGCTTCAACCTCCTTTGACAAGGCTATCCTCAAGCGTAAGCAGCAGGAACTAGATGCAAAAAAGGCCGACTTTAAAGGCAAGAAAAGAAGGAAGGTAACCCTAAATCCAAACGAGAAATTTGCAACTATCACCAAGATAATCAAGGCCCAGAAAGAAGTGGGTAGGCTGGTGGTGGAATCGTCAGAATCAGAAGAATCGGCTGAAGATTCTGAGTCAGATTCAAGCGATTCAGAAGAATCTGTGGCCGAGGACGAGATTGTTTGTAAAGAGTAAAAAAAAATCCAAAAAAAAATTAAGATTTTTCACGATATCCGGGGGTGCCGATAAGGGGGTGCTTTATCTTAGCCCTCACTTAGCTACCTTGTATCCGCCCCTTAGAATATTGGACCCTATCCGCTCTTATGATCTGTTTTTTATTAGATTCACCTTAGTATATCTGGAGTAGGCTATAATACAGCATCCTTCTTGACCAGCGGGGCAGAGAGCACATCCTTGAGCCTTTGCGCACAATCGACTGTGTTATCTGAGGGGCGGAGTTCGGGATGGTGCAGGCGGAGAAAAAGCAGGCCAGTTCGCAGTGTCTCATGCGGGTGACGGTCTGGGGAGTGACCGGGAGGGAGTTTAGTGACATGAAAAAGTTCCTCCGTGCCAGAGCATATACTGAAAGGCATCTTGTTTGAAAAGGGAATTGGAATTGTTGATGGAAGACGAGGCTCTCAATGGTGGGAAAACGCACCGGTTCCCACAGTAGCGGTGGGAAAATGCACCAGTTCCCACCGTGGGGGTGGGAGCCGAGCGGATTCTTCTTGTGGTGGATACACCCTGGGGTATGACCAGGGTTCACGTGCAAGGATTACGGCGAACCCCACACTTTGAGTAGGTGTTGCTGGCCGCGAAGAGCATGCACTTTCTTCCAAGGGCTCCAGATCTAAACTGGGGATCGAGATGGAATTGGCCGCCAGGATGCCCGTCTGCAACGCCAAAGCAAGCACTCCAGGTTGCGGAGCAGTCCTTGGGTTCCCTGTCTTCTCCTTTGGGATGGGCAAACCTGGATGTGCAGAAATGAAATACCTGACCTTCGCCCTCATTCGAACACTTTTGACAGTCACACAGATCTTGCCAGCCCACAAACCATGACGTTCGGCGAGCGACATCCTTTCCTATCAGCAGCCTTCCCCCCAGGTTCATACGGGTGTGCGACACCTGTGTCCAGGTTAGTTCCTGTATCTCTCCCTTCCCCAGTAGCTAATTATGTTTAGTGAGGGTGCTCACAGCTTTGTTGACACCCACATTTCCACCCCAATATTTAACTTTCTCGACCGTACTCTTGATAGCCTCGAGGCCTCCCTCAAACGCGTCGGCACTGCGCTACGCTCTTCCAGTAAGCGAGGACTCGGCCATGGCGACGGAGACCGAGTAGGCGAGAAGGACATGGAAAGCACGCACGGCGAGAAGGATATAGGCAGTGACATGGAAGGCGAGTACGATGAGAAGGACATGGAAAGCACGTACGGCGAGAAGGACATAGGCAGTGACATCGAAAGCGAGTACGATGAGAAGGACATGTATTGAGTTCCCAGATAATTTTGGCCGGTCATGTTCTCTGTGCCGCATCAACTGGATAGCATTGTATAACAAGTGGTTCAGGCAGTCCCAGCGGAGCCGGGTCTCGCTAAAAGGAGTGT
The DNA here is from genome assembly GCA_036250225.1 of Cercophora sp. LCS_1. Lineage (NCBI taxonomy): Eukaryota > Fungi > Ascomycota > Sordariomycetes > Sordariales > Lasiosphaeriaceae > Cercophora > Cercophora sp. LCS_1. Next base: position 344,916 of record JAPZLL010000034.1, read on the forward strand.
GTTGCATGGTCTGGGTTGGGCAAGGATTTCCCCTGACCTTGTTGCTTCTGCATGGCATGAGTAGTTCCCCCGCAGGTGTGCCCGTGGATTTCAGAGGGGTGGCCGTAAATTCGCGCCGACTGCATGTACCCTTGTCCACGCCGCGGACCCACTCTGGACATCACCTGTCAGATGCCGCCGAACGCCGCCAAACGGTGGACGACCTGTCTCATGGAGCTGTCAACAATGGCGACTGACTACGAGCCCATGATGCGATGATGTCACTTGGCCGACCTAAGCAGGGGCCAACATCCAGGGTGGGATGAGTTCCTTCGAGCTCCATGTGCCGCCAGAATGGCCGATTTCAGAGTTAGCTCTCCATCAAAGTCCACAACCTCTGCCCCTTACAGCCGTGGCCTAGACCTGGCAAACGCCGTCCTTCCTCACTCACCCATTCCTTCGTTCAACCCAAAGGCGCAACAATGTGACCTCTCGATTCTCTCCTTTTTGCTTTTGTTGGTCTCCTTTGACATCCTCTCTTTCAATCCGTGCCCTTTCCTTCGCTCATTAGCTCCCTTTTACTCAGTCTCGGCAACAATGGAAGCACTCAAACATCTCGCGGTGAACATACCCGACTGGCTCAAGCGCCTCGAAGTGATTGATGGTCAAATCGAACAACGCCAAAAGTATTTCGCGTCAATAATAGAGCTGTAAGGGTCTGATGCTCCACAACCCCCGATCGTTACTAGCACAGCTCCTGCCGCCGAACAGCCCACGCCGGGCAGCCCGTCAAAACCTCAATCACCCTCAGCCATTGTACGACGAACAAGCCAGGCCCGTGCATTTGGGCGGGCTTGGGCGATACGCAAGCGAAAGCGTTCCGATTCGGTCAACAGTACCAAGAGGGTGGCAGCCAAGCACCGGAGTAGAGGCATTGTTTACTACGACAGCTACGTGCAGCTCTTCTTCGAGGATCTTGTAAAGTTCGTCAGTGCCAGCCGTAACATGACGCGAAAAGTGAAGATGGCCGCCAAGGTGGCGCAGATTAAGCGGCCGGCAGAACTTGAGAGGTTTGAGGAGAGTGATGAGGAGGGAGCGGAGTCAATATCTAGTATTGCAGATAGCGCTATTGCTCCGCGTAAAACTATATCAACTGCTATGAATGATGGCCAAGCCTGGGCACTGGAGAAGGATATATACGACGACCTCGACAAGGGGCTGGAGTACATACAGAGCATGTGCGAACACGCGGCGCATCAGTTCTTGCAAGGTGGTGAGTGTGCCGAGGAAGTAGGCAACATCTCTGGCCGTATGGTTAAGACTAAGGAGCTTGCCGAAGGCGAACTAGAGCGAGTTCAGCGCGAAGAACCAGACGCTTTTTTCAAGGCTGCCGAGGAAGAATCCCGCGGACGCAGCTATCGTCCGCCCAGCATGCGGAAAGACCTCACCAGCTCAGGCAGCCACCGGAGTGACCCCAATACCAATGAAACGGCTCTCGATGCGGACATCAATACGGCGGGGTGACAATGACTTGAGTGAAGGATGAGTTTTGGCTTCGTTTCGACCTTGTTATATAGTTAAATAATACCTTTCCATAACGGCTTCTCTGCGTAGCACTTCATTCACAACCCGGTTCATCCGATCAAACTGAGACCCTTGTCAAGCCGATGTTTGTTTTGGCTGGGCACTTCCTGCAGGACTTCGCCGCACGAAGCGGGCAGCCCCAAAGTGCTTCGAAAGTGACACTTCTGCTGCAGCGCGTACACCACGAGTCACACGTTGCAGCACGCCAAGACGGCATCTATGCAGAAGTCGGCAACGCAGTGTATTGGCTACGATGCGGGGATCTGTTCGAAGGAAACAGGAGGCTGGAGCCTGCTTCCAGGGGCAAGGCGGCTGGAGCATGTTTTTAGACCAGGATACGTGTGACAGGAAGCGCCAAATTCTGCTGGCAGGTTGGTGTCTTTATCCATCAATGCTTTAAAACGCCGACAATCCCGCCTCCCTTGCTCGTATGTGCATTTTGGCTGCTTGCTTTATCGCGAAACCCCAATCGATACGGCCGTCGGACTGGAGCCGTGGATTTATATCCTCCGGGGCTGTTGTGTGCCTTTGTCACCATCTTAGTCGCAGCCCCTACTCTCTCATTCTTTGGCAGCGGGGATGCTAAAAGCTACAAACACCCACCCGGCTTTCGACCGATTCTCGTCTCCCTGTGGATCTTGCTCTACCTCGGCGATATTGTCGTACTCACTGTCGAAGCGCAGAGTCGAGGCGAACTTCCCGACGCTACCGCCTCAATTTCTATCAGCATCTTTGCTCTCACCAGCGCTGTCCAACTGGAAAATCTTGCGACCCTGGAGAAAGTGGAATTATCTGTCTCCTGCATCTATCTCGGATGCTGGGTTCTTCTCGACGCTCTCGCTTCGGGTGCCGATCCATGGTGGCCCCTTGTGGTTGTAATAGCCGTCGATGTACTCGACACCGTCTCCTCTTATGCCGTTAAATTTCTATGGATCGACGTCAGTCTTCAGCGCGCCTCTCCATCAGGCATGCCGATCGGATCTTCGTGTTGGGGCACAAACGGTAAGATCATGGAGTACGGCACTCACGATGAGCTTGTGGCAAAGAACGGCGAGTATACCAAGTTGTGGAAGATGCACACTGGCGAGAACATTGGAGAGACTGGTGATCTGATTGATGTATTAGCCTAAGCCAGAGGGACTGGGCAGGTGGAGGAGGAGCAAGCCACTCTCGGTCGAGAAGGGTTGCGGTCTTGGCACCTCCCCAACGTTCTGGATATTTACTTTGCCCCCCTGATTCGACGACCAAAGGTATATAACCACAGTCGCAAAATGACATGGTATTTGACTAACTTGATCCAACGATTTGGGCTCAGGCTCCTGGTGCACGTGCGTTCGATTGGCTGGGTCCCCATGGTGGCGCAGAACCCGCATGCTGTGATCACAGCGAAGAAAAACCGCGGTGGTTTCTGTGTACTTGATGGACACACACTGGCATCATTGAAAAAGATCCGTCTCCCCTGAACACTTCTCCAGGGCTCTTTTCTTGGTCAGGACAACACACTCCCTTGTACCAGATCACGCATGTACCCGCCAACATGTCTGGCAGTAAACAAAGGTACGAAAACTCACTTACCTTTATCTGCAGAGCACCTCACCCAGTCGCGATGCTATTGTGCTGATAATATTACACGCAGTCATTCATCGTCCCCTGCGACGACGTCTAAATCTAGCAGACCGTCAAGGGGAGGGACCCATCCAAACGTGGCAGTTAAAGCAGTACCGAGATACCTCACCCTTCAGCGAACCGGTCTTCTCTCGTCTTCTTAGAACAAGAACAAGTGAGTCGCTTTTCATGGTCGTTCGTGAAACCTTCCTAACCTAGTTCTCTCAGGCGCTGATCACACTACACGCGTATCTGAAACAACTTCGCAGGTCGACCGCATCCTCAATCAACCGCTCGCATAGCATGCCCATCCCATCATGCAAAAAAGACCCGGAGAAGCAAGTGTCGACGATTGCGGAAGCTCAGTCGCCCCTCCCCTCGAGTCGAAAACTGTAACAACTTCTCTCCTATATCACTATCGCCTTAACCCGGACCACAGCCTGCCTCGTTACACCACAGCCTGCCTCGTTACACCATCGCTGACTCCTCGGGCATCGCCCTTTGGGCCGCGGGCATCAAGCAAGCCCGCATCACCGACTTCTTTCAACAAACGACGCGTGTGGGCTTGGAGGTGGGAAGGAATCGGGTGGGACAGCGGGGCGTTGGGCCGACGGTTCAAACGCCGATGGGCCTGGGTTTAGGTCTCTCCCTTCCCTTGCAGGTAGGCAGGCAGACCCCGAGCCGACAGGAAGATCACAGCGTTCTACTCGAATTATCGAGAAGCGGCAGGGCGTGGGGCGGAAGGCAGAGGTAGACTAGACCTAGGTGGGCGCTGGCGCTGGAGAACACAGAGGGCTTGATGCTTGGACACTGGAATCTTGGGCCATGGGCACATATGTCCGGCAGTTCTTGACTGTCCTCCATGTTTTGCAAAGACAAACTGTCGACTATCTTCCGATGCGAAATCAAGCAGCGACGGTGAGTTTCGTGATGGTGTTACAGTGGCTGGAGGAGCCGCGAGTTGGTAGGGCATCTATACCGGCAGATGGTCTATATCCACCTGCTTCGGACCGTGAACCCGCCATCTCAGACAGCCACGACTATAATGCCCCACCCTCAAGCTGAGAACCTCTTCAAAACTTGTCGAAAGCTCCCTGGCACTACTAAAAAAATCTACGGCCCAACGACCCCAGCCAAAGGCTACTTCTCCTGCGCCGTGCTTCATTATTGGGACCGCCAGCGTCGCCCAGGAACACCAAGGCGCGGTTCGCATCGCCATCAAGACCATCAAAGGATATACTGGTATGCGTAATGCCGACAAAGTTATGTGTGTTCTCGAGGAAGTCTGGCAACTTATGAGCGCTGGAAAGTGGTTGGCCGCCTGGGGACTGGCCAGAAGTTGCACATAAGATGGAGCTCGATTTCATTCCTGCATGACATGGGTGAGGGCCTCTGCTCAATCCAATCTCCTCGGTTTTCACTTGACTCCCTGTCCATCTCCTCTCAGGACGCCCTCTTTTTACACAGCTGTCATCCGCTCAACTTCCTGTCCCTTTTCTCTTTCCCCGGTTTCCCGGGGTTTTCACTCAACTTCTTATTTATTTCCTCTTAACTATAACTCTCCTCTAACAAACCCCCATTCTCTGCTCAATTTAACCTCATCAGTTTTCACTTGACTCCCTGTCTATTAGAAGCTCGGGCTTTAATAGAAAGTTGCTCCAATATATTAAGTCTTCCAGCAGCAAGATTAGAGCAGTAATTGTTTTCAATATCAATTACCTCAAGGCTAATAAGGTAATAGTCAGCTTGGGCTACTACTGGCTATAGTATGCTGAGATACTCTATAATAATAATACTGAGGAATAGGTTATAAGCTAGATTGGTTTTTACCTTTCTAATATTATTTGACTCCCTGTCCATTTCTTTTTAGAACACTTTCTTTTTATACAACCCTCATTTATTTAACTTCCTGTCCCCTCTCTCTTTCCCCGGGTTTCCTTAATTTCCACTTAACTTTTTGCCCACCCCCCCCCACAACCCCCCCCCCCCCCCCCCCACAAAACCCCCATTTTCCGCTCAATCCAATCTCCCTGGTTTTCATTTGACTCCCTGTCCATCTCCTTTCAGGACACTTTCTTTTTACACAACCCTCATTTATTTAATTTCCTGTTCCTTTTTTCTTTTCCTGGTCTTTTTTAGTTTTTACTTAACGTTTTGTCTATTTCCTCTTAGAATACCCTCCTCTTACAAAACCCCCATTTTCTGCTCAATTCAATCTCCCCGGTTTTCGCTCAACTCCCTGTCCATTTCCTCTCAGGACACTTTCTTTTTATACAACCTTCATTTACTTGACTTCCTGTCCCTTCTTTCTTTTCCTAGTCTTCTTTAGTTTTCACTTAATATTCTGTCCATCTCCTCTGAGAACACTCTCCTCTCACAAAACCCCCATTCTCTGCTCAATCCAATCTCTCCGGTTTTCACTTGACTCCCTGTCCATCTCCTCTCAGGACGCTCTCTTTTTACACAGATGTCATTCGCTCAACTTCCTGTCCCTTTTCTCTTTCCCCGGTTTCCCTCAGTTTTCACTCAACTTTTTATCCATCTCCTTTTAACCATAACTCTCCTCTGACAAACCCCCATTCTCTGCTCAATCCAATCTCCCCCTGGTGTTGCTCTTTATTAGCCTCTTTACTTTTGGAGGTTCTCTCTCAGCCTTTACTTAACTTCCCGTCCCTCCTCCCTTTTTCCGGTTTCCCTTTAGCTAGGTTGCCTCTGAGCAACTTTCTCGTTTTATTATAGCTTGCTCTGGCGGCACCGATTCCCCTGCCAGCAGATCAAGGCTTCAACGTTGTAACGGAAGTGCAGGTGTCTGGCAGCAAAGTGAAGGTGAAGGCAAATCGCCAGGATGCCGACAAGGTCCACCGTTCCATCATGGAATCGACGTTGGAATCGCAGCGGCAGCACCTGCTGCTCCGCCACCGGCAGACCAAGGTTTTGGTTTTGTTATGGAAGCAGGCAGTGTCAAAGTTAAAACGAATTCCGGGGAGATTCACCATTCCGTTATGGAATCGGCATTAGAATCGCAGCGGCAGCACTAGGCTGCTAGGGAGGCCACCGTCCGCGGCAGCGTTGCTGCCCTTGCTTTGACCCTTGGCGGCATCGCTGGCCTGGCTGTCTGGCGGATGACCGGCCACCAGGCCCCCAAGACGGTGGTGCCATTGGCAGTACGTTTTTTTTTTTTTTCCCTTCTTTCTTCCGCTCGGAAACTAACCAGCGTTTGTTTGCAGGGCAAGATCAACGCGGCCAGGACGACGGTCCCCCGCCACGCACTGCGCGCCTACCGCGCCGGATGGAACGACGCCAACAAGAACAAGAAGTAGAGGGTCCTCCTCTCTTCTCCCGGCGGCGGTAGCGGAGGCGGAGCAACCAACGGAAGTCGGGCAACCGACGGAAAGTCGAGCAACCAACGGAAAGTCGAGTAACCAATAGAAGCCGAAGGAGAGACCGGGCTTGGAGCAATAGACGACCTGGGTAAGGATGATGGGTCACGCGTTGGGGAATACGGGGTTGAGGTTGAGGACGGCAAACATTTGTTTCCATTATCGTGTGTAGCTGGCTAGTTCCTTCGACCACTTTGCATTTCTGCTGCCCTTCCTCCAACGTCATTAGCAAGTGAAACGTGCCAACCCGGTAATGTATAATATACAACCCCAATGGAGCAGCTGCGATGAGCCGCGCCATTTCCTTCCTGTATCGTTGGTCACGCGTTGGGAAAAGTTTCCGTTATTGTATAGCTAGCTCCTTCGACTCCTTTGGTTACTTTACAACTTCTACCGCCCTTCCTCCAATGTTATTAATAAGTGAAACGTACCAACCCGGTGGTGAGCAACCCCAATTGAGCAGTTGCAATGAGCTGTACCATGTCTTTCCTGTATTATTGGTCACGCGTCGGGGAATGTTTCCGTCATTGTGTGACTAGCTCCTTTGACCACTTTACACTTCTGTTGCCTTTCCTCCAACGTCATTGACAAGTGAAACACTCCCAACCCGGTGATGAACAGCCCCAATGGATCTCCTCCGCCATTTTCTCCTTCTCCTAAGCCATACGCTGCACCATCTCCTCGGCCATACGCCGTGCCATCTCCTCAACTCTCTTCTCCATCTCCCCGGCCATCTTCTCCTTCTCCTCGGCCATGTGCTGTGCCATCTCCTCAACTCTCTTCTCCTTCTCCTCGGCCATGTGCCGTGCCATCTCCTCGGTCATCTTCTCCTTCTCCTCGGCCATACGCCGTGCCATCTCCTCGGCTATGTGCCGTGCCATCTCCTCAGCTCTCTTCTCCTTCTCCCCGGCTATCTTCTCCTTCTCCTCAGCTCTCTTCTCTATCTCCCCGGCTATCTTCTCCTTCTCCTCGGCTATACGCCGTGCCATCTCCTCGGCCATCTTCTCCTTCTCCTCGGCTATATGCCGTGCTATCTCCTCAGACAGTGGTGCTGCGCTGGGACCAAAACTAATAACAATAGGGCTAAAAGGCGATTGCCAGGAGAGGATTGCGGCGACCAGGGAGAGAATCGAGCAGCTCAAGGCTACTACGAGGAGAGAGGAGGTTGCCAGCCAGGAGTCCACAGGTCGCCAAGGTAATAAAAGTCCTCCTCTCTTCTTCTAGTTTTCCTCAGTTTTTACTTAACTTCCTGTTTTTCCTCTTTTTTCCCGGTTTCTCTTGGTTTTCACTCGGCTTTTTCTTCTTCCTTTCTTTTTCCAGTTTCCCTTAGTTTTTACTTGGTTCCCTGCCCCCCCCTCTTTTTTCCAGTTTTTTTTGCTTTTACTTGGCTTTTTATTTCTCCTCGCTTTTTTTTAGTTTTTCCCAGTTTTCACTCAACTTCCTGTCCCTCCTTTCTTTTTCCGGTTTCCCTTGGTTTTTACTTGGCAGCATCGCTGGCCTGGCTGTCTAGCAAATGACCGGCTGTCTGGTAGATGACCGGCTGTCTAGTGGATGACTGGCTATCTAGCGGATGACTGGCTGTCTGGCGGATGACCGGCTAGGCCCCCAAGACAGTAGTGCTGTTTGTAATTTCTTTTTCTTTTTTTCTTTAGCTCAAAAACTAACTAGCGTTTGCAGGGCAAGATCAATACGACCAGGGCAGCAGTCCCCCCGCTATGCACTGCGCGCCTACTGCGCTGGATGGAACGACGTCAACAATAACAAGAAGTAGAGGGTCCTCCTCTTTTCCCAGTTTCCCTTAGTTTTTACCTGGCTTTTTATTCCCCCCCTCTTCTTCCAGTTTCCTTGCTTTTTACTTAACTTCCTGCCCTTCCTCTTTTTTCCAGTTCCCCTTGATTTTTACCTGGCTTTTTAACCCCCTCCTCTTTTTCCAGTTTCCCTCAGTTTTCATTTAATTTCTTGTTCCTCCTCTCTTTTTCCGGTTTCCCTTTAGCCAGGACGCCTCTGAGCGACTTTCTCGTTTTGTTATAGTTTACTCCAGCAGCACCTGCTCTTCCACCGGCCGACCAAGGTTTTGACTTTGTCATGGAAGTATCCAGCAACAAAGTCAAAGTCAAGGCGAACGAACAGTTTGGCCAGGTTGCCTCTGAGCGACTTTCTCGTTTTGTTATAGTTTGCTCCAGCAGCACTTGCTATCCCATCAGCCGACCAAGACCTCAATTTCGCCATGGAAGCATCCGGCAGCGGAATTAAAATCAGGGCGGGGAAACAATTCAACCCGGGTACTTTCGAGGAGTTTTGTCGTTTCGTTATCGAGCCGACATCGGGGGTACAGCGGCGAACACAGCAGCAAGTAACCATTGTCATCCTTGGTAGCATTGTCACCATTGGTGGCATTATTGGCCTTGCCATCTGGCGGATGACTGGCCACCAGGTCCCCAAGACAGCGGTGCTGTTTGCACTGCGCGCCTACTGCGCTGGATGGAACGGAAACAACAACAACAAGAAGTAGAGGTCCTCCTCTCTTCTTCCGGTTTCCCGCTCGACTTCCGGTTTTCCGCTCGACTTCCTGTCTATTTCCACTCAACTTCAGTCTCTCTCCCATCAGTCTCCCCTCAATCTCCCCTCAATCTCCCCTCATCATCACTCTTTATTGGCCTCCTCACTTTTGGGGGCCCACGGATCGCCAAGGTATGGATATACTATCTGGGCAACTATGGGGATCAGATTGGGAGGGCATGTACATTACAGCTTAGCACAGCATAGCAAGTGGAATGGACCAAACATTTCCACCTAGCTTTAGTCTCTCTCCCATTGGTCTCCCCTTGATCTCTCCTCAACATCAACTTTTAGGGGTCCACAGATCACCAAGGTAATAGAAGTCCTCCTCTCTTCTTCTAATTTCCCTCGGTTTTTACTTAACTTCCTGCCCCTCCTCTTTTTCCCAGTTTCCCTTGGTTTTTACCTGGCTTTTTATTCCTCCTCTCTTTTCCCGGTTTCCCTCGGGTTTTATTTAGCTTCCCGTCCCTCCTCTCCTTTTCCTGGTTTCCCCTTAGCCAGGACGCCTCCAAGGAACAACTCTATTGTTTTATTGTAGTTTGACGATTGCGTCGGTGCTGGGCGTCATCCTGGGCGAGCAATCGCTGTCGACGCTGGCTCCGGCAGCACCTGCTCTTCCACCGGCCGATCAAGGTTTTGATCTCGTCATGGAAATAGAAGTATCCGGGAGCAAAGTCAAAGTTAAAGCAAATGGCCAGAGCACCGACGAACTTTACCGTTCCGTCATGGAATCGACGTCGGAAACGCAGCGGCAGCACCAGATCGCAAGGGAGACCACCGTCCGTGGCAGCATTGCTGCCCTTGCCCTTGCCCTTGGCGGCATTGCTGGCCTAGCCGTCTGGCGGATGCAGGTCCCCAAGGCAGTGCCGTTTGCGAGCGTTTTGGGCACGACCAGAGCAACACCAGATCGCAAGGGAGACTACTGTCTGTAGCAGCGTTGCTGCCCTTGCCCTTGGCGGTATTGCTAGTCTAGCCGTCTGGTGGATGCAGGTCCCCAAGGCAGCGGTGCCGTTTGCGGGCATTTTGGGCACAACCAAGACCAACGCAACCAAGATCAATGCAACCAGAGCAACACCAGATCACAGAGGAGACTACCATGCCAGAATCCGAAGATGAAGTGGTATTGTTCGCCCTACTGTCCCCATAAACCCCCGCCGAAAAGCCGGGCCCTCCACTCACCGAGCCAGCCGTGCGAACCCTTCCGGAGAGAAGAGCCGTATCCCGTCGGCCAAGCCATAACTGCGCCCGACAACGACGGCCCCGACAGCTCTACATCCATGGAGCGCCCGCGCCGAGCGAAGGAGAGCATCTCCCACGACGACAACACCCGCCGAAATCCTAGGGCGCGTGAAGAACTGGGCGAAGCCGGCTCAGCGAAGGCTAACTCTGAGGATGTGTATTTCTCAGCACAGGCGCATTTTTCAGAATGAGCCCATGGAAAGTCACGTGAATCGCAGGGCTTCGAGGACAATTTTATAGCATTCCGTGCTAGGGCGCAGCAGTTTGCCGATCAAGGTCCTTCCGCTGCAGAAAAGCGAGACCGGCCAGCAACCAGCTCGTCCGGAAGAGAGCTGCAACCGCACTGACGCAAGCTCCAGGCCCCATCCGATGGTTTGCCAACAGTCCCGTTTACCAATACGCCAAGCCGCGCTCCTCCCCGTTACCCGGCACCGACACCCAGAGCTCCGTCTGATGGCAGCCCGACAGTCCCTTTCACCGAGACGCCGAACCGCGCAGCACCCGAGCAGCCATTGGCTGCGCGCCCGCGGCGCCCCAGCACAACAATTCCTGACTCGGAGGCAAGCAGCTAGTGTGACGATCAGGATGTAAAGCACAAGGGTTGATGAGATAGATGCATGGGTCGCGCATGTGCAGAGAAAATGGAGCAACTGGAAGAGGCAGCGTTTGGGAAGGCACTTTGTTCAGTTGTTGGGGCCGTCGCATAGCCGAGCACCTAGGTCAGGTAATCGCTTAGAGTTGTCACAAGGAGCACTGTATCAAAGATAATTGTGGAAGAGATCGAAGGGATTGGATACATGAAGTTCGCCGTCTGTGGTAAGGCCACCCTCTCCTTTGAAGCCCGGTGCACTTTCATAGTCCACGCAGGGGACATTCGGCTGCTGTAGTGAGACCACAGCCGAGGCAAGATCTGGACGTCCTGAGCGTAGCACAACTTGATGTCATCGCAGAGCGGGCGCTTTGCGAAGACACCGCAGCTGCCACCATACTCTGGGGCGAACAGCTTAACGCCGGCATCCTTCACGGCACGTCTGGCCAAAGGCCACGGAAGAAACGCAGGAGGAACGACCGCAACGAGTTGGATTTCGATGCGCAGGAGGTTCCTATGATCGGGTCGACGGAACCCGTCCCGGTTTCAGCCATTCGTGGTTCCAGCTTTCCCTACCAAGTCATCGACACCGCCGCCAACCCTCAACCATGGCATCCGAACCTAGTACCTGGTCGGCCGCCCACTGCTGGTTCTGTCACGAGGGCCTTCAAGCAAACATCACAGCGATCGAGCGGACTACGAGAGATAGGGTGGCGACAAAGCGTGTGGAAGAGCAGCGGACACTGGCAGCACTCCAGCGGGCAACAAGGGCTGAACAGCAAGCCCTAACGGCCAAGTAGGAAAAAAGGGGCGGGCGGCCTTGCGTTGAAGAGGCAGAACGGATGGCGAACACAGCAAGAGAAGAGGCCGGCAAAGGCAATACCAGTGGTCCACGGGGGCTGCAAGGAGACGACGCAGCCGGTCGACTGGTCGAGCGCAGAGGTCGAGACGTCCGATCGTGAAGGGCCTTGGGGAACGAAGTTGGGACGACAGGAAAAACGCTGAAGATGCTGGGTTGTTCGTAGCAAAAAAGCAGACCACCGACTCCTCTTGGGAACTCCTTTCACCCTTGGCCCGGTGCGACGACCACGCCGTCCCTCAAGACACCTCCTCAAATCTCTTCTGCGTCCAGTCAAAGACGTTATCGTACTTGAATCCCCTGGATCGGAACGCGCGGCGGAAAAGATCGCGAAGATGCGAGTAGTTGGGCTTGTCATCGAAGCTCAACGATCGAGCGTAGTCGATGTAGGTGGCAAATTCGCCAGGGAGATCTCCGCAAACGTCTTTCCCGGACAGGCTCGACTTCTTCTCTTGCAGCAGCTTGTGCCTCTCCTTGTCCGTCGGCGCCTTCAGACCCTGCCACGGCAGCGAGCCGCGGGCAAAGTAGCACAGCATGTATCCGATGGATTCCAGATCGTCCCTGAAAGACTGTTCTTCTCGTCGTTAGCAAGGCGGCGCGAAGAGGACTGGGACGTGACACGTACCGCGACCCCCGTGGTTGTTGATGCTCGCGTAGCGGCTGGTGCCGGCGAACGCGAGACCTTCGGCGTCTTTGGCGCGCTCGGCATCGCAGAACTCCTTGGCGAAACCGAAGTCGACCGCGTAGATGGTGCTCCCGTGCCTCCCGGTCCCGATGAGGAAATTCTCCGGCCTGATGTCGCGATGGAGAAACCCCTTGGAGTGGACGTATTCCATCCGCGCGATGAGCTGGTCGGCGACGAGGAGGGTGGTCTTGAGCGAGAACTTGCGATCGCAGTAGTTGAACAGATCCCCGAGCGACGGACCGAGGATGTCCTGGACCAGGACGTGGAAATTGTACTCCTGCCCAAACCACCAGACGCGCGGTATTCCGGTTCCGCCGGCCAACGCGTCGTACGCGTCCGCTTCCCTCTCCAGCATGTGGCGTCCATGTTCAGTGTTTGCGAGTTTGATGGCGACTTCCCGATCCAGTCGCACGTCGGTCCCTGCCGGCCGGCGTGAGCCTCGCTCGAGCGGAGGTGGTCAGTTGGGGGTGGGTGTCATACCGGAATAGACGAGGCCGAAACCTCCCTTGCCGATCTTGCGGTCGACGCGGTACGTATCGTGGATGAGAATATCCTGGAACACCAGAGTCAGCGGGATACGCCGCGCACCAAGACCGGAGACGCACCTTCATGTTGGACGGCTTTCGATGAGGACGTGAAGAAGGGGTGGGGGGTTCTGGTTGGGCCGGTGATATACATGGTGGTGTCCGTGGCAACGACCCGTGTCGCATCCCCGGATGCCTTCGCACACGTAGGCGGCCATGCCAGCGCTGCGGCGGAATGCCAGTCGCCGGAACCGTGCTGGATTAGCCCGCACAAACAACGCCAAGGCCCAACCGCAGATAAGACGCGGCCGATTTCCTCCTGCGGCAACAACTCAAAGGCGGCCGAGTTCCTCTTGCGGCAACAACTCAAAGACAGCCGACTTCCTCCTGAGGTACAACTTAAAGACGGCCGATTTCCTCCTGCGGCAACAACTCAAAGGCCGAGTTCCTCCTGAGGTACAACTCAAAGGTGGCCTATTTCCTCTTGCGGCAACAACTCAAAGGCAGCCGAGTTCCTCCCGCGGCAACAACTCAAAGGCAGCCGACTTCCTCCTGAGAATGTGAAAGGGGTGGGGGATGGGCTGGTTGGGCCGGTGATATACATGGTGGCGTCCGTGGCAACGGCCCGTGTCGTATCCCTGAATGCCTTCACACATGTAGGCGGCCATGCCAGTGCTGCGGCGGAATGCCAGTCGCCGGAACCGTGCTGGAATGGGGGCGTTAGCCCGTGCAAAGTCTAACCGCAGACAAGACGCGGCAACAACTCAAAGGCGGCCTATTTCCTCCCGCGGCAACAACTCAAAGGCAGCCGACCCGCCCGCGGCAACAACTCAAAGGCGGCCGAGTTCCTCCCGCGGCAACAACTCAAAGGCGGCCGAGTTCCTCCTAAGGCACAACTTAAAGACGGCCGATTTCCTCCTGAGGTACAACTTAAAGGCAGCCGAGTTCCTCCTGAGGCACAACTTGAAGACGATCGTCGAGCACAACCTCTAGAACCTCCCTGCGCCCCCTCCTGGCCTCAGTCACCCCTCATGGCGACGCAGCAGAATCGAAAGGGACCGGGCGCGGACGGTCCGCAGGCGCACGGTCCCAGGAAGAAGCCTAGAGTCCGACGTCCTTTCCACCCTTCACCAGCGTTCTGGGACAACCTGTCCAAGGTCCCCCTCACACCTGGTGCATTGCGAGAAATTGACCGGCGGAACAAACCTCGACCTGTGCTGAAGCCCCCAGTACCCGCAGCGCACGCAAAGGATCTTGGCCGGTTTGCAAGACGCGGCGGTCCAGATCTCCACCATTTTCGAGGGGTATGGCCGCACAGCACCCAAGGTGATAATTGACTAATTGCTATTAGTACCGCAAACCGAGTGACAGAATGTCTTCTAGCTATTCCCCTACAGAGCCGGGCGGGGGTGGAAAGACATCCGCATACGGCCGTGAGTTCGAAATACATCTTGCCGACCACAACATATACGTCAGGGGTCGAAAGTCGAAGCCGAAGAACATCAAAGAGGATTCCGCGCGACTTTCGCAACTGCGGGCCTCACTATCACCATCTCGGTTCGGGGAAAGCGATTTCGAAGACTTCCAAGAGAGGGACGACGACGATACTGTGTCTGAGAACGATGTCATGGCCACCATTATTCCCATTCTCTGTAGAAATGCCAACATTCCCAGCAAGCAGAACATTCTCTTCACTGAGCTCGCGCCTCTTACGTCTAGCTACAAGGACGTGGTCAGGCCCAAGCCAGACTTTTTCGATGGAGCCCGCATTGGGGATCTCAACCGGGAAGTCAGGAACCCCAAGGGATATATCTATCCTCTCATCATCCCCACAAAGTATACAGCCGGTCCAGTAGTGCCGAACTTCTTCCTCGAGGTCAAGGGACCAAGTGGAGCTGCAGATGTGTTAAAGCGACAGGTATGCTATAACGGAGCATATGGAGCGCGTGCCATGCATGCTCTGCAGAACTACGGCAAGGAGGAGCCCACGTATGACGGCAACGCTTACACCTACAGCTCATCCTATATCGCTGGCACGCTCAAGCTCTACGCCCACCACATCACAGCACCAACCAACCCGGGGGGGCGGCCAGAGTACCACATGACCCAGGTTGGTGGCTATGCTCTGGCAAGCAACTTTGAGGCTTGCGTTGCCGGCATCCGGGCTTTCAGAAACGCGAGGGATTTGGCGCAACACTATCGCGACACGTTCATCCAGGAGGCAAATGCAAGGGCACGTCGGTCTGCTGCCTTGGCGGTCGACGAGCCAGAGGCGGCAGACGTGGAGCAGGACGGGGGCTCCGATTCCGACGAGGCTATGGACTCTGGCCCTTAGGAGGAACCAGAGCCTAGCTTCGCAGCAGGCCCCACCCCGGAGCCCAGCACGCTTCGACGATCGGTAAGGCTCGCAGCGAGGCGCAACACCTAAGGGCGCCGGCCGCGGAGCAGCTGGTGGAAACCGGAGGGGACAAAGCTGGGAGGAACGCGGGACCTGGATGAGGAGGACGGGTCACGCACCTGGGAGCGCGGGATCGGACAAAGCTGGGAGGAACGCAGGACCTGGATGAGGGGGACGGGTCACGCACCCGGGAACGCGGGATCGAGGACTAGCCTGTATTTCCATCATCCTTTTGGGCGGCGCAATTGTATTTTCTCTCATTCTCGGTGATGCTCGCCGCGTGAGTTCTCTTTCCGCTGGCTAGCCTGTATTCTTTTGGGCGGCGCAATTGTATCTTGTCTCCTTCTCGGTGATGCTCGCCGCGTGAGTTCTCTTTTCACCGGCCAACCTCGATGGCCCCTCGGCTCATTCGTTTGCGGGCGTCGGCCGTCTTCCATCAGGCATCTTCGCGTTGGGCGCGCGCAAACGGTAAGATCACGGGGTGCGGCGAGCACGCCAAGTTGCGGAAGATGCACTGGGTGAGACATTGGTGAACATTGGTGAGAACATTGGTGAGAACATGGGTGGGAACATTGGTGAGAACATGGGCGAGAACATGGGTGAGAACATGGGTGAGACATTGGTGAGAACATTGGTGTGGTGTGGGAGATGGAGCAGCCCAAGCCGGAACCCCCGAGATGTCAAGCAATGCCATTGTGGAATGAACGGTCCCTGTTGTCTTTGACGAAGCCAAAGCTGAAGACATTGTCCATGATGTTGTGTTGCTCCCGGAAGAAATGGAGACCCTACGGGGAGCTGGGCGAGAACCGGGGGGGAAACCTCCAAGAGCGAGGAGGCTGACGAAGAGCGATGCGGAGGGGAGATTGGGCCGAGCAGAGATGCATATTGAAACCCTCCAGCTCCTAATCTACACTTCAGCCCAGACCCCCCTGGCGTACTCCTCCAGCTCTTGAACACTGAAAACGAAGTCCCCCTCCCCAGGGCCCGGATCTCTAAGGAAGAGAAGCCGGAACGACAGTACCAATGCGCCGCTAGTGACATTATACGACGTTGGGTTGGTAGTAATGTTTTGGGTAATCGTGATGCTTTGTCGGAGCACAGGTGTTGGGTGTTGAGGAGAGCGTCGTGTTGCGGTAGCTCCCGGGCGAACTTGCATCTCTTCCTCCCACTTCTCCAAAAGGATTGTGGTGCCGTTGAACTTGGCAAGAAGAACAATCTTGACCTCGTGGTTTGATAGAGAAAACCACCGCCGCATAGCTAAATACAATTTCCCTAATGACTGAGAGAATCCCGCCTCGATGACAAATGTTGGCCAGGTACCTTTAGCAGCTCGTTGAGGCTCTGGGCCACCAGTCGAATCACCCTCTTTACTGCTTCGCCCAGAATGGCCTTGTGCTGAGAGTGTAGTGTTGCCGATATCTGCCCAACTATTTTTTAAACCCGTATCGCGAACCTGCCCGAGAAACTCGTTGTATAGCCGTCTGTGGAGTTGCTCATGAAGGGCAGTTGGGATCGTGATAATGAGGATCTGGGAATCGCTGTCGTAATCGCGAAAGCGGTACCTGCGGCCTTCCTGCTCTCGTTTCTCTCGACCCTACTGAAGTAGGCATGGTGGATACTGACGGAGGTGTCGTTGACCTCGATATGATTGCCGCCATGGCGAAGTGTTGAGGTTTGAAGTTGGGATCCGTGAGATGCGTGGGGGAAGCTGTGAAAATAGTGGGGTCTGCACTAGCCAGTGACCCGAGCTCCGCCAAAAACGGCATCCCAAACCGCGACACAGACACTCACGGTGGAAAAACACCGGTAGTTCGCAGGAAGCACGCAATACAGTCTAGTGTGCACATAAGCATCAGGTCGGGTACGGCAATTTTGACCGGTAATGTGAGATGATGCTTGATGTGAGATGATGCTTGATGTGAGATGATGCTTGATGTGAGATCACCCCTTTTAGCGCTTACGCAACACAAATGAGGGCAGGTCATCACACAACCGATGTCAAGATGGCGAAACAACGGCGTTTTCTACTAGCAAAACACTACTTCCGCTGCGTGATATACATATCCGTGTTCCTCTGTTTCCCCTCAGCCTTCTTCTTCAAGCTCAAACGGTTCATTCTCACTTGGGCCCGCCGCAGATGCTCCAACCCAGCCAGATTTGTTTCCTCCTGTTGTTCCTCAAATTGGATGAATTGCGTAATGGCCGCCATTGCCTCCTTTGGTGAAATACGAGGCACTGCTTCCTCGTCTTCTTCTTCTCGAAGCGAATCCTGGATATCAAAACAAACCGCAATGTGATCAATGAGGTCATCACCAGCACCCTGAATTGCCTCTTCTGGCCCATTGATGAAGTCGTCCATGTTGACGTGGATACAATCCTCGATCTTGCCCTGTTCGGCCAGGGTTTCCGCCAACTTGTGAAGCTCTTTGCCTTTATCAAAATCGGCTGGGCGCTTTGGAAGTTGAGCGAATGACAGCTGTGTAAAAAAGAGAGCGTCCTGAGAGGAGATGGACAGGGAGTCAAGTGAAAACCGGGGAGACTGGATTGAGCGGAGAATGGGGGTTTTGTGAGAGGAGAGTGTTCTCAGAGGAGATGGACAGAACGTTGAGTGAAAACTAAGGAAGACCAGGAAAAGAGAGAAGGGACAGGAAGTCAAGTAAATGAGGGTTGTGTGAAAAGAAAGTGTCCTGAGAGGAGATGGACAGGAAGTCGAGCGAAAACCGAGGAAAACCGGGAGAAGAGAGGAGGACCTCTACTTCTTATCATTGTTGTTTTGCCCGGCGCAGTAGGGGATCATTGTTTTAGTTATCTTAATCTTGAGGACATCTCGCTGCGCAATAAAGGGTGTCTCCAACCGTGGTCACGTACTTATTATAACAGGTTCCCCCCCTTCATGGTCAATGTCCCAACGACCGTACTTGGTCGCGTCCGTCGTCCTCGTCGTCAAGCCAAGAGGCGGTGCCATCCGGATGCTTGTGGTAATACCGTCCGCTCATGGCGTCCTTCATCCAGTAGCTCCTGTGTTTGCTGGCAGGGGCCGGGGGTCCGTGGGGCGATTGTGAGCTCGGGGCCTCTCGTTTCTGGCTGTGCTTGGATCTGGGCGATGGGAGGCGTGGGCTGGTAAACAGGCTGTGTTTCGACTACCTCATAGTCCTCGTCGGCTACTTCTTCGCTTGCTCCTCCGAGAGCATTATCTGGCACGGGCAGAGGCTCTTCTTCGGCGATGGGGTGGACGGTGCTGCGTTGTTGTTTCCAGTGTTTTCTCAGCTGGTCCTTCAGGGCGTACGACTGGTCCTTCGCATAATCTTGGCTGTTCCTGAGACCTCTTCGTCCGTCCTTGTGTCCTTGGTGGGAGTCCCTCATGTTCGTCGATGCGTACTTGTACTGGTGGTACTCGAGTGTCTCTTTGTCTTCTTCTGATGGGGCTGCGTAATGAGCGTACATATTGAGATTGGTGCCGTCTGTAGCGAATGTCGTGATTGCTGCATGTCCCCATGAAGGCAAGGGCCTGTCTTCTTGCGTAGACCATGGCTGCTCCGTCGTAGGCGCTCTGTAGTTCTGATTCTTCCATATCCTTTCCTCGTGCCTTCCATTCTCCGGCGATGTGTGGTAGCGTCACGGACAAGGGGTCATCTCTGTAAAGGACAGCCCCAGGGACGTGGTCACCAACTGAGAGCGGGCGAAACTCTCCTTTTTCTAGTCCTTCGACGAAGTCGGGCTGCGGAGCGGACAAGCCATTGTTGTACCCGGCGTCTTGCGGGGCGTTTGTGAATGCTCGGTTGAACTCTCGGCGATATGCCCTTTCGTCATGCTCCTTCAGCAGCTTGCCTCCGACCTCGAAGACCATGGTCGCTTCGGTGCCGGCTCCCTCGACTCTGTCGGCATATCGCTCGTACACGGATTCCGGGGGCGACGCAGTGTCGCGGGGTGCGGCATGTCGTCGGCGGATATCGTCTGTGTTTGCAGGTCGCTTGGAGTAGTGCAGGTGGAGGATATGATCCCCATAAGCATTATCGGCAAAGCCAGATGTTGTCGTCGAGGTGGTCTTCGAGTCATCTGTAGGGTCGGAGGACTTCTTGCCCATCTTGTCGAATTGGGCCAAGTTTTTCCGTGTCAATCGGCAATCGTGATCGTTTCGTCAAAGGCTCGGCGCCGCTGTCGATCTGTCTCTTTCGTGACTTTGCGGTCGTAGGCGCTTGCTCTTCTCGGCTCGGCGGGTGTTCTGCTTGCGAGGGTTCTTCAAGAGGTTGCGTCTTGTCCATGATGAAGAAAGGAAAAGGAAAAGGAAAAGGAAAAGGCTGGGTGTCGGGGTGGTTGACTGAACAGGTCTTGTATGCAACGCCTCGGTGCCGCCGGATTTGTTTTTGGTGCAGTGTTTATTGGGCGCGATGGAATTTTGGGCAGCAGTTGGTCCCTGTGATTTCGTTCGCAAGGGGTTGCTCACGTAACCTCCAACGTTCGGCTTGGCTTGGATTGGCTTCCGCTAATCGCTAGTTCAGGTCCGTGCAGTGCCTTGCGCCAGCGACAAGGGGAGTTCACGCTGGAAGCGATCATCTGATAGAGAAATGTCATGAGATTCAAAGCATGTGCCTTATAGGCATGGGTATATAGTCCTGCCCACCCTCGCGATGCTACACCGGAGGTTAAAGAGAGATGCGTTCTGTTCCAATCGACGTCGGACAGAACCTGGCGACAAAAGAGGTATCAAAAATGCCATGTACAATACAAACGAGTGTCCCACCCATCCTCACTCCGCCCAGTGCTTAACCACTCCGCCAAACATGCAAAGGAAATTATGTCTATCGCGAGTGCGCCGTTGCCATCATCGATCACGGTTGTCCTGATCTTGACTGTTGCTACCCGAGCCCCCACCGAGAGTGCTCGACAAAATGGTAAACCATTCCATATTCGAAGACCGGCCCCTTCTTGGTGCCGGTGACAATATGCCACCCTGCTCCACGTCCGACCCATCGGATCGATTCGCTCCTGAGCCTGACGCTTCCATGTCCTCGTCGCTGTCGCCGTCTTGGTACGGCTCATAGCGCGGGCTCGACGGGGAGCCACGGGCCAGAGACCTCACAACATCGCCCTTGCAAATGGGGCATGTTCGTCGCCTGGTGGTGAGCCAGGGTGTTCTGTGATGTCAGTGCTGGATCTTTGGACACGGGAGGGATACTCACATGCACTCGACGTGGAACTCGTGGCCGCAGGGCAGACTCATGACCCTGCTGACGCCGTCCACGTACTCTTCAAGACACACAACACACTCCACCTGCCTCCCCATATACTTTTTCCACTCGCTCGAAATGTGAGGCGACCCTTTCTCGTGCGGATGGGGTTTGGGGGTCTGAAGCGTGTTGTCGACCCTCAAATGCTCACTGGGGTCGGGAATGCCAGTAGTCGTCCGGGACCGTGGCCGAGGTCGCGATGACCCCTGTAAGAGGGGCGTGGTGGGTGAAGGCGACGGGGATGGCACGCGTGATGAATTCGTTGGCGAAGGGGCCACGGTATGGTACGTCCGTACCGGCAGCCGTTCAACGACTGACTTCGGTGCTCTCCACCTCCGTCTCCGAATCTTAGCCCGCAGGAGGAGGAGGGCGTAGACCACCGAGAGAGTGATCAGAGGGCTGACAACCAGCACCAACAGGGTGTCAAAGAATGGGCTGGCGTTGCTGGTAGGGGTGATAGTAACCCAGAGACCCTCGCGATCAACAGGCAGATCGTTGTCGCCAGGGCCTCGGGTCGTAGAGGGAGGATTAGGTGGTGCTAGTGATTCAGTCAAGCCAGCGTCCGCCGCATCATCGTCGCCAAAGATCTTGGACATCAAGCCGCCCGGCGAGCCGGACGACGCGCCCGAGCTGCCCGATCCAGGGGCCTTGACGTCGGATGCAGGATCGGACGAGTATTCACCGCTTCCAGGGGTGATGATCCCACCCTTTGGACCGTTGCTGCCGACTTTACCCGTCGACTTGCCAGTGCTAGGTTGAGATTCGCTGGTAGGTGAACCTTCGCCGCCGGGCGAGGTGCCAACTAGGTCGGGATCGCGCCAATCCTGGACGCCAATCTGGAAGCCGTCCCCCTGGGCGTTGCCGCTGCTGCCTGCGTTGGCATCGTCGGCACCATTCCCGTTCTTGGACGCCCTATCAAGGCTGTTCTTGATGCTTTTATCCTTCTCATCGTTCCACTCATCAACCAGGACCCAGTCCAAACGGCCACTGCTGGGGGGCCGGCTACGGTCGGACGAAGAACCTTCGCTGGAGCCCCAGCGGAACAGCCGCGAGATCCAGCTCCTGCGCGAGGCTGCCGGCCTGTCTGCAGCAGGCGAAGCATCCTCTTGGGAGGTCGTCACTTTGGCTTTTGGCTTTGCCGTAGCCTTGGGCGACGAGGGCGCATTGGTGGCCGCCGCCTTGAGCTTCTTGCCCTGGCGGCCCTTTCCTGACTGCTGCACCTTCAACAGAGGATTCCCGTTCTCGTCGAGGATATCCTCGATAAAACTGCCCGGCTGCATGAGCGATGACAGGAGGTGGGCTGTGATCCGGGACGTAAAGACGGACGGAATGGTGACGTTGTCAACATTGCCCCTTGCAAACATCTGGATCAGTGGCCCGCCCCTGACGTTGTCGCCGACGATGAGCGCGATGGCTCCCCGGCGTTGCGCCCACTTGACTTTCTCGAGGAAGCCGCAGCCGCCGCGACTCAGCAGCACGACCTTGCCGGTGATCTCGGCCGTCTCCTGGATGGACTGGATGTCGGCGTGGCTCGACCCCAAATTCGAGGCAGAGTCGCCCGAAGGGCTCTTGGTTTGCTGGAGCCCTTGGTGCAGGTAGTCATCTGTTCCGTCGTCGACCGGCGCCTTGCCCCCGGGTTGTCTCTTGGGTGTCCCTTTGCGGCCGACAAGGGGGCCCCGTTCTCGACCTGCCCGCTTCGAGTTCTTGCCCTTCGCTGCGGGGCCCGTCAACTTTTCGCTAGATGATCCTTGCTCCGCAGCTTTCATGGCAAGCTCCGACCTCCCATCCTCCCAGCCCGGCACGTCGCTGCAGCCCAGCTCGCCCTCGCCTTCGCCCTCTTGCAGGCTGTCGTCGGTAAAGCCGCTTCCGATCCAGAGCTGCCCGCTCAGGCCATCCGAGGGGAGCGAGGGCCCAAACGCGGCTGGTCGCGCTGCGAAAAAGGTGCTGTTATCGTCGGTGAGGCTGATTGCTGCGCTCGGCGGAAACAGGGAGAAGGGAGCCGAAAACGAAAAGAAGGTTCGGAATGACGGCTTCGGCGCGGCCAGGGGCGTGACGGCGGGACCCGACTGGCGGATGGTGCTGACGAACCGACAGAGGAGGAAGATGGACGCGGAGAAGAAGAGCACAAGAATGGCGACCCGCGGAGGGCGCATCGTGATCACCGTCGTGACTTCTGGGCAGCCTCGGTTGCGGTCGGTCAGGCGGCTTGCGTTGTCTTGTGGAACACCCAGCTACTACTCGAGCTGTCGGCAGCTACAGGCCCTGTCATCCATGCAAACACCGCAGGTTACAGGAGAGATAAGCGCCCGGTGATTCAGTGGTCGGAACGGCGAGTCGGGAGGAGAAAAGGGTCGGATAGGAGAACGAATGTCGGGGGCAACGGCGTAATGACGAGAGGCTGAACGGGGAGGAACGATGGGGCCGCTGCGATAACCCGTGGTCAGGCGATTTAGGTCCGCGTGCGCTGGGATTGGCGGGTGGCCTCTGCACCATTGTGACGCCAACGACCGCACTAACACGTCCCCTAGCGTCCTGGCGCCGAGGCCGTTATGTAGCAACGTGATGAATACGATCTCAACACCGACAGGAGGGACACGCGACCAGCTCCATGATAAGGCACAACGAAGCTGAAGGTGAGGTGAGTTGTCGCTACATGGACTGCAGTTCGTTTCTTGCTTGGCAGTGCTTAGTCTTCTGCCATCTCACCCTCGGCGACCGGCAACTCGGGTGGCAGATGGGGCAGATAATCTGAACCCCTAATTCGTATTCGAGGCTGGTTTCGCAAACACGCTCCGGCTAGATGGCATTAATTGGCTTGAAACCCAAAGGCCCCGCTGGATATCCTGGGGCTCAAAATCTTGGGCTTGTTGTCATTATCGCCTGTCAGGGACTCGCTCCCGCGTCATGCTATCTTCCTATGTATGCTTTGACGACACAAGGTGGGAGTAACCAAGACATGAACAGAACTAGCAAGTCAGCGTGTTTACCAACGCAGCATCAAACGGGTTTGAGGCATAGTATCTTTTTTACAAAGGAATACCCGTTCCTCGTTTTTGTGCAATGCATTGTGGCAATCGCACTTTATCTTCACATCACTTGCCGCCTCATGAAACGGAAACGGACTTTCTCGAGCATCGGGCAACAAATAGTTGGTCTCCCAGAAGTCAGACCACTTGACCCACCGTGTTTGAATCTCAATCCAGAGAAAGGGTATAACCAGGGCCTGGGTTTTTTAGGTGTGCAAAACACCATGCAGCGTCTTAAATTCATATAGGCTTCATCTTCAACGATGCTAGCACTGGTTGACTGGTCCCGTATCGCCCAGGAACGTTATGCGGGTGCCCGCCAAGTTGGTGACAAAATAATCGGCACACTGAATCCAGATGATGCCCCTTCAAGCGGCCCGGACAGGTATTAAAAATCCCTGTAGGCGCCAGCGAAAAAGCCCAAAGCCTTTTCAATAAAGTTTTAGTCATTGAAATATTGAGTGATGCATTGGAATCTTGGATTCACTCCTTTCCAATGGATGAATATCCCTTCGACTTTTCTGTGTGTGTCGTTTATTTTGTCCAGGACTTGCCCCGCCAAGTTCGCGACAAAATAAACCGCACACACCAACAGATTCAAAGGCCTATTGATCCGGAATGAAGGGGATTACCCAATATCCCAAGGCATGAAAAGTATTCCAGAGGCCCTGGAATATTATGATCAGCCCTATATACTTTTTATTTATTCCTGTTGGAAATACATCTATCTGTTCATTACTGTTCCAAGCGGCATTCAGCGGATTTAGTGTAGCTTTTTTGTCGCCAGCTTGCCCACCTCCGACCTGCAACCCACAACACCTGTTCCTTCCGTTGTCAACAAGCAAGCCTTACTTGCACTCCTCGCAATCTCACACACATCCGTTCTGCTTCATCATCATCATGGCCGACAAGCGAACCACCGCCCAGCTCGATCGGCTGACTCTCTACCCGGCAACACCCCCAGAGACAGCATCTCCCAACTCCCCTACACCGTCTGTGTCTGTTGACTTGCCGGTCTCGCGCGTCGATAAGATCATCGCCGAACTTCACAATCGCATTTGCGGCCGGGCCGAGTTCGAGGAGTGGTGGTGCATCAGCCTCAGCCGCGACGAGTTCAAGGCTTTTGAGGCACGTTTCGAAGCCGAAGGGCACTACCGCTGGCCAAAGTAGGTTGCCTATTACCCTTTGTTCAGCGCCGCATTGGCTAACTTCCGGTTAGGTACGACTACTTCCCTCAGCTCGCCAAGTTCGTCCTGCGTATGGCGGGCACTCTCCACGAAGCCGTTATTGGAAGTTTCGGAAGCCTAGTCACAGAACAGTTAATCGACATACGACGAGGTAACGACCAAATCGCTGCCGATTTCGCTCGGGACGTACACCCAACAGGAAGCCCCAAGATTGAGAGGGATGGTAGTTCCCATCGCCCAGATAGGTCGTTTGCACATGAAGATACAACAGAGTTTGGTGTCATCCTGGAGGTCTCACATTCACAAAAATACCGAGATTTACCATTCCTCGCAGATGATTATATCCTAGGTTCAAATGGATTGACTCAGGCTGTTATTGGGATTGATCTTGATTATCAGGGAAAAGGAGCAAGAGTTATGGTATGGCGACCAAAGACGACCGAGAAAGAGATCAGTACCAAGAAGACCTTTGAGGGTACTTTTCGGGATGTAAATGGGAATTTGGTCAATGGTGGACAGAACCTCAGGATTTGGCTAAAGGATTTCGGTAACGAGCTTGATTGCCCTGGAATCCAAAAGGTCCAGGGGGTAATTGCCATCTCCTTCACTCAGTTGTATGAGTTGGTACAGGAGGGTGAGGCTTTTGATCAGGCACGGAAGCGAAGGCGGGGGTCGGATGAGGTTTTCGGAGGCAAGATAGTCAAGAGGAAGATGGTACGCCCGTCACCAGAGGAACTGTTTAAAACAGCCGAGAAGAAGTCGAGAAGCAGCTGAGCGACCAGGATGGAGACTATATCCCACAGTAATGATATCTTAGGCAGATGCGCGCCATCGCGGCTGGGACGCATGCCAGCCGCGTGCCGTCGACCGTTTTCCACCGAAAACAGCCCCCTTTCAATTGAACACAAGCCAAATCGTCGTTTTTTGACGTAAAAAACCGTCGCGTTCAATCGAATTCAATTGATATCGCTTTCTGACTGACTATCTAATCTACAGAGTCGCTCCCATTGGCCTGCTCAGGGGCCCCCTGACCGCTCTGAGCCAGCCTGGCACTCGTGCGGCGCCCTGAAGCCGACGAAGCCGCCCAGGAACGTTATGCGGGTGCCCCGCCAAGTTCGCGACAAAATAAAACACCAACAGATTTAAAGGCCTATTGATCCGGAATAAAGGGGATTACCCAGTATCCCAGGGCATGAAAAGTATTCCAGAGGCCCTGGAATATTATGATCAGCCCTATATACTTTTTATTTATTCCTGTTGGAAATACATCTATCTGTTCATTACTGTTCCAAGCGGCATTCAGCGGATTTAGTGTGGCTTTTTTGTCGCCAGCTTGCCCACCTCCTACCTGCAACCAATCACCCACAATACCTGTTCCTTCCGTTGTCAACAAGCAAGCCTTACTCGCAATCTCACACACATCCGTTCTGCTTTATCATCGTCATGGCCGACAAGCGAACCACCGCCCAGCTCGATCGGCTGACTCTCTACCCAGCAACACCGCCAGACACAGCATCTCCCGACTCCCCCACACCATCGGTGGGCTTGCCGGTCTCAGGCGTCGATAAGATTATCGCCGAAATTCGCAATCGCATCTGTGGCCGAGTCGAGGCCGAAGAGGAGTGGTGGTGCATCAGCCTCAGCCGCGACGAGTTCAAGGCTTTTGAGGCACGTTTCGAAGCCGAAGGGAACTACCGCTGGCCAAAGTAGGTAGCCTATCCTTCTGTCCTTCTATCCCTCTGTCCCTCTTTTTCCAGCTGCCCCTTGTCCAGCATTATATTAGTTAACCTCTAATTAGGTACGACTACTTCCCTCAGCTCGCCAAGTTCGTCCTGCGAATGGCGGGTACTCTTCACGAAGCTGCTATCAGAAAATTCGAACGCCTAGTCACACAACGACTAGATATTATTGGACAAAGTAACGACCAAGTCGCAGCCAATTTCGCTCGGGGTATAGACTTAGGAGGAAGTCCCAAAATTGAGAGGGATGGTGGTTCCCATTGCCCAGACGGGTCGTTTGCACATAAAGATGCAACAGAACTTGGTATTATTTTGGAGGTCTCACATTCACAAAAACGCCAAGATTTACCGTTCCTCGCAGATGATTATATCCTAGGTTCAAATGGATTGACTCAGGCTGTTATTGGGATTGACCTTGAATACCAGGGAAAAGAAGCAAAAGTTATGGTATGGCGGCCAAATAAGACCGAGGAAAACGGAGAAACGACACTTACAACAAAGAAGACCTTTGAGGGTATCTTTCGAGATGCAGATGGGAGTTTGGTCAATGGTGAACGAAACCTCCGGATTTGGTTGAAGGATTTCGGTAACAAGCTTGATTGTCCCGGGATCCAAAAGCTTGGGGGGTCAATTACCATTTCCTTTACTCAATTATATGAGTTGGTACTGGAGAGTGAGGCTATTGATCAGACACGGAAGCGGAGGCGGGGGTCGGATGAGGTTCTCGAAGGCAGAAGCAAGCAGAAGATGGTCAAAAAGAAGATGGTAAGTTTGCGACAAAATAATCGGCACATTGAATCCATATGATGCCGCTTCAAGCGGCCTGGACAGGTATTAAAATTCCCAATGGGCGTCAGCAAAAAAGTCCAAGGCCTTTTCAATAGTGCTTTAGACATTAAAACATTGAGTGAGGCATTGGAATCTTGGATTCACGCCTGTTCGATGGCTGAATATCCCGTTGACTTTTCTGTGTGTGCCATTTATTTTGTCGCAAACTTGGCGGGTTCAAAAAAGCGGGTTGACTCATGCTGCAAGCCCCTCGCCGCAGAGAATTCCTGTAGCAAAACGGACCCCCCAAAAAGGCAGTGTTCCGCTCCGTTGACTCCCCCACCAGCCCTGGATGCCGATTTCGTTGTGGCGACTGGTCAGCACGAGAAAGGATTCGCTCCTTAAAGTCAGGGTCTCCTCGATTGTCGCCTTTCCATCGCCTCGACGCTTCACTTTGCAAACAACCTTGAAAATGGCGGGGGAACCTCCAGCTGCGCCTGCGCCGGCCACCGATGCGCCCGCGCCCAAGAAGAATGGTGAGTTGGCATTGCTCCCGTCCTGCCACTGGGTCTGACACGGAGCTCCCGTCGCAGACAAGAAGGAGAAGGCCAGACTCGAGAAGGCCGCCAAGTTCGCCGCGAAGCAGGCCGCAAAGCAACAGCAAGCCCCGGCCGCGCAGTCGGCACCCAAAGAGAAGAAGCCCGCGGCACCCGTCCTCCCCCCTTACACCGACGAGACCCCTGAGGGCGAGAAGAAGGTCATCCAGCCCTTCGACCACCCCTACTTCTCGGCATACAACCCCTCGGCCGTCGAGTCTGCGTGGTATTCGTGGTGGGAGAAGAGCGGCTTCTTCAAGCCCGAGACACACGGCTCCCCCGAGGTCGGCACATACGTTATTCCCCTGCCGCCGCCGAACGTCACCGGCGCACTCCACTGCGGCCACGCCCTGGCCAATTCCCTGCAGGACACGTTGATCAGATGGCACAGGCAGAGGTGAGTGTTGGTGAGGCTTTGATGGAGTCGAGACTGACGGGCTAAGGGGGTTCGCCACGCTCTGGCTGCCCGGCTGCGACCACGCTGGTATCAGCACCCAGTCTGTGGTCGAGAAGATGCTCTGGAAGAAGGAGAAGAAGACGCGTCTCGATCTCGGGCGAGAAACCTTTACCAAGCTCGTGTGGGACTGGAAGACCGAGTACCACCAGCGCATCAACAATGCCCAGCGACTTATGGGTGGCTCGATGGACTGGAGTCGTGAAGCTTTCACCATGGACGAGAACCTCAGCGCCGCGACCATGGAGACGTTCTGCCGCCTCCACGACGAGGGTCTCATCTACCGATCCGACCGCCTGGTGAACTGGTGCACGCAGCTGAACACCGCCCTCAGCAACCTTGAGGTCGAGAACAAGGAGATCACTGGGCGCACCCTTCTGGATGTCCCTGGATACGACAAGAAGGTTGAGTTCGGCGTGTTGACCTACTTTAAGTACCCCATTGAGGGCTCCGAGGAGACCCTGGAGGTTGCCACAACACGTCCTGAGACCATGCTTGGAGACAGTGGCATTGCTGTGAACCCCGAGGACACCCGCTACACACACCTTGTTGGAAAGTTTGCTCGTCACCCGTTCACCAACCGACTTCTTCCCATCGTGGCCGACACGTACGTCGACAAGGAGTTTGGTACTGGTGCCGTCAAGCTGACGCCCGCTCACGATTTCAACGATTACCAGCTTGGTCAGCGCCATAACCTCGAGTTCATCAACATCCTGAACGACAACGGAACGCTGAACGAGAACGCCGGCAAGTTCCAGGGGCAAAAGAGGTTCGACGCTCGTTACACCGTCGTTGAGGAGCTGACAAAGCTCGGCCTCTTCACCAAGAAGGAGCCCAACGCGATGAAGATTCCGCTCTGCGAAAAGTCCAAGGATGTCATCGAGCCGTACATGAAGCCCCAATGGTGGGTTCAGATGCGCGAGATGGCCGACGAGGCTATCAAGGTGGTCGATGAGGGCAAGATCACCATCAGCCCCGAGAGCGCAAGGAAATCATACAGGCACTGGATGACCAACATTCAGGACTGGTGTATTTCTCGGCAGCTGTGGTGGGGCCACCAAATCCCCGCCTATCGTGTCATTTTCGAGGGCGAGGATGGCTCCGAGACCAAGGAGTCCAAATGGGTTGTCGGGAGGACAGAGGAGGAGGCCAAGGCCAAGGCCGCGGAGAAGTTCGCGGGCAAGTCATACCGCCTTGAGCGTGACCCCGACTGCCTCGATACTTGGTTCTCCTCTGGTCTCTGGCCGTTTGCCACGTTAGGGTGGCCCAAGGCCGACTCGGAGGACCTCAAGAAGTACTTCCCCACGACGACACTGGAGTCGGGCTGGGATATCCTCACGTTCTGGATGGCGAGGATGATCATGCTCAGTCTGAAGATGACGGGCCAGATCCCCTTCCGGGAGATTTACTGCCACAGTCTTGTCCGTGACTCCGAGGGCCGCAAGATGAGCAAGTCTCTTGGCAACGTCGTGGACCCTCTCGACATTATTCGCGGCATTGAGCTTGACGCACTCCACCAAAAGCTCTTCGTTGGCAACCTTAAGGAGGAGGAGATTGCTCGTGCCACCAAGTACCAAAAGACTGCCTTCCCTCAGGGCATTCCCGAGTGCGGAGCCGACGCCATGCGCTTCACCCTTCTCTGTAAGTCATGCCCTGCCTCATGCCACACCGTTCACTAACACGATAGCGACACAGCTTATACTACCGGCGGCGGCGATATCAACTTCGATATCAAGGTCATGGCGGCGTACCGTCGTTTCTGCAACAAGATCTACCAGGCCAGCAAGTACGTCCTCGGCAAGCTTCCTGCTGACTTTGCCCCGGCGCCCCTGAACACGGCGGCGCTCTCCGTCCCCGAGCGCTGGATCCTGCACCGCCTCAACGAGGCTGTTCAGGGCGTCAACGACTCCCTCGAGGCACGCGAGTTCAGCAGGTCTACAAAGATTGCGTACCAGTTCTTCTACGACCAGCTGTGCGACATTTTCATCGAGAACAGCAAGAGCCTCCTGAGTGACGGCACCCCCGAGGAGCAGAACAGCGTCCAGCAAACGCTCTACTACATTCTGCACGCCTCCATGCGTCTGCTGCATCCCTTCCTGCCCTTCCTCACCGAGGAGATTTACCAGAGGCTGCCCCGCAAGGCCGACGACGCCGTCAGCGTCATGATTGCCCCGTATCCCGAGGCTGAGCCGTCTCTGTACTTTGCGGCCGAGGCCGGGGACTACGAGATTGCCATCCAGGCCGCCGCTGGTGTCCGTTCCCTTGCCTCTGACTACAACGTCCGCTCCGGCGGCGTTGCATTCATCAAGGCCTCGACGGCCGAGAGCGCCGCCAAGGTCAGCTCACAGCTTGCGGACATCAAGTCTCTCAGCGGAAAGGCGATTACGGACATCAAGGTTCTTGGGGCCGATGTTGACGACGCCGCACTCCCCAGCGGATGTGCCGTGTACGTTGTGTCTGCGGAGGTCGTGGTCCTCCTGCAGGTGGGCGGACAGATCAAGGACATCGAGGTCGAGATTAAGAAGCTCAACGACAAGCTTCAAAAGACGACCGTGTCCATTACCAAGCAGAAGGAGCTGCTCAACCGCGAGGGATTCGAGGAGAAGGTCAGCGATGCCGTCCGGACGGCAGAGAAGCAGAAGCTGGTGGACTTTGAGTCGGCGAAGCAGAATTACGAGAGGACGCTGCAGGAGTTTAGCAAGCTAAAGGTTAGCGCATAGATGCCGTGGGCGTTTGGCGAGGGTGGATAGAATCCTAGAGAATCTGGAATCGCATCCACGAGTGGCTGTTCCGTTGTCGTGCTCGATCGCTTAGCCTAGCCTCAACAGCATTGAATGTATCTGTCATGAGTTGTGTGAGAATTGACGTTTCGACTCATCCTTGTCAGTGTTATCAGAGGTGGAATGAAAGACTTGTGGTCTCCACTAACAAAATCTTGCAGTTCTACTAACAGAGACTGAAGGGGGTGACCTTTGCTTCGCAGTGATCTCTGATTGGCGGCGTGTTAGTGCGCTCTTGAACGGCTATTAGTGGGAACCACAAGTCTTTCCCTCCAGCACGTGGTTTGTTGGTGTGGTGTTGCCAAGATTTTGACTTTTGCCCCACCACAATTTCCTACTGTGGCAAATGTGGCTTTGAACCTACCAGCCCTAAGCAGGAATCCATCCACCCGCACATTCCCAAAATTTCGCGATCTCGAACTCACGAAAACCGCACCTCAACACCACGTCCCCTCTAGTCGCCGACGACCAAGGTAATCGCTCCCCACTGCTGCTTACTTTATTCGACAATACGAATCTAATTACTCTACAGTCTACTAACCGCCAAAATGAGTACGTTCCCAATCCCCCATCCCGAAAGCCAAACCGACGTTCAATTTCCCGACATCGACAACGACGCCGACGTCGCTATTCAACACAATGCTCTCGCATACATGGAATAACGGACTGGAATTCGTGCTGACGATATGGAATAGCCAAGGGTACCTCCAGCTTCGGCAAGCGGTACGTTTTGATGGTGGAATTGCTGGTTGCCCAACGCTGACCCTTCGACAGCCACAACAAGACCCACGGTCTCTGCAGACGATGCGGGTAAGTCGACACCGGTTCCGAAACGAACAGACGCGATCCGAGACGAGCCGGGCGAGGAAACGTCGACGTGCAAGGAGGGATGAATGTTGACCGAGTCTCGATTCTAGTCGCCGTTCGCTCCACAACCAGAAGAAGACCTGCGCCTCGTGCGGTTACCCCGCTGCCAAGATCCGCAAGTGTACGTCGAATCCAGCCGGGACGCCGCCGAATCGAGGACAGGATGCTGACCGGGATGACAGACAACTGGTCCGAGAAGGCGAAGCGCAGAAAGGTCACCGGTACCGGCCGGATGCGCTACCTCGGCACCGTTGCCCGCAAGTTCAAGAACGGCTTCCAGACTGGCACCCAGAAGGGTGCGCGGGGCGCTTTGGCTGCCTCCTCATGAAGGGAGACGGCGTGATGGGTAGCGGCTGATGCGCAATGTGGACGCGGGAACGCGGGCGAAGGAAGGATCGGTTTCGGCGAGCGGTGCACGGGGGCTGGACATTTCAGGACGGACCAAAACTCCCTTTTTTTGCGGCTGCACCGCAACAACAACACATGCATGAATTTTGCGCGGAAATAGGTTCACGGTCTACATCGAGCAAAGGTCATGAAAAATGGCGTAACTGTTTGCGGACGGACACAAACGCGTCCCCCCCCCCCAGCTGCTTATGTGACCGCAAATGTGACCGCGCCGAGGCTGGATGTTCAATATCAGGGCATCTACTGTCCTCGCTCAAACACGCGCGCTCCGCCGTCGCCTGCTACGTGATACAAGTACTCCCGGTCTTCCACCGAGCCGTCATCGTCCCCGCCTCTTGTGATCCTCACCACACCACCGACGTCCCTGGCCGTGCCCGTATCCAACAGCCTGAGACTGAGGACTATTCTGGCCTCATGTGCGAGCGACAACACAAGCCCAGCGTGCTCCCTCTCCAACTCCGTCCCGTGGCCCGCAACCAACGGCTCATCGGCCGCCGCAGTGACAATGGCGGCGTGTGCTTTCTGCACCGATTAGCCCCCCTCCGCCCCCCCTTCCACCTGCAAACGGGAAAACTCACCTCTCTCCACCCCATCAACATCCCCCTAACCCCCTCGTCGGTCTCGCCGGTAGCGGCAACCAAGAAATCCAGCCCGTCCACCACCAGGATTACCCTCCCTCCCCGCGCCATCTCATCCACCGCACCCCCGACAACCCGACCGACGTCCCCCAGCGCAGGACTCGCAAGCGTCCATTTCCTCTGCCCCTGCTGCGAACCCCCAGCCGCGACGGCACCGGTAAAAAGGGAACTCAGTCCGTCGACGTAGCCGAACCGTCCCTTTCTCGCTAGACCCTCCAGATCGAGACCGAGCCGGGAGGCAGACTCCTTCCAGAAGGTGTAGTCCCTGAGAAAAGACACGACAAGGACCGCGGTTGGTTCTGAAGGTGCGGTGGCGAGGAGGGACTGGAGGTACCGGAGGACGAGCCAGTTTGTTGCGGCGCCGAGGATGGAGGTTAGGAGGGTGAGAGAGGCTGGGGGGAGGGAGGTTAGGGAGAGGTAGGGTTCTAGAAGGGGTGGTGGACGCGACATGACCGTGCTGTGTATTGAACTTGGGTATGTCTTTGTGGGAATTGCGCATGTGTTTTCCCCTCCTTACAAGCTGCGAAAGACCCAGGGGCTTTTTGGTGATGGTGTTGATACGACTGAAGCTTGGGAGCTTATGGCGGGGTTGAAAACTTTGGAGGGGCAGCAGTGTGGAGAACGAAGGTATGCGCTGAACAACCAGCGCTGAGCATAAATCCAAACATAAAAATTGACCATGCATCACCACCATCTAAATACATGCTATGCCTATCAAATCATATGCAATCGCTCATGACATCATGCTGTGATAAATGCCTTCAGCCGCCCTAAAACCTCTCCATAAAGTTCTTCCTCACCGTCCACATTCTCGCCCTCTTTCCATAGATGTACATGGGAATCGTGAAAGCCAACAGAATCAGCTGGATGACGCCAATCCAGATGAAGACCGTCTTTGCGCCGTCTGACTGAAGCCAACCCGTCACAAAAAGACTGAACACCAGCCCGTGAAAGACGTTCTTGCTAAAGTTGAGCGTCACAAGGGCCTCGCCGGCATATTGTCGGTAGCTGTCAACGCAGAACGTGATCGACGTCGTCGACCCAAGAGAGCATCCAAAGGAGATGATGCCAAAGAAAACGGTGGGCACAATCCAATGGTTATTGACCTGCGCAGACCAGCCGAATCCCATCAGGCCGATAACCGTGGTGACTGCAACCGGCGCCGCCATGACCAAGCGGAACTCGGGCTCATACAGACCTCCGTTTCGACGTGCCATTGCCTTGACAATGACGTCTGACACCTTTCCAGCAACCGCCGTGCCCAAAATACCGCCGATGAAGGGGCTGATGTAAACAAGACCGGTCTGGAGAGCGTTGAAGCTGTACGGGCGCCCTTCTCTGTAGATGACTGCCATCGTCTCGGAAATCACAATAAGCCAACCGATAGAGCACGAGTACACCACAGCGGACCAGAGAACGGCGGGGTACGAAAACAGGATCAGCGGTCTCACGGCCACCTTGTGCCACTTGTCGTCGTTGAGGCGTCCATGGAACGGCTTGAGCTGCTGGATGAAGGACTGGGGCGGGAGCTGACGAAGCTGGCCGGTGTAGGTGCCTTGGTAGTTCATCCGGGCGCTGTAGTTTGACTGCGACTCGCTGTCTGTTCCGTCGCGTTGGGTATCGGAGCGCTCCTTGTCGTCCTTGTTAGTGCCTGTCGGTTCCGGGGCCCCGACAGCAGGCTCAGACGATTCTCCATCCTGGCCATCCGAGCCCGGCGTCTCGGCGAATCCTACGCGGGCCGTCCTCTCCCGGGCTGCTGGCTGCTCTTTGGTCGCAGCAGCATCGGAGCCTTGAGTCTCTGGACGGGCTTCGTCTGCGGGAGGCGCTATACGCATGACAGAAGGCTTCGAAGAGTACCGGCGAAAGATGCTTGGCCGCTCGGACGACTTCTTGGCCACCTTGGGAATGGGCTTGCGGTCCCAGAAACTCTCAGGGACGAAGAAGAACAGAAGAACCGTGCAGAGTGCCACGATGATTGCAACAACCCTACAATCTCGGTCAGACAGGCCCAACGGCTCGAGAAGAGGACGTACCAAAACACCCAGCGCCACCTGAGCTTCTGCATGATGGCAGCGCTCACCAACGGAACCAAATTCTTTCCACCAAGCAGCAACAGAGTGTAGATGCCAATGCGGAAAGCACGCTCATGAAGAAAGAAGATCTCGGCAATGGTCGCAGACGGGAGGCACTCGACAGGACTCACGGCGACGCCCTGAAAGATTCTCGCAATAACCAGGTTGGCGAAATTGGGAGAGAGAGCGCACCAGACAGACGTCACGATGAAAAGAGCAGCTCCAAAGAGATAGACCGGTCTCTTGCCCCAGAGAATGGCCGTCGGCGAGAACAAAACAGAGCCGATTCCCATTCCCAGCATGTAGAGGCCGGTCGTGAGCGAGACCGTGTGAACGTCCACACCATAGTCGTCGGCCACGTCGCCGAAGCCTGCAGCAAGAATGGGCGTCATACCACCACCAACCATGCAGAACAGGCCTAGCGAGAGGAGTGCCGCATCGCGTCTCCATGCCGGCCAGTTCAGAGGATCGTTGGCCGAGTCGTCGGGCTGCGGATCCAGGATGATCTTGCCATCGGTGGTCATCTTCTTGGGGTCCTCCACCGGGGCCGGGGGCGCGATGACCGCCGTGGGGATCGAAGAGCGCGATGTCCTGGCTGGCGCATTCCGCAGGCCCAGAGGTTCGTTGCGGTCAGGAGCCAGCAAGAGGACGGATCCTGACCGTGTTAGCCCACGCTTGTGATTGGGCGCGTCCACGCACCTGGCACCTCGACGGTTTCCCGGTCCTCCAATATGCCCATGCTCCATTTCGAATTACCACCCTTCTCCCGGTCACCTCCAGTGGCGGAGGAAGACCTTGAGAGAAGAGATCGCCATGCTCGCTTTTGGGGGGGATTCGCTATATCCGGGGCCATCCCGAGCTGCCCGTCACTCAGCTTTGCGCGCAGTAATGATGAAGTAAGAGAGATGCGACTCGTGTGCAACTTGTGCAAGGATTAGAGGGAGAAAAATGAAAAATAAAAAAATAGGGTTCAACCGATATATACACAAAAATGGTTCGGGATGTGCGATGAGGTTGAGATGGTCTCGAGATAAGCGGGTGGGATGACGGGGTTGCGCAGGCGCCGATCAGCCTATGTCTCAGTAGATCAGGAATCACGTTTGTCAAGTGCAATCAACGAACTGCAGAACTCGTTCCATTTCCAGGATTACCTGCCTGAAGGCTGCAGGAGGAACACGGGGACAGGTTCTCGGCAAGCGAGGAGGACATCAAGTGACACGCGCGGATCGAGACAGGAGCCTGAAGCGACGCTGGCACGTGCCGGGCTTGTTGCCGTTTGGACTCTCGCCCCATTGGCAAGGGTTGGCATCTCAACGACCTTCAATCCCTGATTCCTGAGAGGAGCCGCCAAGGACAGACTAAGTGAAGCTAAGAAGCGTTTCGACCAATTCTCAACCGAGGATCGTGGCGTTTTTGGATTCCGCAAGTGTTGGCAGGATCTGAAAGCGGGAAAGAGGTTCTGTATCCGCTCCAATTCAGCCTCGGCAAAGGCGACGGTGCGTGGGAATTCAGGGCATGGCGTCGACTGATAACAGCTCCCGCCTCAGGGTCCTTCCCTGTGTCTGTGGGCAGCTCGCGCAATCCCAGATGAGGCCCCGGG
This sequence comes from Cercophora sp. LCS_1, assembly GCA_036250225.1. NCBI lineage: Eukaryota > Fungi > Ascomycota > Sordariomycetes > Sordariales > Lasiosphaeriaceae > Cercophora > Cercophora sp. LCS_1. The sequence goes on from JAPZLL010000034.1 coordinate 381,680, forward strand.
CCCCACAGCTTGGGATGTTTGCCGTGCGGAGTCGACATGATTCCCAATGCAACGACGGTTTGAGGGGGGTTGGGCAGGCGGCATTCTGTTGCAACGCACTACTCGTGCCCCCTCGTGCCCCGCCGGATAGAACGGCTCTGAAGCTGACGGCGGGGGAGGGGGAACATGCGGTTGGTGAAAAACCGAATCAACCAGTCTCACGTGGCTTAGCAGCGTAGTTGTGTTGTGAAGCCGTCGCCTTTTGTGGCCGACCAAGGGGAAACTACAAGGGCCAAGACCCTGAGAGGATCCTGGATGCACGATGACGCAACTCGGGGTGACTGCACGGTGGTTCTTCTTCCCCAGACCCCGGAAAATGCTCACTTCGCCAAGGTCCCCACTAAAACATTGCCAGACGGCCACTGAAAGCCCTCGGAGGTCAAAGAGACATCGCGGCAGTGCGACGCCGTTACACCCGCAATCGCCTCATGGTGCACCTAGTAAGGTGCCACGACAGTTTTCGTTTTCCCCGAACCGCAGAGCCTCACCATGCATTCCTTGTCTCGACGCCTCGTCCCTGGAGCCAAGGCTGGTTTCACGTGCAGGCCGTTGGCTGTCCCACGATCGCGTGCCTCCTTTTCGACGTCGCACACGCTCTGCGCGCAAAACCAGCTGTTTTCTCCGTAAGTCCTGTCGGCGTGTCTGTGGATCTCGGGCTGACTCCGCTGCCGTGGAGGGTCCGCAACCTCGACCAGTTTCACACCTACCAGCTCCTCTCGTCCTCGTCCCGGACACCCCTCATCACGCTCTGGACGACCAATTGGTGCTCGACATGCCGAGTGGTCACGCCTCTTCTTGTCGAGCTCATTCAGTCCGGCGTGGGCGAGGCTGAGGGGGGCGTTGGGTTTTGCACGGTCGAGTATGACGCGCCGGACGTGATGACTGCCGGGCTTGGTCTGACCTACATGATCAACTCCATCCCGACCCTCCTCAGCTTTGATGCTCAAGAGGCTCAGGTCGAGACCAAGGTGGCAGATGGCAAGAAGCTATCAGATCGCAGGTTTCTGGAGGAATGGATCCGGAACGAAGCAAGACGGCACGGAGATCGCGGCGGCGGCGGCGGCCCTGGTGGAAACCCACTCAAGGTTTTTGGTGCGTTGTTTGGCAAGTCATAGCCAACCGCTGCGAGGATGTATCCGACCAGCGTTCCTCGACATCAGTGGCCTCCCCAGGTTGGAACTACGAGAAGAGGTTTGGGATTGGTACCACCAACCGCATTGGGCGGCTTGGCATCAACACAAAAGACTGATGTGGAAGACGACTTGGTTTTCTTCTTGCTGTGTCTGTCTTCTGCTTACATTTGCTTGCTGGATTCACCAAGCTACGACATGCACCGTCCGCCTCGGAGGAGTCAAGGCTGATAGAAAACCTCCTCCACTGGCTTCCACCGCGACGGCTCACCGGACTCGCTGCCCTTTGCGCCCAGAACGAGGGTCTCCTGGAAAGAATCGGTCATCCTCCGCCTGTCAACGTGTCAGATGAAGCCTCAACGCTCGGGACGGCACATACCACTCCCGCACCTTGGGATTCTCGCGCATCTTTTCCATGTCGCCTTCAAAGTCATAGCCGACATACTTGAAGCTGGCAAACAGGTAACCGGAGTCAGGATCATGGAGGATGCTATCTATATGTACGGTTATGTCAGCTAGACTGGACAACAGACGGACAGGACGAAGATGCCGTACAGTCCCGGATGTCGCAATCCTTGATCTGCTTCAGAACCTCGGGCCAAACGGCAGCATGCACTTCCTTGTACTTATCAACATGCTCGGGCTTCAGCTTGACGACCGAGTCCTCAGAGAAAGCTCCGTCTTGGGAGCTCTGAGCTGATCTCGGTGTCGGTCAACCCCGCTTGACCACCCGAAGCGAGGAACGAGCAGAGGCGGAGTGCCTCTTGGTGTAGGCGCCGGGAATGGGCCGTCATCGGCGATGTCCCGCCAGATGGGCGGCAATGTGATTGTTCGGCTCGTCTCCCTCGTAAAAGAGCTTGGCGATGTCTCGATAGTTTCGAGGGCTGAACGATACCCAGGAAGCCGTGCAGCTTTTTGCCAGGCCAACCCGAGTCAAGGGTGCGACTGCACGGCGAGGGGCACCTCGTCTCCCTTGCGCCGTCCGGGCCAGCTCATTGCACCCACCTGCCTCCCGGCTCGATTCCCATTGTTGGGACTCGCAGTGAGCATCTTGCATTCTCCAATGATTGATTTGGGCGGCGCTGCTGCTGCTGCACACACATGCAGCTTTTAGTCTCCTGGCGCCGCTGCGTTTTACCGGGCTTGTTCGTTCTGGTTGGCCGGTTTTTCATGCAGCCCTAAAACCACCAGGTTGACTCTTGATCCCTGAAACCGGCGAGACACTCGACTCGACACGGGCTGGGGGATTTCCGATGGGATGCATACAGGTGTGTGGCTAGCATACAAAGAACCCGGCGACGCTGAGGTGAAATAAGCGGGTGGGTTATCATGAATTATCGAGGCAGTTCAGTGCGATGGCTATCGCAGCGGATTGGCATGTCTCTGGCTCTGTCGCGGCGGCGCCGACCCCTGCGTCCAGTGCTGCTCGGGGTGTTGCGTAATTGTAGGTGTGTGTGGCCAGTCGTCTGACCCTGTCATCGAAACCAAGAGGTTGTCGATCAGATCGTCGCGGGGTCGAGCTAGGCCAGACCAGAGCCAAGTGTCTCACATTGCTTTTGGAAAGCAAACTAAAAGCCAATCCCAACCATCCCCCACACAGTGCCCATGGGCCGTCTGCAGCTAATCCAAACGCCAAATACCCCTATCCCTGCCGGGTTCATTATCCGTCACGTCCATTCACATCCAGCCTACACCACCACGCAAGCCGTGATCTGCTCGCCGGCTTCCCTCGATCCAGAGCCCAGGCCCTCAAAGTCGGCATCGGCATGCAGCAAGTCCCTCGCCGGTCAACAGGCATTCAAAGGACCGGACATGTAACCCGTACCTCACACTGTCTGGCCTGCAGCCCCCTCCTCTCACCCCTCCAGACCCAAAACCTCCCTCAGCGCAACCTCGTTAGCCCTCCACCACCGCCCCTTGGCTTCCAACTCATCCTCCACACTGCCTTTGCCCTCCTCCCGCCTCCTCTTGGCCTCCTTTGCCGCCCCACAACTCTTCACCCGGCGAGCCTCCAAGGCCGCCACCTCGGCCTGCAACCTCTCCGTCTCCTTCCTCTTCCTCGGCGCTACCTCGCTCAGCCGCTCAAGCTGGCGGTCTAGGTCGCGCATCTCGTCCCGCCTCCGCTCGACGGCCGCCATTGTCTTGCCGAGCGGCATGTTGAGCTCGGGCCTGGCCCCCTCCGGCACCTCGCTCCTCTCCCGCAACAGCGCTATCCCTGCCTCCAAGTCGGCCATACGCGCCGGCAGCTCGCCTAGCGTTGCCGTATCCAGCGTCACCTGCTCGTGACGCGCCGCCAAGTCGCGCGCCCGTGCCTCGAGCTGCGTCACCGTGTCGGCCACGTCGGTCTTGAGCGCCTTCAGGGCTGCTTTCGCCTCGAGATTGGCCGCCTCCAGGTCGGCGTTCTCCTGCGGGGTGACGATCAGCGGCGGGTCGCCGACGATGGCGCGGATGAATTTCTCCTTGGTGACCTGCTCGACGTATGAGAAGCGGAGCTTGGCGAAGAGCTCCTTGTAGTGCGCCAGGTCGGCTTCGAGCGAGGACGGGGTGGGTGTGTCGAGTGACGAGGCGGATATGTCGGATGTGCGCAGGTTCGAGGGGGTCAGCGAGTTGGAGATGGGCTCGGAGATTTTGACGATGGTCAGAGGGGTGGCGGCGGACAGGGATGCCAGTGCGGTGAGGGCGCGGGTTGCGCGTTGAGGGAGCGGCTGGGAAGCCATCTTGTCTCTGTCGCGATTTGGGCCCGTCGAGACTTGTTGACGTGTGGTTTTTGGGACTGTCGCGGTTTCGATGACGGGTGGTGTTTACTTTTGGCGCGAAAGCAGATGTCAAGCGCGATACCAAACATTACGCTTATCGCGTTTGCTTTATCGATTGCGCTTGTGACGCCAACTTGGGAGTGGGGTGCTGCGCTTATTTGCACGGCAGTTAAGCGCCAGGCAGATCCCCCGTGGAACCACCCAAACTCCAGCCTCGTCATTTTCCCACGACGCCTCCCCTCCCCAGCCCTCGTCCTTTCATACAGCCTCGTCTGCCAACTCGACTGTTCGCGAGCCTCTTTGCATTTTTACGAATGTGCTCGGACCGCCTCTCTCCCCCGCGCGCAAAAGAAGCAAAGTTATCGTGTTGCTGCAAGTCGACAGCTCATTTTCTGACACATCACAAGGCTCTCAGAGGCGTCTGGCCGACTCAAACTCTGGCGTTTGCGCACGCTGAATGCGGAAAGTCTTTCCCATGTTTGTTCCCCCCCCGCCCTTTTGCGGGCAAACATGGACAATACCCACCCTCCATAAAGCTTGTTCGACCAGGGGGCGGGAGACCGGCGAAATGGAGGACAACCGAACTCCCCGGAATCGGGGTCCCGGACCCGAAGGATTTAGACAACTGCCGGCTCTAGGTATTTTACCGACAAGCCAGGTTAGCGTCACCAAGACTTACCTACAGCCCATATGTAGACAGCAACTTGTGGGTCAGAGATCGCCACGACTCGATGCTTGTCGCTCTGGTTAAGGGGAAGCTCTGAGACAGTTTAAGACACTGCATTCTAACTTGCGGGCCGGAGTCCGCCTCCACTTTTACACCCTCCAGAGGGGTGTCTCTTCGTGCAGCCTCGATGAAGACATCTACGGCGCTTTCCAAGGATCAGCGCCCAACACACTCCAGCAATGGGTTCAGCCACTGCGCATGTTTGGCTGTCCAAAATTACTGATGACGTTTTCTCAGCGCTTGGCGGAGCAAAAGCAAGTGCGAGCAACCTCTCCGAGCTTGACCTATGGGGAAGCTGCCAGCAAAAACCCATTGGGATGCATACGGCAAGTGCTTGGCCAGCTGCAAGTGCGGCTTGGCAGCCCACCCACTTTGGCTGTCTTTTTGCATGCCCCATTTTGTGCTCGCGTCCGGTTACCCCTCCATCTTTCAGCTCACCGGCATCCTGATGTGGGTGACAATGCATACGGATGAACCGGGAAGGAGACCGCTTTCGACCCAATACCGTGATACCCGGTGATGAGCATCGTAGTCAACTCCCGCCCAGCCCCTGAGCCGTCTCCTCCACACCGCGGCCATGATTTTCACGATGCGACGGCAGGTTGGTATCAGCCCAGCAATCCAGGAACACCTCAACGTCCGCGCGAGCGATCCCAAGAGTTACCTGGTGATGAACACTGGTCAGGATGGGAGAAGATCTTGACGGCCGCCTCTTGCCAGCTGGCTGGCTGGCTGCAACAGGCCCGATTCGAGCATTGCTCGAGACTTTGGCTGCCTTGTGCAACCCACGGGGGCAGCTACAACGGATGATGCCGCTTGGCTAGGCCACCAGCGGATCCCTCATGCCTCTGGGACAGTGCCAGAAACCTTGCGGAATTTGTCCATAGCGACCAGCCACCAACACACATGCCACCTCCCTTCGATTGGAACTGTTGGGCCGTCTGAGGTCTTTTTCAGCGAGTCTTGCGTAGTCCTTCGAGATACGCTGTCCCGCGAGAGGATCAAGGGGCCGGCCGGTCTGGTCTAATGCTGGGGGCAGATCTGAAGAAACCCCGGTCCCAAGCTCAGTCTGTCCCAGCAACTCGGTTTGTCGCTCGAGATCCTAGCTAGCCCAGGCGAGATCGATGCAATCAGCTGGCGAAGCTCCACCGGTTTGGCCCACGATTGGATGGCTCTCTAGTACTCGCACGGCAGGGGCAGCCAAGCTACTTCCACCTCCTCGCCGGGTTCCTTCCCCTAGCTGTGGCTCGTTGACGATCACTTGTCGTTGCGGGGGGGGATGGGGGGGAAGGAGGGGGGGTGTCATGCGGAGAAAGCGAGACACACGCCCCCTGCAATGCGGTGTGATGGGCAGCAAAAGAAACGGAATAGTGACCTCTTTGCCGGAGTTGCTTCGGTCGGTGAGTCGGAACATCATGACGGGGAAGGTCAAGCATTCAGCTTGGGTTCATCTGTCGGACGCACGATTGCACGGATGGAGAGGTGGGCTCACGGTTTTCGCATATAATGGCCTCCGCACTCGAGTGATCAGGATTGTTGCTCCCAACGCGTCTCAAACTCTTCGAGCAGCCTACGACACGAACCCCCGCTACTTTCTCAACTTCCTTGAATCGTCCACATACTCCTGATCGCCTGTTGCTCTTATCGTTCTGCTTCTGCTACTTCTGCTTCTGCTTCTGCTCCTGCTACTTCTGCTTCTGCTTTTACCACCCCCGCTTCTACCTATGCTGCTCCTGCTTCTGCTTTTGCTACTTCTGCTTCTGCTTCTACCTCTCATCTTCTCTTTGACCCACCCACGCTACCAAACATGGGGCCCACCATCGTCTTCCCCGGTGAACCTTCAAGGGGCGTTTATTATGTGACTCTTGGAAACGTACGTGCTCCTTCAGAACCGTGGCGAAGACTGTTGACGCCCTCAAGCTCCCCTATAGGACCGAGTGGTGGGAAATCAAGAGCTTGATTAGGCGTCGCCTCGACCGGCCCGTCGACATGTATGTGTGGATTTGCCAAGCCAAACCGGATCACGGCTGGGTCAGAGTGTTAGGTCGCCGAGACTACGAGGAAGTCAGGAGTGCGTCTCTCTCCCCTTTGCGCCGTGCATCGCTGACATCAGTGTCAACAGGGGTTCTCGGGGAAAAGCCCTTCAGGGGTCATTACTATCTCCTGGAAGGGGCCTGGGGATACGAAGGCCGGAACCCCATCGAAGTCCATGAGCCCCTCAGCCTGGATGCAGGGCTCTTCTTCCGTCGGTTACCTCAACCGCTTCCATGGCCTCAGTGGCCCCACCACTTCACTGGCGGCGCACCGCAGACTGGCGGCTCTGGCCCGGCGACCCAAGAGGACCCTCCCGTGACCATGTCGACGCCCGGGATGGGATACTTTTACCAGCGGAGCCCGGCCCGTTATCGACCTCAGCCCGAGGTTGACAGGCAGCTGATGCTCCCCCTCGATGACCCGAACAGGGGGTGTCTGTCGACCCGGCTTCCCGATAAGAGGCTCAACCTTGTCATGGCCTGCCTTTCTAATCCTGGGACGATACAAAGGTTCGAGGGCTTCGAAAACCACGCCGTGTTGACCTTTTTCACTAGCGAACAAGCCGAACAAGCGGCCCAGGACATTGCGATTGTTGATGCCTTCCGTGTCTGCCCCATGCGGGGCCACCAACGGGACTACCGCGGAGAGGGTGACAACGAAGAGAGCGACGACGAAGCCTGCCTCCGCTGCTGTCCTCCGGCGCCGAGAGCATTGGCAGCACCGGCAGCACCGGCAGAATCGACAGCGCCGGCAGCATCGGCAGCGCCGGCAGCACCGACAGCATCGGCAGCATCGACAGCATCGACAGCGCCGGCAGTGCCGGCAGCACCGACCGATACGCCGCGCAACGCCATCAGCTTGACGAGACCTTCCATTGCTGAGTTACACATTATTGCCCGGGCTATTTCCAGTTACCTGGATCAGATAGAGCGTGCCTGCGCAGAGATCAGCGCAGCACGAGGCCCGACGACGCCTCCCAACACCCCCGCGGGAGGGAATCAGATCGACGAGCGCACCTCGGCTTTGGACGCCACCTCGGGAACCTCGCAGCCGCCGGCATGCCTCTACTATGTAACCGTCTCTAGTGTGGCAGGCTCATGGGCCGGGGTGGGAAATGCCCCCTCTTCGAGCCGTCCACCCATGGCGTCGCCGGAAACCCAGCAGAGCAACGCCGGAACGCAAGCCGGGGTGGAACAGGCCTCGTCTTCGAGCCGTCCACCCATGGCGTCGCCGGAAACCCAGCAGAGCGACGCCGGAACGCAAGCCGAGGTTCCCAGCTCACCCGTGTATGGGCCTTCCGTGTCCTCGCCAACGCCTTCGGAGTGAGGCGGTCGGCGTCTTTGCTTGGCCTGGGACGTTTCCCGGCCCGTTGTACGTCGGGCGCTGTCCCGCCGCAGTCCCGAGTCGATGTCTTCATCGCCAGTCCCTCTTTGACAGCATGTTGGCTGTGATGCCGTTCCCTTGCGTATTCTCCTCGCGTGTTCTCCTTTCGTGTCTTCTCCTTGCCTCTTGACGGGATTATGGAAAAGGTCTCCGGTATCATCACCGCGCAACCCAGATTGTAGTGCCCCTTTCCTTTGCGCCTCGGTCGGGATCACAAAAGGTTCTCGTGTTTCACGAGATCACAAGTGCCCGCCTGCGACCATCATTACCCTCTCCTTTGTGAAAAGTTCTTGCTTGTTTTCCTATCACGATGATGTCCTGCAGTTCTTATGTGTTGTTCCCAGTTCTTCATGTGTCGTTCCTTGAGAGTCGTGGTCGGAGTCGAAAAAGAACAATCACACGGTTCAGGGAGCATGGTTGCAGTCACTCACTCCTCTCACTTGTTGTCTTCCATTCGGTCAGGAGATTGTTGGGAATGTTCAGATTGGCACTTTGGTATTGGCAACGACATGGAAAGTTCACCACAGATTGAGCTATCAAAACTGTTATCTCTTTTTACTATTACTTCCAAAAACACGTACATGTGATGATACAACCACAAATGAAGCCCATGCACCGTTGGCTGTCCTCCCCGACGCGGCACACATCATGGGCAGGCAGATTGCACCATGACAAGGATGTGCAAACAGACCACTCAAACGCCCCTGCCCACCCGTGAAACAAAGACTAACATAACAAGCAAAAAAGAAAAAACCTGAACCCCGACCGTCCCTACATGTACAGTTGGAGCCTGTCCCGTTTCCCAGTCCCGTCCCTTCCTACTCCCCGGCATAGCCCCTCCCGCCAAACACCGTGATCTCCTCGCCGTCCTGAATGTCCCGCAATGCCACCAGCACGAGCCTGAACCGACCCTGCATCCTCAACACCTGAAGCTTGGCTGTCGGCTCCACGTTGTGGTTCACCTTGCGCACCCAGTTGCCACGCCGGCCGGTATATATATCAGCTACTACACTATCGCCTACGTCCGGCCTGCGCAGCGGAACCGTGAACTGGCTGTACGTGCCAGGCGGCGTCAGCTCGCCCATGAGCTCGCCCAACAGCTGCCCCTTGTTGTGTGTGCCCTGGGACCGAACACCCTCGCCCTTGGGGCCGTCAATCGACACCCGCGCCACATCGGCCATACGCTTCGCGGCGCATGTGCAGCCATTCCTCCGCTTGCAGAGCTGACAGAACTTCTCCCCGGGGGGGACCGCGGCGGGATCCGAGGGCCAAGCCCAGTTGCGTCTCCAGTTGGCTGGTTGCGGCCAGTCGGGGTAGGCCTGGGGATCGTAGTGTGTCTGCTTGAGCGTGGTGTATGGGGCCAACAGAGGCTCAAGCTCGCTGGCTGCCAATTCTCGGGTGTCGTACTGCTCCCAGACAAACTCGGGGCCCACCTCCATGTTGGCAATGGCCTTCTGGAAGAGGTTCCCAACCGCTGCCAAGCTCCGGATAAACGAGTTGTTGTGGATGTGGTCGGCGAAGCGGGCGACATCTTGGGCGAAGAGGGTGAGGCTGATGAACTCCGAGTCGAGGGGCAAGATGCACAGGATACCCTCGTCTTTGTTGCTGCATATGGTTTTCCAGCATTTGCCCTCGCGGATCAACGTGTGAAGTTTGGGCAGATCCTGGTCGGTCCACCCAAGCTTATCAAGGAGCACCTTGGAGTTTTCCACCGAGCTGCGGCGGCGGGCTTCTTCGGTGTCGCCGACGCTGACGCTCAATCCCGCCAGCTTCATCCTACAGAAGCGGCGGAGGAAGACGTGGATGGCGGTGTTATCGGGCATCTCGTCCACTTTGTTGATCAGGTCGAAGATCGAGCTGTCCTGCGGGAAAAGCCACTGGATACCCCTCCAGCCTTTGAGCAGATTATCAACCCGGTGGAATGCCGCCATGCTGTCAACAGTGAGGACGGCGTTGGAGGGGGCCCTATTGATGCTGCCTAACATTGCAGACAGCTTCTGGTACGCCGTCTTGTTGGGCGACGGTACCTCCGGCAAAAACGGGAGAGGCGGGAGAGGCACGGGGGAGCACTTGAGAGGTATGCTGGCAACTCTCGCGGCACCGGCTAGTGTCTTTGGCTTTTTGGCGACTTTCATCGCGGCTGGTTTGGCTGCCGGTCTCTTTTTGCTGGCCGACGCAGTTGGTCGCGGGCTGTTCACCATGGATGCCAACGCTGCAGCGGCTTTGGTGCGCAGATCCCCTTCATCAGCTTGGGAGCCAGCTCCTGGTGGCGGTACAGGCCCAGGCCGTTGAATGGTCTTTGGCGAGTGTCCACCACCGGGGTGCTGCATCGCCGGACTCTGCGGAGGAAGTATCGGCGACGGCGCTAGGCGAGGAGACTGTTGGGGAGCAGACAGCACCGGCATAGGCTGGACGGGGGCAAACGTCTCCGACGCGTACAGTGGGCGCCGCATCACAAACGGCGCAGGAGCAGGTTGTCCTTCCATTCCAGTGAAGGGATTCACAGCCTGTCCAGCTGGTCGAGAAGGAACAGGTTGCTCGGCCTGTAGAGATGATGGCTGACTCAAGTTTAAGTTCGGAGGCGACATGATTCTAGAGCCAGGGGACACAGGGTGAGCCTGAGCGCCCTCAGTCATGCCTGGTCTTGCGTCTGCCATGGCCATCTGACTGGGCGGCGCATGCATCTGGACGCCCGACGGCATTTGGAGAACCTGGCTTCGAGCCGGGCTGGAGGGTCCTGCAGGCTGTGACAGAGTCGCCGGTGCTTGCAGCCCTTGTTGGTCAATTGGAGTCGTCGCTGCTGGAACAGGTTGCGGGGTGTATGAGGGTAGCAGCGCACTGTTAGCGATCTGGTGATTGGGGCGTACAATGTTGCTTCGAATGTCTCCTTGCGGCAGCGACCCGGCCAGGGAAAGTTCGCGTGCAGCCGACTCGTATTCCTTCAGCGGTGAGGCATTCGTCTGGCTCAACGCTTGGGCGGGATACTCTCTGTTGTCGGAGGGTTGACTTGACTGTCCCAGCGGCGTGGAGCTCGATCCAATCAACGGAGGGTGTCTCGAGAGGGGTTCCTCCGGCGGCGAGGCGGGCGCCTGCAGCTGGCGCCTGGCCATCTTGGAGCGGCTTCCAGTGCTTACAGTGCTTGCAGGTTGCGTGGCCGGCGGCGTCGGCTTCTCTGGATAAAGGCGGAAGTCTTCCGCCGAGATGGCCGTTTTATCTGGACAGAGATCGTCACAAAAGGTATAGTTGATAGGCTCGTCCGGCGATGAAAGATATTCGACATTGACGGCGATGGCATAGTTTGGTCCCAGGTTCAGGACCTGGTGGTATGTGCCAGGCTCCGTAACCACCGCCTGTCCTGGGACGCAGTAATCCAGAGTGTACTCGATGCCCCATTCATCCAACTGCGCGGGCGGAATGTGAAGACTGAGGTGGCGAACCGCCTGGGAACAGTTGCGCATGGCCGGGTACGCAATCTTCATCATCTCTTCCAGTCTTGCGCTTGAGCTGGGCTTGACAAAGCACCAGAACTTGTTTTCTCCCGACCGAAGGAGATTCTCGGATCGAACGTGAGCGTCTTCCCTGTGCATCGTGGTGATGGTCTTGCCCAGCAGGTTGAAGTAGACGTATTGGCTGTTGATGCCTTCCAAAACCCCGCGTCCGCGCATCTTCAACTTCTCGCCCGGAGATAGCTCGACATCGGTGAACAATGGGTTGCCGATAATGTATGGCCGGGTCCCGGTAGGAGGGCTCTTTGCCGTAGTGTTCCACAGCTCTCGCTGGTCCTCAAAACTCCATTCTGCCTTTGCAGTCCGCGGAAAGGGGAGACGAGGATTGTTGAACCGCACCCTCTTGCCCGTATCCACCGTGATAAGCCCCTTTGCGTCCGTCTTGTAAATAAATGATGTCGCATGATCCTTAGTCGGACGATTCATCTTCTCAATCTTCAGAGGAGGCAAGCCATGGACCTGGAGCTTGAAATAGCCCCTGTCCCTGACAACTGGATGGCGGGAGCACTCCTCGAAGAAGTCCTCGTTCAGAATATTGATGTCTCTGTAGATGCAGCTGAACAGGGGCGACGCGTGGTTCGAAAGCACCGGGCCAGGAAGAGATGCCTGCCGAATTAGCTGGAAGGCCGGCACCCCGCTGGCACGGGGGGTGTCGGTGGGTGGTGATGTCGAGTCGGGCGTTGCCGGCCCCGACGGTTGCTTGGACATGTCGCGGTCCTGGCTCGACGCCCCGCGCGAGAGCAACGGGTCTTGGGCAGCATTCTGGTCGTTGACCGCGGGAGAGCCGTACGAGAGGGGCGTGTCCGGGCCATGCGGAGGAGATGGGAGCAGGTGCGTGCGGATGCCTCCCACGTCGGCGGAGAGCTGGTCCAGACAGCCCAGGATGTATAGCAGGTGTTCTCGGCCGACCTTGGTGCCGGGCGGTTTGACTTTGCGAGCTGGCGTGACGCCGTCGGTGACAAAGTTGCGCAGCGAATCGCGAACGCGACGAAGCTCATCGTCAATTGAGACGACCCTACCCGGAAGGCCGTCCATCGTGGGATCCGCGAGATGTTGCCAGTCGCATTTGGAGATTCCGGGCTCGATTAGCTGTGTGTGCCGCTAGCTCCTGCTCTGGCCCGTGCTGCGTGGATCGGCGAGTTGTTGGGGGCTGGGCGGGCTGAGGGGGTTTTCTGTGCTGGGGCCCGGGCCGCGCGTGACAACCCCTATGCTCCCAGCCCAGGGCGCCTCGTGGCGGTACAAAGACGAAAAGATTGAATGCGGAACTCTGGAAAAGACCAGCTTTCACGTGGCTGGCCTTTCGTCCCCCTTTGTTTTCTCGGGGTGCTGTCCAGCGGTGGTGGTACTTGCCCTGAAACGGACAGTGTACTTGGATGAAGATAGCGCGCAGCGTAATTTGAAGTCGCGGCCCAAAGTTTCAACGCCAACAGGTTGGATATTATTGCAGTTTCGACAAATCCCGACGCACGAAAGTTAAAATGAATGTGTTGCCGCGCCCAGTGGACAGGCAATGGGGTTGATGGAGATGGATGCGGCACCGAGGTGACAGCGCGGACTCGACGGCGCAGCCGAGGTGGAGCCAAGGCAAACGATAAAGCTGCAGACGACCCCACAGTTCCACCTCCAGTCGATAAGCAAGGCGGCGTAATTGGGCGAAATTCCGTGAGCCTTCCGCCACTCAGCGCGACACGAGAAACAACAACACCTTATCTCCAATTCCTCGACCATGTGCTGGGGTCTTTTGAATAACGGTTTACGCCTTGAGCTGTCTTAGAAGGCTTTGGTTGTGTCCGTGCGCCTTGTTAGCAGAGATACGTCTGCTTGGTGGTTGGCTACAGTGCGTGCCCTGTCACTGAGTCCCCTGCAACGTAAGGCTGGGCCCAGGTTTGCGACTTGAAACTTTGCAGCCCAGAGTTGGGCAGAGTTTTGGCCTTCACATTGCTTTCTGCGCCGCCGACGCTCTCACCCACCACCATTTCAGCAATCTGCAACTTCTGGATATACGCGCATACCATGGCAAACAACAGCATTTTGACAAACGAATACGTCGCTGGACTTCTCGTCAAAGAGGCCGGCGACGCGTCAATTAAGTACTCCTCCATGGGTTTGGAGGCCTTTCGATCGGCAAAGTACGTCATCGCTCCCCGACCATGCACACGCGCCGACTAACAACACCGCTCCAGACCCGCGAACAAGGCGAAACCAAATACTCGGTTCCTCAATCGCATCATCAAAGAGACGACGAACCACAATGCCGCCCTGCTAGCCAAGGAAACCGCGGAGGCGCAAGCCCGCCTCAACGACCTCACCTCGGCCGAAGACAAGAAACGGAGGAAGCTGAACCTAACGGCCAAAGACATTCGAGAGCGACAACTAGGAAACATTTCCTCCATATTGATGGGCGGCCGAAAGCGGAAACACGACGAGCCTCGAGAAAATAAAAGACTCGGTGAGTCCGAGTCCAACAAAGGGGAGTCGGGCCACGAGGGTCGCAAGGAACGGGAAGGACAATGCAAAGATGACAAGGACGAGCGCGCACGCACCCGAGATCGACGAAGCTCCCGTAAGGAGGAAGATCGAAGAGACCGACGACAGCGCGACCGCTCCCGTTCCCCCACTTCACATTCGAGCCGCCATCGACACCGCTCTCCGCTCAGCGGCGACGACAGTGGACATGACGAGCGCAACCAGACCCGCCGGCGACACGGAAAAGAGAAGGAGTCCCCCCGCAGGGATCTGATCAGCGGCGACATTTCCAAGCGCAAGAAGCATGGTCGGTTGTCCTACGATCAGGACGATGCGAGCAGGGCACCTTCAAAGGACTTGATGCAGTGCGCCTCCTCCAACACCACAGGCAGATTGATGGAGCACGACTCCCCAGATCCGGACGAGGATTTTGGCCCGGCGCTCCCATCCAAGTCTCCTATCCGCCGCAGGGGAAGGGGCGCAGCTCGCGGGCCATCGGCCATGGATTCGCGATTCTCCGACAACTACGACCCGCAATCCGATACACGGGTGGGCGAAGGGGAGGATGATTGGGACGAGGCCGTCGAGATGTACCGCGATCGTCAGAAGTGGAAACAGCAAGGCGCAGATAAGCTTCGGGGTGTTGGCTTCACGGACGATCAGATCAACAAGTTAGGAGAGGGGGGAGAGAAGGATGTTGGCGATGTAAGGTGGTCCAAAGCCGGGGAGCGTCGTAAATGGGACCAGGGAAAGGAGGATTGAGGGTTCGCTGTGTGGGGGCGGGAGTTTTGCGCATGTATATCACAGGTTCACAGCTTGGAAGCGATTTACGGGTTGGGTGGTGCGATTTTGCTTCAGGTTCCCGACTGAATAGCGGGCGAGCATTTGGCTGGATGCAACGGGAGATGACAGGAAATACAGTGCATTGGGTGGCGTTGGGATCAAGCTTCTTCTACTTGGGCTCTTTACTACTTTTGACATCCGGTTCTCATCTCAATAACATCAGCTTTCACCGTTGCTGCCCCTGGTTGTGATGGATGCGGCCCCTCCTGGGCGATAAGGATAGCACGATACCCACCCCCGGGCGTGCGTGCGCGCCGAGGACTTGCTGATGACGTCCATGCAAAAATGGTCTGTCGAACGAAACACCAACGCAACATTCGGCACGCAATTTGACCTACGCGCCGCCATCTACAAGTTGACCCCCAGTCTAGAATGGTTAGAGCGAATTGAGCCATCGGGCTCCGTTTCGCACCATCGAGTTTCCGTCTCGACCACCACAAAGACCCCTCACGATGCGTCCAACGCGCACCCTCCTCTCCAAAGGCTTCTGGGGCCGAAGCGCCGACGAATTCCAGCGCCTCTCCAACATTGGTAGCCTCAGCCTCCCTCTGCACCGATCATTCTTCCGCTAACCCCCGCCGAGTCCTCAAACTAGAAGGCATCAAGGGCCCCTCGGGGCCCTACAAGCTCTTCGACTTTGACCAGCGCGACTCGGTCACCGACTGCAAACTCCTCTCGGACGGCGACATTGGCGGCGCGTCGACCTCGCACCTGTCGTGGGTCGCCCCCGAGCGCCTGTCGCTCCGGAATCCGGACCCGCGCGGCCACGCCCGCTTCCACGGGACCATCTCGACCGAGCTGCCCAAAGACAAACCCGACATCAAGCGAACGGGGTACGCCGCGTTTCGCACGCGGGATCGGAAACCGACCGTGTTTGGGCGCAGCCTGTGGGACATCGACCCGTACACGTACCTGGCGCTGCGGGTCAAGTCGGACGGGCGGGCGTATTTCGTCAACGTCCAGACCGAGTCGGTGATCCCGACGGACCTGCATCAGCACAGGCTGTTCACCAAGAAGCCTGGGGAGTGGGAGACCGTGTTGATCCGGTGGAGCGACTTTGTGAGGACGAATCACGGGTTCGTGGTGGAGCCGCAGACGGAGATCATGAGGCAAAAGGTCAAGTCGATCGGGGTGGGTTTGACGGATAGGATACCGGGGCCGTTTGAGCTGTGCATAGAGAGGATATGGGCCACGAATGACCTGGGTGGGGATGATGAGGTTGGGGGAGAGAAGGAGGTGGCGAAGAAGGAAGGGGAGTTGAAGACGAAAGGGGGAGAAAAGGTTGGTTGGGGGGAGTAGGCTGAGGCTTACTCTGTTGCATGTATAGCTGGGCATCTCTGGGCTGGTGTTTGGCTTCTGTGGGGAAAGTTGAGACTGCGGTGAGCCGGTCGGCTTGCAAATGCACAAACACTTGAGGATACCACGATCAGGGGCATGGTCATGTTTGGGTGACATCGGTCCACGTCTTTACCATCACTGGTACCTTTGGGAGGACGGAGCCACAAGTAGGCAGGTATCACAAGAGTGCAGGGTATTTTCAACATGTGAAGGTTTGTAGCCGCCCGTGAAGTGGGTTTGCAAAACACACATCTGCATACGTGAAGGAGAACCCGACTTCAGGGGTTCAGCACCATGGGGATACGACGACAACTCAAATAAGCTGGTGCCATTTGGCCCTTTATCAACGCATTTCATGAGCAAGAAGTTGGCATTCTTCTCAACTTGCATTTCGGTGTTTCATCGTGATTCTCGTCTCTACGTCCATATATTTGATCTCGCGTGCCCAAGATCTCGCCGTTTGTCTGTTTTCTCGCCAGAACGTGGGATGAACGGGGCAACCCGTGCCGGTACGAAGATGCCTGGGTTCAGCTATGCACAGGGGCCAAAACTAGAGAAGCTCACCCCCTGACCCGCCAGCTCGATAGAGCTTCCTCGGACATGGAAGCATTTACACCATATTTCTCAAGGAATGTCTTCTCGGGTCGCGTAAAATGGCAAGGCAAGGCTGGGGAGCCCCTCGTTGTCCAGATTCACTCATGCTGCCACCGGATCAAGGGTTGACACGCTGGAAATGGAGCCTCGCAAGTCCCCGACAAAACAAACGGCACACTAGCAAACTTGGGGGGGCTGTCTCATGGGTAAAAGGGGTTCACCCACAATCCAAAGGCCTTGGAATGTTATCTTTCCGCGTGTTGAAGCTGAGCATGTCCGCCCGCCCGAGATGGCCCCTTTCTCCTCTCCAGGTTCCAGGGGTGGCCCCGCTGCGCCGAAGCGCTCACCCAGCTAAGGGCGGCCGTCGGCCAAGGCTCTCTTGACGGGGTATGGTCGGCAGCGTTGAGGAGCCTGGGTCTTGACCTGGTGTTCCGTCGTGCTGTCGGCAACGCTGCTGCCCTAGACTGTTCGATAGATGTTCTTAGCGTTTGGCGCCCGCCTTTGGGGCTCAACTGACCAAAAGGGGGGGGGGCCTCTAGACCCCTCACAAGCGCAGTACATCCCAATGAGCAAGTTCCTTCTGTTCTTGGCATCATCTCATCAAGCCTGGCTGGTGTTGAGACGCTCGGAAGGCGAGATGCTTGCTCTTGGGTTTCGGCTCGATTTGCAGGAACACCGCCCGCGTGTCCCCGACATCTATATCACCACCGCAACGGGTCATAGCCGCCATCGCAAGCAATTTGCCGGTCCTACTTGATCGCCGGCGGACGCCTGCTCCGCCGATGAGCCCCGTTTAGCAGACGCGCCGGCTGCAGGGGACCCTTTGATCAACTTCCCGCAGGGGGTGGGTACGGGACTGGAGCACCGAGGCGCTCTGCACGGAAAATTATCCCCTCAGAGGGGGGACGACTACAACAACGGCAACAACACTCACAATCAAAATGCTGTTGGGGGTCTATTTCAGCGCACGTACTGTTTAGTCGTCCACTTGCCGCCTCGTGACACCATGCCGGCCCCGGTAACTTGGAACAAAACGCCTTCTCCCCCAGTGCCCTGGCCGGGGCCGCCAATTCCGGTTGCTCCATTTTCTCTGCACACACGCAACCGAGTCATGATCTTTGCAATCTAGCTGCTCGCCGTCTCCTCTGAATCAGGAATTGTTGCGCTGGGGCGCCGCGGACGCGCAGCCAACAGCCGCTCGGGTGCTGCGCGGCTCGGTGTCTCGGTGAAAGGAACTGTCGGGCTGCCGTCGGACGGAGCTCTGGGTGTCGGCGCCGGGTAACGGGGAGGAGCGCGGCTCGGCGTCTCGGTAAAAGGAACTGTCGGGCTGCCGTCAGACGGAGCCCTGGGTGCTGGGCCACGGGGAGGAGCGCGGCTCGGCGTGTTGGTAAACGGAACTGTTGGCGAACCATCGGATGGGACCTGGAGCTTGCGTCAGTGCGGTTGCGGCTCTCCTCCGGACGAGCTGGTTGCTGGCCGGTCTCGCTTTTCTGCAGCAGAAGGACCTTGGCCGGCAAACTGCTGCGCCCTAGCACGGAATGCTACAAAATTGTCCTCCTCTAGGCCGAGTATTTCTTCCAACAGTTCAACAGCGCGCTCGGGGTCAATCTCTTGGATAGACTGGTCGACCGCCTCTTGCCAAATATCGTAAAACTTGCTGAGATAAACAAGCATTTGGTAATCGCGTTCCTTTTGTGGTTTTCGCAAGCCGTAAAACTGATCGGCATACCGGGGAAAGTTCGCTGGATCGGGTTCTTGGGCGCCGCGGCCTTGGGTAAAAATGGGAATTGGACGGATTCGGGAAATTGGGTTCTTGAGCTTGCCGTTACGGGTGCGGATGTCGATCTGCCTCATTGTAACTTGCATCTCTCCCATTGTAATTTTGACCTCCCCAACATCGGCCTCAAGTCTTCCAATTTTATGGTGGATATTGTCGAGTTCCACCTTGACTTCCGCCCTGAAATTATCGATTTCTGTCTTGACGAAGGCCTCCGTGGCCACCCGGAGAGTTTCGATTTCTGCCTTGACGAAGGCCTTCGTGGCCAGCTCGGAGCTCATTGTTGTTGATGCTGCTCCCTGACAAGATGCACGGGATGGCAACAATGGTGCAATGGTGTTTTGGGAACTGCGCGGACTTTGGGCATGAAAGTTCGAAGCCCTGCGATTCGCGTGACCACGTGACTTTATGTTGGGGTCATTCTGAAGAACGCGCCTGTGCCGCACCCCAGCCCCTGCACGACAACCCCACATCATGCAGCCTAAGGCATCAATCTTTCACCGCATTCCCAAAATGAAACCAAGCTTCACCGCCTGCCTATTTCGCATCGCCACCACACACTGACCGCTGGGCTCCGTCAACGCGCCCGTTATGGTGGCCCAATCAACGTTAAGCAAACGGAAACCCCTGAACAGTGTGTTGACACCGACAGCACCAATCACCATATTCCCTCGTATGAGACTAAAGGACGGGCCCGCCGTAGCTGCTGTTGCTTGAGCACACCAGCTGTCGCCTCTGAATGTGTATGATGATGGCGGGGAGCTGCCACTTGGCGAGATGGAACGTTCGTCGGGCGCCAGCTTCCGACTCGATCACGATGCAAACGGTCAACAGCTGATTCTTACTACTGCCAATGCTGGAGTGAGGCCCCATCGCCCTCTCCCCGTGGAATGCATGGAATGGTCATTGTTCAAGGCGAGAACCAAGATGTCTAGATAGGCATCCTCGCGCGCGCAAGGTGTTGCAAGAGTCCTGGTTTGGGCTTAAACATACATTCAGGGTTGAGTCTGCGCCGAGTTTTTGCAAGATCCCGACTCCAGGGATGAAAGATCCAGGTCAGAGCGCTGATGGCGAAGCGCACGGGCGTGATGAGGAAGACCATGTTGTAACGCATTGGGGAAATGAATACCGGGGTTTTGAACGTTTGGGGTAAGCCGATGGGTTATTGAGGGTCCACGAGCTTGGCACTTTCGTGGTCGCCGAGAAGGAGGTTGATCCATGCGGGAGACACTGCGGAGCAGCAAAAAACCTTGTTGTCCGCGAAAACTTTGTTGTAGCCGAGGGCCCCGCGTCACTCTTGTAGAGTTTCGGCGTTCGGCGCCGGATCCTCGGCGCTCGGTTACGCGCCGCCGGAACCTTGATTGTGCACAGTGGGGCCGGCAGATGGTGGCTTTCTCTCCCGGAGCCGGGGCTGCGTTCGAGTCAAAAAAACACCAATGACGTCAGGTTAACGCAGGGTTTTTGCGTTGTAAAACATCTTTTTCGCCGGCCACAGTTTCTGGCTTTCTTACTATATATAGGTTCCAAAAAGGGCCGCTTGAGCAACACCGAGCGATACAATCAGTTCATTTCTGAGTGTGAGAAGGAGGGACCGACACAGTCCAATCGCGGCGATAGCACAAAAAGAATAACACGGGCGGAGAAGAAGAAATGGACTGAGCATGATTTCTGCAAACTAATGTTAAATTTAAACTGATATATTTTTCAGATTCTGTCAAGTTATCAAGCCTCACCCATACAATGTGATGTACTTCGGCGATGCCACGCCCCTACACTCAAGGGATATTTATTATGGAGGGGCGAGAATTCGAGAATCAAGAAGGAGTCATCAATTACAACTTGGATAAACGGTATTGTTTTGCACGATATTGGAAATATATGTACCCCTAAATATACATTTGCTCTTGCCCCCCCAAAACTCATTACTCTCGGTAAAAAACAAGTCTGGCCTCTATGTTGCGGACTTGGGCCTCCTGCTGCATCATCACTGGGTTCTCGATAAAGAGGTTTACACGCATGAACGACTCCGTGTACAAATGGCAGCAGTCCTCGTTATAGCCGGTGCTACATCTACAAGGCCTGGGGCTCTGATCGGAAGCCTACGGTACAAAGATGCTGAGTTTCACGTGTTCCCCCCCATACCTGGCAGCACACGGGCACGTATTAAGATGGTTGTCAAATTAATTTGCCGATACGAAGATAATGCGGGTGGCTTTACTAATCACATTGTCGAACAACATCAAGGACAGGTTGTGCCGTTCCATTGTCCATACGAGACCTGCTCGGGAACAATCGGAGGTGCAAAGTATTTTTTGCAGCCCACTGCCATCTTCAGCACTGTCCAGATTAGATACCACCAGTCCTTGTATTGACTTCATTTATTCGGAGACCTCAATCGAGCAGAATGGTAACAACTAACTAATCTGTCCACCGCAGGCGTAAGCGACCGCAACCAACAGTCAGGCTAACAAAACAAGATGTCGGCCATCTCGCCAAAACCGACAGACCATAGGGAGCGGCAACTTACCAATGATAGTATGCACGAATACTTTGAGCATGTAGTGTCTCCGTCGTCTCCGCAAAAAACTCCCGCATCTCTCTATCATTCCTCCCCCAGGGAGGAAGGCCCGGTCAAAGTTTGCTGTTATGTAGTTGTCCTCGTCGATGGTGGTGCGGACTTGTTAGAGCACGCATATTCCGAATTATTTCTTCAAGGTATCCCAAATAGCGACTCTTGATATCATCATACTGCAACTGCGCCCTTATTATTTGCCACCATCTAAGAGTCTGGAGTCATTGCCAATCAGAATAAGTCGGCGGTTGGTGCTCAATTGTGACGTGGCCTTGCTCAAACACGCCCGCGCGGTAGGAGCGGTAGCATTCGTCAAGACTTTATGTTGTCGACAACCACGACCCCTCACAAAACAACGAAAAAACAATCAATTCAAAGCACCTAGATGCAACTCTCTACATCAGTAGAATCCTCTTCTTCTTCTGAATCCGAATTTGTGATTGGATTACGCCCAACAGCCCTCTGTGAAGCGCGAATCGTCTCGACCCCCGGATGCCGCTAACACCCTGGTTGACCGTCTAGTTTGCTTGATCTCTGGGGTTCCTCGGTGAACTCCTCTCTGTCTCTCGACCGCGTAGCTTCTCCTCTGTCTGCGATCCCGTGCATACACCCACCACACCAACCAGCCTGGACGACAAGCGCCGGCGGAGCCTCTCAAGCGGATGACAAGTGCCGCGATGAAGACGAAACGGAACTGCTGCGACAAATTAGGGCAAGGGCAAATAGAGTAGTCGAAGAACAGTTCCGCAGGCCGTAGCCACCAACAGCCTCCTCAAGGTGGGCCAGGTTGATCTCCCTCAGCACCAACGCGGCTGGTCGTAGCTCCGAGTCTCGCACCGTGCATCGGGTCGGCCATGCCCAGAGCACGGTCATGAACAGAGACTAGATATCTGCCTTGGGTGTTGGCTGTCCTTTGGTGCTACCTCGGGGTCCATGTACACGATTGTGCCAGCTACCCCAGGCTGAATGTGGGCAATGCTGCCATACAGCCCCAGATCGCCAAGTTCGAGTGGTATGAGTGCTGTCTTTTGGTGGCACTCATCGTCCGCATCACCCGTATCTTGACGAGTCTGTGCTGCCGAGGGCGACCAAGTTTCCTGGTCTCAAGAGACCGAGGGCGCACCGAGAGCGCCGCCGAGACTGCCGCCGAGGCCATGCGGGGTTCGTCTATCTGCGGCAGTCTTGCTTTCGCTTGCATTGGCTTGGCCCCCCAGACATGGTTCTGTAACCTAGCCGGCTAAGCCAACGAGGGTTCCGTCGCCTCGGCTTATTCCCCGGAGGCGCGTTCGACCGCCGATGATAGCATCCCCGATGCCTTCGGCATGCCATCTGATGATCCCATCCTTTTGTTGCTCTGAGAAGTCGACGCCCGGACGAGGGAACATCAGACGGAAGAGTGGACCGCATTCCGATGCCGGAGGGTCAGCGGCGCGCGCGAGGTGGTCTGCATCAGCTGTGAAGACAGGCTCAAGTGCAGAGGGGTAACCAGACAGAGAGGTGTGGCCATTGCTGTGAGGGGTTGCGCCAAGGCAAGGGGAGGTCGTTGAGCTGGGAAAAGGCGTGGCACCTTGAAACCGAAGGAACGACCACTCCGCTATACACCAAACCTTCCCCAAAGAAAAATCGACAAAGCCCATCCGACCGCCCTGCGAAAGCCACTTCCAACGTGCGCTGCACCGCGAAACGCGCATCGCAAGGACCATATCGCCTGATCTGATCCCACCTGCCACGAGTCCCGATGGCAGCACCTCTGGCTATCGTACGTGTACATCGCACAACCCCTCTGGCAATGCTAACGCCGGTTCTCTCCAGACGGACTGCGAGAGGTTCGAGGATATTATAACTACTGGCCCGCCAGGGGATTTTCCGTACAAACCTCGGGGCCGTCGCCAACAAGACGACGGCATGGTCTTTCATCATCGGGGTGAACCAGCTCCTACTATGAAGATGGACAGCAAGTTTCGGAGGCACCCCGCCCGCGAATCTCTGGAGCGCTGCATACTGGCCGAGCCAAGCAAGACTTCCAGTCACCCGCTACCGGGAAGAAGAGTGCTTGTTCCTGCACGTTCGGAAGATGGCCTGGTCTTGTTGAGAGCGTATTCACACAAGGTTCCCAGGGGTTTGCGGGGGTTTTGTTTACTCGTGACGCAGCCACTGTCACAGAGGGCAAGGATCTTCGAGGCGTTTGAGCCTAATAGATTCTCTGCGCCGGTAGGTTTGGGCCTTCCTTAGAACCTTGAAGTCGGGTCTGTCCGGAGAGGGAAGCAGGTGATTGGAAGTTGGACGGGAAGGCCCTGGTGCAGTCAGTACCTCCCAGGGCGCGCCTCCGGCACTTGGAAGATTACCCGTATCGACTCTCGCCTTCGACCTACCGTCCTTCGCTGGCAAGATGATTGACGAGCAATTTTACCGCCTAGGCCTCGAAGCCGCCGAGCCCTTCCTCCCTCACACCAAGGACTTTGCTGTGAGGATCTCGTTAATGACGACGTTGACAGAAGAGGTGTGCCCTGCTAAGGAGCTCCGACTTACTCTGTCCCAATCCCAACGCCTTAACTGTTTGGTCAAGGAAACCGTTGTGCAGCACACATGTCTCACTGACGCAGCCGGACGCTGACTACAGTAATAATACCTAATTGGAGGAGGTAGCGACAGCTCGGTCTTCCTTTCTGCCTCTCACCAATTGATATCTGTTCCCTTGCGGGCCGGTGTACATTGACGCTCGCAGCCATTGCCGGCTGGGCCCTGATGATGTGGACGTCCATCGAGCCTGACGTGATGAAAGACCTCACCAACCGTGACCAAAGCGAAAGGCCCCCACGGCTTTAGACCGCCCCTGATGTATCGGATCGTCTCGTTTTCACGCTGTAGCTCATATTAAAGTGAATGGCCATGGTGATTTCTCTTGGCGAGTCATTGTCAAGCCGACTACAGGAATGCTGACTGCGTGTTAGGATTGCGGTTGCCACTTGCACGGTGGCGGGCACAGCGGCAGCCGGTCTGGAGAAAGAGTCCGGCGCATTACTCTTCCCAAAACGCGTCAGTCTCCCACACTGTATCCTCTACCAATTCGTGTCCCCAATACAACCCACCGGTAGCAGCATGTACCAATCGGACATATCCCTCCGGGCGGTTGGCGTAGGACTGGCCATCGACCCTCCAAACAGGGCGCCCAGTGAAGAACTCCCTCCTATGCTCTGTCAGACTCCCGACAGTGAGAGGCCTGTTTGCAAGGGCTGACCGGCACCTTCGCAGTCCTTGCACCGTGAGCCGATAAAGCGCGTAGCGAAGCGTGCACGCAGATCCTGCGGCTGGAATAACCCAGCAGTCAATCGGGCAATCCGCAGCTCTGATGTTTTCGGGGTTGCGCGCCCGGAACTGCAGGATCAGGAGAATTCGGCCGTCCCAGC